>JAWNNM010002398.1:0-350679 GCA_035044965.1 Lordiphosa andalusiaca | reverse complement strand
CTAAAATTAACATTTCTAATTAATTTGGACCTTTACGAAAGCAACCCATCTTGCTTTGTTGTCCTTTCTTGTCCTTTGCTCAACTACTTTTTATCAAAAAACAATTGGAGTTTCTATTCTGAGCTTACAGACTACAGAAATGTTTTTAAATCTATATGAAACCTGTATCACCCTTAAGCAGTCATCAAATAGCCATTAAAAGCAGGCGCCCTTCTATTGATGATTTAAAAGCCCAATCAATTTAATTAAAAGATTCTGTGTTATCTTTAAAAGCTAGTTGAAATGACAATATACTTTTTTTGCTCACTTTTCAAATAATTTTGTAACAGTTCGTTAAAATTCTAAACAAGATTTAATTTAAATTTCATTCAAATTCAAATTTGAATTTGAAGTTGACCAAAGGACCATTTGGGGCTAACGCATCGTGAAGAAACTTATCGTACAAACGCATCGAAAAGAAATATCGATAGTTGGCTAGTTGCGGATTTTCTATCGTTTCAATCGCAGCCTGCTGCACGCGCTCCCGAGTGTTTTTTAATTTTTGTGGTTTTTAACGCGTTTTAAACTAACAAAATGATGTCGCTTATATCATAGAGTGCCCGTGTGTTCAATTTAAACTATTTGCGGCTTTTAATTAATAATTTAGCGCAATTGTTAAGTTATTTGGCAGCCGTGCGAGTTATTCCGTTAATTTTTTCTCTCTCTCTCTCTCTGTCAGCCTGGCTCTCGCGGCCGCGGCCTTGGTTTTTTTGTTTTTTTTGTTATTGTGTTCTTGCTTTTGCTTTGATTAAATTGAAATAAGTGTGTAAATCAGCGGTAAATAGCGTGTGTATTGGGTTGTGCTGTGCCCACTCTCTTCGGCTCTCCCTCCCACTTCCTTTTCTTTTGTGCTTACCGTGTTCGCAAAGTGTTTTTGTTCTGCCCTGTCGCTAAGCCCCCCCGCCCCGCTTGCAGTGCTTGACGTCGCGGCTGCGCTTGTGTATTTGTTTTTGTTCTGCTGCGCTTGCTCTCTGCTGCTCCCGCTTTAACTTCTGATTCGTTGGGTAAGTGTATTTTTAGTGTATAATGCAATTTTGTTGTTATATTTTGGCCCCTATGGTAAATTTGGAGAAATTGTAGCCATATATGCTGGCTGAGCTATGATGGCCTAAGGGCATACTGGGGGCTACGTAAGAAACGCTAGAAATACATACACACATTTTAAAAGCTTCATTGCAGTACACAAAGGTCCACCCTGTATGTATTTAGCTGTCATAACTAAACCCGTTACTCGAACAGTAAAAAGGGTATACTAAAGTGGTGCAAATGTATGTAGCAGGCAGAAGGAAGCATCTTTGACCCCATAAAGTATATATATTCTTGATAAGCCTTAATAACCGAGTCGATTTAGCCATGTCCGTCTGACCATCTGTCTGTAAGACATGTACCAACAAGTTTTCAAAAGCCAAATTTTTACCCAAAGAAATAGTGCAAACGTTCATAATGTATTTTGGGGTGTAAAATTCAAATAAATTGTCCGTTTTGTACCAGCAAACCCACTTTTGGTTTTGATTCCTAAGATTGATTTCAAATTGATTTAAATATGAAAAATGTATATTTTTCTAATATTCTAAATGATAAAAAAAATGATCAAAATTATCTGCCAATTGAAAAAAAAACTTGAATTGTTTTCTTAATTTCACTATATCTACTCTTCTTTGATATCAGCGCGCTTTTGGAAGTTATGGTCCAAAAACCATGATTATTTTAGACTTACATCACTTAATAATTACCTCGATAATATCTCAAAATAATGTGCAGCAACTATTATATTGTGAAACAAACGACTTGATATTATGTAGCTATTTTACTTTGATGTTTCTTAGATTGTAAAAATTGGATAAGAAAATTGTTTGATGAAAATGAAAAAATAAGTCGTTAATAAGATTAGTTTTTAGTCTATAACTTCTAAAAGCTCGATGATACGAAAAATATGTTGATGTAGTAAAATTTAGAGCGAAAAGGTCCATTAAGAAGTTAATTTTATATTTTTAAAAATTAATTTTACGAATTTTGTGAACTTGTCGACAAAAATTATTGAGAAAAAATAAAATTTTTTCAAAGTAAAATTTAAAAAATAGAGGAAAGTTAACTTCGGCTCGGCCTTGCAGTACGTTTTCTAATTTAAAGGACATATCCACTGAAAACAAAGAAGTTTTTCCAAATAAGACTACGTTTCTGACTCTACTTTTGAATGATAGCTGTACTATGTAAATGTCCATATTTGACCAAATTTTGCAGAATTATGAAGAAGCATTAAAAACTAGTAAATACGGAGTTTGGAGACGATTGCATAAAGAACAAAAATGTTTTACTCGCTAGAACTAGTTTTTGACCGATCGTTCCTATGGCAGCTATATCGTATAGTCATCCGATTTAGAAAATCTTACCAGCTGTAATTTATTTATGTTTTATTACTCAATAAATATTAATTTTTTAATTATTTTTTCACTCGTAGACTAACAGCAGTTGAAGACCTTTATATTATTACTCAAAAATGGTTCTTTTTTAAAGAGTTTTATAATAAAAGTCATTTATAACTGTTTCTTTAAAACTAATACTAAAAAGTCAATTGATAATAATTATTGAAAATCCGAAAAGAAAAGATATCGAAAGACTTTTATTAAAAATCTCAGTCGGTCTATAATTGTTCCAGTCCATGGTTTTATTATACCCTTGCTAAGGGTATGATAATTTTGACCAGAAGTTTGCAACGCATTGAAATATTCATTTCCGACCCCATAAACTATATATATTCTTGATCAGGGTGACGTGCTGAGTCGATTGAGCTTTGTCCGTCCGTCTGTCTGTTTCTACGCGAACTAGTCTCTCAGTTTTAAAGCTTTCGAGCTGAAATTTTGCACAGAGTCTTTTGTTTGCTGCACACTACTAATATGCCGGATCGGATGACTATATCCCATAGCTCCCATAGGAATAATCGGTCGGAAAACTAGTTTTAATGAGAAAAACTTTTTTCTTTTCAACGAAAACGTTTCCAAACTCTGTAATCGTAGGTTTACTATGTTTTTTTTTATAATTCTACCAAGTTTTATTAAAATCGGACAACTATATGGTATAGCTGCCATACAAAAGATAGGTCTGAAAAACAGGCTTAGTTAAGAAAACTTTTTTGTTTTTAATGGCAGCATCCTGCAATTTTGTATTTGCTTGTTTCAGATAATTTTAAAATGTTTTTGGCCAAATCGGATGACTATATCACATAGCTCCCATACGAACAATCGGTCGGAAAATAGGAAAAAGTGTATTTTTATACTCTGTACCGTAGGTACATAGAGTATTATAAGTTTGTGCAAAAGTATGTAACATCCAGAAGGAAGCATCTCCGACCCCATAAAGTATATATATTCTTGATCAGCATCAACAGCCGAGTCGATATAGCCATGTCCGTCTGTCCGTCTGTCTGTCCGTATGAACGCACAGATCTCAGAGATGGTAAGAGATAGAGGCTTGACATGTATGGGACATATGCTTCTTATGTCTGCAGGCAGATCAAGTTTATTTTCAATTTTGGCCACGCCCCCTGCCGCCCCCGCAATTTAGAAAAAACGTCATATCTCCTACAGTTTTAAAGATAGGTGGGTTGTTCCTTCTAGATATATTTAGTAATAAGGATAACTTATCGATCAGCCAAAGGAATGGTGAAGATTTGATGAACGGTTCTCGAGTTATGATCAAAAGACTGTTCCCTGCAGCAGCGCAGAAGCAGCGCTGCTTTCAGCTACTACTGCAGCATCAAAATTTATGCTGAGCGTAGAATTTCGTTGGTACAGAGTATGCTATAGTCGGGCTTGACCGACTTTCTTTCTTGTTTTTAATATTTAAGCGAGCAATTTTTTTCTTTATTTTTCTTTATAGTTTAATTCTTACTGGACTTTAAGAAAAAACATTTTTTACTTTTATTGAGAGTTAAGCTACCTAAATTTACTAACTTCATTCAAAAACGGCCTATAATTGAGTATTTTGGGACTGAAAAATTTGCAAATGAAATCAGAATTTCGTACTTCAATCAAGTATTTCGATACTTACCGTACCACTGACACCGTTTGTGCTTCATTCAAATACAAAAGTTCTTGGTTTTACATTCAGTTGCAATAGTTCAATATCTATAATGGATAAGAAGTCTGTCGAAGAGCCCGACCCCATCCCACTCCAAAAGCTGACGCTAGGTAAATTCTAAAGCCTATTCTTACACTTGATTTCTGCCTCAATTTGCGTCCATCACTTTGCCATGCGACTCAAAATCAATCCCTACAATTAAGCCAGACAGATCAAAGAGCCATTTGCCTGCTGCAAAGTGACATTATGTCAGATATTTGAATGGCCAATGTTGGTGCTAAGCCATGTATTGTTTTACAGCTTAGCTGTAAATGCTCCTTAGTGTGTAATTATCTAATGCCTACATATCTGTGTAATCAGATAAAGTTTAGGTAGCCAGGCAACTGACAGTTAAAGGGATGCTGAGCGAGTGAGAAAGGGGGTAAAGGGAGACTTGTAATTAAAGTTTTACACAGGCAACTTTTCAAAATTTGGTGAGCGCTATGTTGCCGCTTTAGATTGCCTTCTGATGGCAGTGCAAACTTTTTTTGTCGAAACATTTCTATAATAATGCGCCGCCAGCGCCAACACACACACACACACACACGCACGCACGCAGGCTCAAGGAGCTGGAGCGGCAGGAGGAGGTGGAGCAGGGATGCTCTCAAAAGTTTTCGCTTATCGTTGCGGCAAAATGTGAATATTTGCTGAATCGTTGGCAAAAGCGAGTAAATAGAAACCGCATAAAATGGTAATTATAAAGCTAAACTAGAAACCCGCCCTTGTGCTTGCCGTATCTGAAATAGATTTTTGGTTGTCAAAGTGCAACTGTGCGTATGATTATTATTATTATTATTACTATTGTTATTGTTGTTGTACTTGAAGTTCTTTCTTTTTTTTTTTGAGTTTGTGTCATGTTTATTTAGCAGCTCTAATTGCCATGTCTTTAACTGAATCGAAATTGTGACGAACAACGGCAACGGCTTTTGCGGTCTAATTTTGAAGCTTATTGCGGCTTTTCCACACTGTTGACATGCGTGAACATATACGTGGCTGGTTTTATTTGCTTTTGATAATACTACTCACTCACTCCTCCGAGTTCTTCAACTGGCTGGCCCTGGCCAGGCTTTCGCCTTGCATATGACCAAATAATTGTATATGCAAAAGCATGTTTGAGAAGCATGAAAAAGCTAGCAGCAAGCGGCAAGTTCACTTTACAATTCAAAAAGGCGCCTTTTGTTATTCCTCCGCTCCGCTCCGCACTCTGCACGCCGCCCCCCCTAGCATTTGTTTTTATGCATTTCTTTATGCTTTTAAGCATTTCCATTTATTGTTGTTTTTAATATTCTTTTGTTGAGGATTAAGTATTTATTATCATACGCACCAAGTATTTCCGACAAAAACAAATAAAACACATACTCCACATCCATATGGGTGTGTGTGTGTGCTGGGAATAGTTTTTCCTGCACTTTAGCTGGGCTAACATAAGTAGTTCGCCTGCCTTTCGTTCTGCTTGGGTGTTGGCAAGGCAACTGTCCTCTCAGTTGTAAGCAGTTTCTTCCTGCCTTTCCCCTCCCCACGCCCCTTTCAGTGTTCTAAAATATGTTTTATTATCGTGTAACTGGCTTGTTGTATGGATTGTGGTTCTATTGCTTTGAGAAATTTGCTTGTGTGTGTGTTTTGCTCCTTTTATTGCACTACGACTACTTGGGCTTATGAAATATTTGTAGAGCAAATCTCTGGCTGATTAGACTTGCCAAATTAAAGTGAAAATATTGCAAATATTTCGACTTCTTCCTTTTTTTTTTGTATTAAAACTCTGTGTTTTGTGGCAAGTTTATGGTTTGTGATTAAAGCATCTTACTTATATTTGACTGTAAAAGAATTTACAAATGGCTCTTAGTTCTTTTCTTTTTTATACACTTGAAAAGATTATTTGAAGTTTACTCAGGAGTTTGGAATGCATGGAAGGTATCATTTCCGACCCCATATATATATATTCTTGATTAACACGAAATGAGATGGGTCGATTTTCAGTTATTACTTAAACTAGTCCTTCAGTTTATAGCCTATCGAGCTGATATTTATGAAAATTCTTACCTAAGATTGACTTTGTTAGAAAAAGTGATGATACCAAATGAATGAACTACAATTTAATGCTTTTGGATTATGAAATTTCTTTTAAATTGAATAGATTCCCTCAAAACACACCAACTACATAATTATTTATATATATAGTTGAAAGGCAACGCTGCGTATGAGCAGTTGATATTGTTTTTAGAACTAGCTAAATCGCGGTTTCGATTCAGTTCAGTGGTTCACAAGACCACATTATGAAACATTACTTTGGACACTTTGGAAATCGAATTCCTATAATTAATTTAAGTATATTTTAAATCCTTAGAGGAATTTCCAAAATTTATGTTGTCGGTCTTGCAGGATTCGTCTTAATGGAATGCACTTCGAAAGCAGAAAAGAAATTCGGCTTGAAAAGAATACGTACCATGCAATGCATGCATCCTGCACATGAGAAAACACTTTCCTGGCCAAGATTAAATTAAAGTAACGAGAAAGCTAAGCTAACTTTTTCTGTGCCAAAGTTTTTATACCCCTGCAAGTGCTCGCTTAAATAGTTTAAAAAAATACTCTTTTTCCCATTTTCCGACCGATCGTTCGTATGGGAGCTATATGATATAGTCATCCGATTTTTCCAAAAATTTGTAAGCATCTGAAACGAACAAATACAAAATTTCAGGATGCTACCATTAACAAGAAAGATAGTCGGTCAAGGCCGACTATAACATACTCTGTACCAAGAAAATTTTTCTTTTGATCATAACTCGAAAACCGTTCATCCCATCTTCTTCATTCCTTTGGCGGATCGATAAGTTATCCTAATAACTAAATATGTCCAGAAGGAACAAGCCATCTATCTTCAAAACTGTGGGGGATATGACGTTTTTTCTAAATTGCGGGGGCGGAAGGGGGCGTGGCCAAAATTGAAAATAAACTTGATCTGCCTGCAGACATTAGAAGCATATGTCCCATACATGTCAAACCTCTATCTCTTACCATCTCTGAGATCTGTGCGTTCATACGGACAGACAGACGGACAGACGGACATGGCTATATCGACTCGGCTGTTGATGCTGATCAAGAATAGATATACTTTATGGGGTCGGAGATGCTTCCTTCTGGATGTTACATACTTTTGCACAAACTTATAATACTCCATGTACCTACGGTACAGAGTATAAAAACAAAAAAGTTTTTCTAACTAAGACTGTTTTTCAGACCCATCTTTTGTATGGCAGCTATACCATATAATTGTCCGCTTTTCATCAAACTTGGCAAAAATATAAGAAAGCATAGAAAACTAATGAATGAAAAGTTTGGAGACGTTTCCATTGAAAAGAAAAAAAGTTTTTCTCACTAAAACTAGTTTTTCGACCGATTGTTCCTATGGGAGCTGTAAGATATAGTCATCCGATCCGGTCGGTTCCGACATATTAGTAGCGTGCAGCAAAGAGAAGACTCTGTGCAAAATTTCAGCTCTATAGCTTTGAAACTTAGAGACTAGTTCGCGTAGAAAATGACAGACAGACGGACGGACAAAGCTCAATCGACTCAGCTCGTCACCCCGATCAAGAATATATATAGTTTATGTGGTCGGAAATGAATATTTCTATGCGTTGCAAACTTCTGGGAAAAATTATAATACCCTTTGCAAGGGTATAATAAAGATGTACTACAGAAAATGTAAAATATTATCGACGACAAATCAATTATCAACTTTTAATAAAAGAATGCAGGTTGATGACAGGTACATTAAGAGATCGGCGGGAAATTGCAATTGTAAAATTTGTGTCAAGTCATCCTTTAATCATCCTTCCTTAATGCTTAATCGGCATCGCTTAGAATGTAAAAGGTCGATAAAAATGTCGTTTTAAAATTATCTTAGGGAAACTATTCAAATTGCCAAATTATGAGGCTAGATTAAAGCGATTTACGTCCTAAAACTCGTCAAAGAACTGAACCGAACCGAACCCAATCGTTTTTCTTTGTGTATTTCGGTTAGGTTCAGCATTTCTGAAAGGAAACCGGTTCGGTGTGCGGTTCAGTTCACCAGCTGGAATAAGCGGTCCGGTTCAAAACCGGTTCGGCTCAGAACCTTTTTCCGTCTTTGGTTTATGCTAATTCAACTTCTATACATACAAAGAGAAAAAAAAGGATGATTTCCGGTATCCATTTGGGAAGAATATGTCTGAAATATCCTTTTAATCATCCAACGGAGCTAAAAATCATCCAAAGGATATGAAAAATGATGATCCTTGGGATGATTTTTTAGCTCCGTTGGATGATTGAAAGGATATTTAAGACATATCCCTCCCAAATGGATACGTTTTTGGATCTTTTTTTTCCTGTGTAGTACTTCATTATCTTAATTTATGAAGCACTGAACAGAACCGAAACCGCGGTTCAGTTAGCTCCAAAAACCATGTAATGAACCCTACCGGCGGGATAGAAACACTGTGACCCACCGAACCGAAACCGAACATGTCAATATATTTCTTGGTAGGGCTTTTTGGGTTTGGACCCTTTGCATGTTTGTTGTAATTGTAGCAATTTCTGAGTTCCACTGATGAGTGTTTCAGTTTTAGAACAGACCACCATCTTCGCTAAAAAAGTTTAATGGCTTGAGATTGTAGCCACTCACTTGCATCGAAGAATGCAAAAAAAGAAAATTAAATTAATTCGCTCAATTTAAAAACAATATACTAAATTAACTATTTGTTCTCACTTTTACATTGACCTCAAACATATTATAAACAGGGCTGCAAACCGGTTTTGAACCGACCGGTCGGAATTCCGACTTTTATTTTACTAAAAACCGAACCTCTTTAGAAATTAAAGCTCAACCCGAACCTGTTCCGAACCCAAAATTTCGGTTCGATTTAGCAAAACAAACATAACAAGAAAGAAAGTCGGTCATACCCAACTATAACATACTCTGTACCAACGAAATTTTAAGCTCAGCATAATTTTTGATGCTGCAGTAGCAGCTGAAAGCAGCGCTGCTTCTGCGCTGCAGCAGCGAACTGTCTTTTGATCATAACTCGAAAACCGTTCATCCAATCTTCACCATTCCTTTGGCTGATCGATAAGTTATCCTTATTACTAAATATATCTAGAAGGAACAACCCACCTATCTTTAAAACTGTAGGAGATATGACGTTTTTTCTAAATTGCGGGGGGCGGCAGGGGGCGTGGCCAAAATTGAAAATAAACGTGATCTGCCGGCAGACATAAGAAGCATATGTCCCATACATGTCAAACCTCTATCTCTTACCATCTCTGAGATCTGGGCATTCATACGGACAGACAGACAGACAGACGGACGGACAGACGGACATGGCTATATCGACTCGGTTGTTGATGCTGATCAAGAATATATATACTTTATGGGGTCGGAGATGCTTTCTTCTGGATGTTACATACTTTTGCACAAACTTATTATACTTTATGTACCTTTGGTACAGAGTATAAATAGCCTGCATAGTAAATAATTATATGTGCATTTTGCGATCTGGCAATATTGATACACTTAGACAAAAATCATTTAAGTTTATATTCGCTGTTGACTTTTTAAGAATTTCGCTCTTGAAATTGAATATTTCAATATTTATATGTGCATTTGAAAAAATCTTTTCGTTCTTCAATTTTTAAGAATTTTACTATTGTAATCGAGCTAAATTAGGTGAGGGCGCCATTAGGTGAGGGGAGTTAGGTACTTTATGTACCTTTGGTACAGAGTATAAAAATTGTAGCTTCTGTCTACCGACTTCATCTGATATTTGGTGCGACTGACTCCTAAAATGGGCAGGAGAGTGGGGAAAAAAATCTTGCAAAACGATTAGATTTCCTTATAAAATCCCTACCAGAGAACTGCAGCGGTGTACCGCAATATTTTGCCACCTCAAATTCACAAATTTATAATGAATATTAATATAATTTATATTCCCGGACAAAATATAACGCTTACGCATGGTATTTCCTACCCATAACAGTCTCTGTTTTTAAAGCTCTTCGACTCTAAAACTTCTTGAATAGTACTCAAAAGCAAGAGACTTACATTATTTTGTTAATATTTTTCTATGTTAACCACGAAATGGAATTTCACAAAACTGTAAATTATATATTGAACTTTTTCAGGTTTTCTACTAACCAATTCCAACTCAAATATTACTCGGTTTCCATATAATTTGGGTAGTTTTTGGGTCGAATAATGTTTTTAAAACACATAGAGGACAAAAATAAGTAATGTTGCATAAAGCGTGGACTGAACCAAGGTTCGAACCAAAACCTTTTAACAAAAACCTCGAACCTACAATTTCCGAACCTTAACCATTCGTTAATTTGGGTTCGAACCAGTGTACCGGAGATCCGAATATTTTTTTTGGTTTGCAGCTCTGATTATTAATAATTCAAATTAACTATTATTTTTTTTTTCCCCTTATATCATTATCATATGATGATGATGATAATGGATACCAAAGAATATCTAAATAGTTATGGCGCATACAAATGTTGTATGGCCTTTGATATTTATTCATTTGACAAATTCACTAATTTGTTAACAAAATCCTCATCATAGATTTGTGCATTCTGCGAGTAATTGCTTTGACAGCTGAAACCGCATTTAATTAAATTTCATTTCAAAAGGCAAACGAACACACACAAAAAAAAAAAAAAAATAAAAAGAACAAGAATGAACAAAATGAATTAATATGGCTGGCAGATGTGTTTGATGTAGTTGTTGTTGTTGTTGTTATCATGATGCTTGTTCTTGTGGTAGTTGTTGTTTTTGTTATTAAGAAATAATCTACTTGTAAAATCTTAATTAAAGTTATTATAAATATGTATGAATAAGCGAGATGGGAAGAGCAACAGTCACGGCCCATGTGTGTGTGTGTGTGCTGTACATTTGTTTGTCTGTGTTTTGTTTGCCTTCTTGCTGTGTGTGTTTGCCCTTGGCTCTACTTTCGACGTTAAATGGCGCAGCTGTTTGCTTTTCACTTTATATGTATGTACTTGTCCCCCACCGCTCCTACACCCCCACTGTCTCTATATATATATATATATATATTTACTGCAGAAAAAAAGGAAGAGGAAAGCAAAAAAAAAAACGAATCGCTAGCGGAGAAGTGGCATCAAAAGTATTTACGCTTTATTATGACAACTGACATTAGTTTGTTTGATATTTGTGCCTCATCTCTCTCACCCTCTCACCCACACCCTCTCATGTGATAAGATTTAATTGAGTTGTCAAGGGCGGCGGGGTGCTGGGGTTACAGCAGGAGGGGTGAACTGCTGCCTGCGGGCCTGGTGGGAAAAGTCAAGTGTGCAGATTTCTCTGCTCAAGTTTTGTTTTGTGTTTGTTTGTCTGCCTCACTTTTCAATGAGTTTTTGTGCTTTTGAAGTCGTTAACCTAGCAGGGGGTTGGTGCGGGGATTAACACGAACTCAATCATGCCCAAAATGCACAACTAATCAACTGCAGCAACAACATGGCAACTGAATCTGAATGGAAAAACTTTTGCTTATTTAATGAAATAAATTAAAAATGCTGTCAGAACAGATTAAAAAATAGACAGAGAACGGTAGAGAGAGAAGGCGAGGGGAAGTATGCTTAAGTGTTGAGTTGCGCTAAATGGATTTTCAACTCGAGAGGAGCAAAAAAAAAAAAATAGAAGAAAAATGTAAACTACTGCCAACTAAACTGTCAAGATGGTACTGGGGGCTGCTTTGAAATTCGATTAGCAACATGCCATTTAAAATATAACTCAGGATGAGAGACAGAGACTGAGGGATGGAGAACTGTTAAGTATTTTAAAATTTATAAGATGCCAAAAAGTTAGTCGTTAAGTTTTGTGGAATTAATTAGGCAAGCACGCAGGAAATGGGAAGGGGGAAGAACCGGTTCAGTAAGCTTACCCACAATAAATGATTTATGGCGAAAGCCAGAATAATAAATACAAAGAAAAAAATGATGGAAATCAGTTGACCGGGTCTTTCTGGCCTCTGGCTACCACACAATCTCATCTGGAGCTCCGGCTCACGGGTTTACCCATAGTAAATGTTCAAAAACTTGAGGTTCAAGGTTTTTGAGCAGCGCTGCGAATCGGTTTTGAACCGAACCGGTTCGAACCCGGCATTCCAAATTTTATTTTACTGTGAACCGAACCTTGAAGCGAACCTCTTTAGAATTAAAAGCTGAACCCGAACCTGTTCCGAACCTAACATATCAGTTTGGTTCAACAAAAATGGTGGACATAAAAAAAATTGGCATTCTGTCTAGAGATTTCATCTGTTATCTGGTTGGTTTTGAGCAACTGAGTCTTAAAATAGGCTGCAAAGTGAATTATAAAACCTAGAATAGTATTGAGAGCTTCGTACAATATTCCCATCTTTAAAATCACATTTTTTTAAATCCTTGATTCCAAAGAATTTTCAATGATTGGGAAACATTTTTCTACAAAAACTACGAAATTGTATTTTCTCTAGTAGTAAAAATGTATTTCTAATATTTAAACATAGAAAACATAGGATTAAACTAACTTTAAAAATTTAGAAATGTTTGGTGTCTAAATAAATATATTGCTTGGTTTTATATTAATATTGCGTCCAGCATGGACTGAACCAAGGCTCGAACCAAAACCTTCTTTTAAAAACCTCGAACCTGAAAATTTTGAACCGTAACCATAGCAAAATTTTTGGCAAAAAAAATGTTTATACTCTGTACCGTAGGTACATAGAGTATTATAAGTTTGTGCAAAAGTATGTAACATCCAGAAGGAAGCATCTCCGACCCCATAAAGTATATATATTCTTGATCAGCATCAACAGCCGAGTCATGTCCGTCATGTCCGTCTGTCCGTCTGTCTGTTCCGTATGAACGCACAGATCTCAGAGATGGTAAGAGATAGAGGTTTGACATGTATGGGACATATGCTTCTAATGTCTGCAGGCAGATCAAGTTTATTTTCAATTTTGGCCACGCCCCCTCCCGCCCCCGCAATTTAGAAAAAACGTCATATCTCCCACAGTTTTGAAGATAGATGGCTTGTTCCTTCTGGACATATTTAGTTATTAGGATAACTTATCGATCCGCCAAAGGAATGAAGAAGATCGGATGAACGGTTTTCGAGTTATGATCAAAAGAAGAATTTTCTCGGTACAGAGTATGTTATAGTCGGGCTTGACCGACTTTCTTTCTTGTTTTTTAATGCTGCAGTAGCAGCTGAAAGCGCTGCAGCATCGAACAGTCTTTTGTTCATAACTCGACTACTGTTCATGCAATCTTTATTATTCCTTTGGCGGATCGATAAGTTATCCTAATGACTAAATATGTCTAAAAGAAACGAACTATTTATCTTTAAAACTGTGGGAGATATGACGTTTTTTCCAAATTGCGGGGCCGGAATTGATAACACATTTGATCTGCCTGCAGACATAAGAAGCAGATGTCCCATAAATGTCAAACCTCTAGTAGTAGTAGTTTGTTTATTTTTCATTTTTGGCTTGGTAAGTTTGCCGTTAGCCTTCAATTTTAACAAAATAAATTCAACAATTAGGTATTTTCTTAAGGATATTTACATTTTTTCTGTTTTCTATTTTAAAAGTTTTCCAGAATAATATTTTTTCTATAATTTATTAAAGCTTTAATGTATAATGCGAACTCCTTCCAATTTTTCCCGTTGAGTAGTTCAATTGCCTCATTTTCTTCCAGGTAAAGTTTATTAAAATAGGCTACTCTATATTCCGCCAGGATAGGGCATAATGCTATTAAATGGATTATATCCTCTCTCGATTGCGTACTACATAACGTGCAAATACTATCGCTGTAATGAGGTCGGTAACCCAGTTGAAGCAATTCACATCTGGTCTGGAAAATACTTCCAATAGTTTCCGGGCTGTATTGCTCACTAAAGTAATTATTTATGCCAAGGTTGTAATTGAGTTGTCTATACCACACTCTCGATTCGCTTCTTCTAGCTTCGCCACAAGTACGGCCCCCTGCGCTGCATTCCACTCCGCAGTATTCAAAACATCGCACTCTACACTATGCTCATTAAAGAGCTGCTGCCACTTTTTAAAACATTGCGTTTTGTCCCTTAGCATTTCTAGCGCAACTATTTTGGGCAGTCGATGATCTGGCAGTCCCATGATTTTGTTTATATACCCAAAGTGCGCTCTTAGCGTGGTGACATACATCGCCGGTAAGCCTGTTTCAAGATACAGTGCATATTTTGGAGTATTAGTGGCAGTCTAAATATCTTTTTAAGGAAGTTCCTCATCAACTTTTCCACAAACCTCTATCTCTTACCATCTCTAAGATCTCTGCGTTCATACGGACATACGGTCATGGCTATATCGACTAGGCTGTTGATGCTGATCAAGAAAATATAAACTTTATGGAGTTGGAGATGCTTCCTTCTGCCTGTTACATACTTATGCACAAACTTATATACTCTATGTACCCACTGTACAGAGTATAAAAACATATTTTATAATCATTCAATTAGCTTTGGAATCAAGGGTCTAGGAACATTGGCTATGTATGTGTACTAATTCTTTGATTCGTTGAGACTCCCTCCAACTATTTATTTTCGTTGAACCGAACCGTATTCTTGGGTTCGAAACAGGTTTAGGTTCAATTATTCTTACACACTTTAGCTTGGTTCGGGTTTTTGGGGTTCGCGAACCGGATCGAGAACCAGGCACCTTATATTTTTGACTCCTCGAACCTGAACCTGAACCTGAACAGGACCCCCCTTCTGAAAAATGAGGTTCAGTTCACCAATTTAATACGCTTCATGAGAGTTTCCAAAATTTCGACAATAAATGACTCAACGTCTGATTGCGAAGACGAGAAGTTAATGAAAGCAATAGAAAGCAATAAACAAATATCAAATATGAAATCTGTCAATGATATTATAGATTCCATTGAAAATAGTCCAAAATTACATCCATCGACAAATTATTAAATTTTTTTGAATAATATCGAAGATTTAAAAATGTTTGCTTTTACTATACTAACCTGTACCATCAACACAGGTACGAACGACCATTTTCAATACTTCAGTTTGTTCTTTCTGATTTAAGAGCTAGTATAGATGAACAGCTCCTGGAAGATATAATGCAAATTTATTTAAACTAAGCAGTTTCTAAAAGCTGATAATTGACTTAAGTAATTATCATGATTAAAATATGTTTCATTTTCAACGTATAAATCAAATCAAATCAATCAAAAGTTAAACTATTCTTTTATGTGCAATCGAACCAAGATTCGAACCAGAACCTTGGGTGCAGGGGTTTCAAGAACCGGTCCGCGAACCGAACCTTGAATGTTACAATGTGTTCGAACCCCCGGACCGAACTTCATGGATAATTTTAAAGGTTTGCAGCCTTGATTTAAGTATTTGATTTAGGGATGATTTGAGTGTACTCTAATAATGACCAAAGCATTGATTTCAGTAAGATCAGGCTATCTTTGTACTCAACTTGTTTAACTTTACAGTTAAAATAAATGGAAAATTTGATCCTTGACTAATATCAATTTGCTTAACCCTTGTTATTTACGTAAGGAATTGCTGTAATTGCATAATTTTCACATATTTGAAGTTAATATGTTAAAGCCGGCCAAACCTTTCGACCCAGCAGCAGCAGCTGCTTTCCCGCCGTGGCTCGTAGCTTACAGTCCTTGGGGGGGGGGCCAACAGCGGCAGCAACAACAACTTCCAATTTCATTATGGCCAGCAAATCACATGTACATAATTTTTTTTATTTCAGCATTTAGCCGCAGCTGACTTCTAGCCAGGTTCCTACCTGTGAGCTTCGAGAGTTGCTCCCCCCCCCCCCCCCCCCTTTCACATGTGTGTGTGTGCGAGTGTTTGTGTGCATCCTGCCAAGCTCCGTGTCCTTCAGGCAGTTAGCAGTGGCACTTAAAAATTAATTAGAGAACTTATAAACAAGTGCGGCATGTGCAAACTAACTCGAGCGGCAAATCAAACGCACTTGACGAAGCCACATCCTCCAATGCTGCCTGGATGCAGTGCAGCGGCAGTAGCAGCAGTCTCTGCACCTTGCCGACAAACATTTGGCGTCGTTTATTTAATGAAAAATTGTGTGTGTAATTATGCAGAAGAGGGGCGGCGACGGTGACGACGACGACGACGACTTTACATAGGTAGGCAGGCAGCCGGCAGCAAAGTTGGCCGTCGTGTGAGTGCGAAAAATAAGGTGCTGCATACTTTGCGGCGCCACTATAGCATAAAATTTTAATTAGTTGGAGGCCTGAGACATGCCACCACCACCTACACCACCGCCACCACCACTGACTGTCACTTAGACAACAATGGCTCGTAATGAGAACTTTGACAATTTGCGGTCAATTAAGGCAACTTTGAAGTGCATTTTGACCAATGGAGCGTTACATTTGAAATCGAAGGTTAGTAGAGTGGATATTGGGGGGTGCGTACTCTCTCTCACGATCATTAGCCACGTTTGCAGTGCTTCTTACCCTCGTTACCCTTCACCCACAGCAAACGGATCAGTTTAGGTTTTTGCACAGTTTGTTTGTTGCGACATCAACCATATCTGTGTGTTTCGCTTTGAAGACCAACAACCTCATCTCATCTCATCTTTGAAATGCCATGCATTCTCTTTGGCATCTCGCTAGCAAAACAAAATGTCGGACAATTAATTTACGATACCATGTAATCGTGGTAACTTAAGTAGTTTTGTTTGTAATGCCTCTCGATGACAACAATCCATGGCGGAGGGCTAGCTAGGACAAGGACAGTGGCACAGCGAGCACAACGCAGGAGTCCGCTTCCATCCCGTCGTCGATGACAATGACAATGGCAATGACGGCGACATGAAAGACAAGGTTTTCTACTAGTTCTAATGAAATTGTTGTCGGTTGTCGTCGTCGGTACTCGCAAGTGTTGTGGGCGGGCAAAACACATCCGATTTGGCTGTATGCCGACTGTACAGCTATTGCATTGTCATGTTGTTGTCATGCCAATTATTTAATTTGTCCCCAGGAAATACATATAAATACAACACACACACACACACGTATACATGTACAAAAAGAGAAAGCCAACAAAAATGCCTTTTAAAATGAGATTAGTAGATTCTTGGCTGGAAGTGTGGTGGCCAAGGGGGGGCCTGGACAGAAATGTAAAAATATTTTTAATAATAGTCGTCACATCAAAGTCAAACAATAATTGGTTTGATTGGAAACATTTTGTTGACTTTTCAAGGTAAAATGAGAGAAATATTTTTGGGGGGATAATAAGTTGCAAATGGAAGAAATGTTTTGGAATTGAAGGTAGGTAGGACCAACAGTGAAAACTTCCCCTTTCCTTAACCAAACCTGTAAATCCTGGAAATGTAGAAATTCACTAAGCTTTCAAATTAGTTTTGATTTTAATGAGGATTTAATAGATAGATTGAATAGACGGTAGGCGGATAGATGGAAGTCTACAAATTTATACAATTTGACCAATTTTACCATGAATTTAGATTCTTATGAAGACACCGGTTGGATCGGGTTTTATTTAATACAATTTATGACGAGTTACATATATTATGGCTAAGATTTAATAGTTTGGAAATTAAAAATGAGCTTTAAGTTTTCATCTTAGTTTTGCATAATTTTGGGCTTGTTAACAAGAATTTACGACAGCTCTCCGAGTCTGTTTTGATTCTAATCAAATATTTTCGCTTTGAAATTGAATTTGACAGAGCTGATATATTAAATTTAACTAAAAATAAATGGCACAATAAACCGATTTTATTTTTGAATAATATTTGATTAAGACAGTGCAAAAATCATCTACCAGAGTAAGATTATATACCTTTAAATCTAAAATAAATATGGGATTTTAAGGTTCGACTTTCTGTTGTTTTGCTGGTTTGGATAAAATGTTGACATCTTCTAGGTCTATTAATTTAACATTGTCTGAGTATTCGAAATGGATGGTACGCTTTCCATAAGCCCTTAATTTTGTTGGGTCATACCAAAGATCTGACGCATCTGGAACAAATCGAAAATTGATAGCCAATGTCAGCTACCAGGAATAATCGTGTTTTCTTTTAGATGCGTCATCTATGGTACTTATAAATCTTTGGTAAAACACTTCCTGCGTTATATCAAAGAGATGTAGATATTTGTAGATGATGCTTGAGGATCAAATCAGAAATTAGAAGCCTATGTCAGCTATCAGGAATAATCCGGTTTTTATTTTACATGCGTCATCTATAATATCTATAAATCTTTGGTCATACACATTATCTCGATTATATAAAATATTCTTAATTGCTCTTTAGATTATAAGTTTTCTTTTCTGAAACTAGATTGTCAATAAAACATTTTCTGGGTGACCGAAATGTACATTATTTTAAACTACATTATTAACAATATCTGTAAAATTTCAGGGCAACCACTGGGTTGACCGTATGATATGATGATATTTAATATTTTGATAACATTAAACAACAGAGCTATAATACTTAAAATTGAAGAACTGTTTATAAACTATCTAATTTATTTAGCTAGATTGATTCCAAATTGATTAATGTCGATTTATCGGGGTATAATGCTAAAAAAAATTACAACAAGAAAGCTGAGCTAACTTCGTCTGTTCCGAAGTTTTTATACAACTGCAAGTGTTCGCTTAAATATTATAAAAAAAAATTTGTTCCCACAACAACACATTTTCCGACCGATCGATCGTATGGGAGTTATATGATATAGTAATCCACTTTGGACTAAAATTTCTAAAATTATGTAAAAGCATGTGCTGCAAGCAAATACAAAATTTCAAGATGATACAATTAAAAACAAAAGAGAGCGTAAGTTAAAGTCGGCCCTGCCCGACTTCGAAATACCCGTTACTCAAGGCAATTAGTGTTTAATAACCTCATGCGGCTCAGATAAGTATGCAACGTTTTTTGAACTCTGCCATTTATTATCCGATCTTTATGAAAATTTGTGATATTGTACTTATTGGCCACATAGTGCTTACTGCAAAATCTGATCTATAGCTTACAAATTGTAGGAGATATTTAACATTTTTTATTGCGGGGGCGGGAAGGGGCGTGGCCAAATTTGAAACAAACTTCATCTGCCTACAGACAATACTAGATAACATCTAAAATTTGGTTGCTTTAGCTCTTCTAGTCTCTGAGATCTAGGTGTTCATACAGACGGACAGACGGACGGACGGACGGACGGATAGACAGACAGACAGACGGACATGCCTATATTGACTCGGCTATTGATGCTGATGAAGAATATATATATACTTTATGATATCGGAGATGATTCCTTCTGCCTGTTACATACATTTGCACGACTTTAGTATACCCTTTTTACTCTACGAGTAACGGGTATAAAAAGTTTTTCTATTTAAGACTGTTTCCCAAACCTATCTTTTGAATGGCAGCTATACCATATAGTTGTCCGATTATTTGTATACCCTGTTCCCATTGAAAATGAGAAAAGGGAGATCATGAAGTTGTGCGAATGTATGTAACAGGGAGAAGGAAACATTTCCGACCGCACAAAGTATATATATTCTTGAACAGCCGAGTCGATATAGCCATGTCCGTCTGTCTGTCTGTATGTACGCGTCGATCTTCGAGACTATAAGAGATAGATCCAAAAATTTTAGCATGCCGTACGCAGATCAAGTTTGTTTAGATTTGGAAAATTCCCGACCGGATCGGATACCTATATCTCATAGCTCCCATAGGAACAGTCGATCGGAAAACTAGTTTTAGTGAGATAAACTTTTTTCTTTTCAATGAAAACGTCTCCAAACTTTGTATTCATAAGTTTTCTATGCTTTTTTTTATAATTCTGCCAAGTTTTATTAAAATCGGACAACTATATGGTATAGCTGCCATACAAAAGATAGGTCTGAAAAACAGACTTAGAAAAACTTTATTATTTTTAATGGTAGCATCCTGCAATTTTGTATTTGATTGGTTCACATGCTTTCACATAATTTTACAAATTTTTGGATAAATCGGATGACTATATCAAATAGCTCCCATACGAACGATCGGTCGGAAAATAGGAAATAGAGTATTTTTTGAAATTATTTAAGCGAGCACTTGCAAGGGTATAAAAACTTCGGCACAGACGAAGTTAGCTTAGCTTCCTCGTTTTATTTTCAAAAGCGTTTTAAAAGGCAAACACAGTGGGACAATCTGACACTTGGCTGCCGGATTTTTGTATGCCAGTTATTTGCCAGTCGGTTCGGTGTGAATTGACTGATTGTATATAACATCAGTCAACTGACACCACTTTGGCAGGTGTTCACGCATGTATGGCAGCAACTAAAACCTAAAATTTAGCAGCCTAACTGCAAAATACAAACTTAAGCATAAAGTTGTAATAAAAGCAAGAAATAGAAAGCTCCACTTGTAACTCTCTATACTGTAGATTGTTTTATGTAGTTAATTAGTATCGATCGAGCAGCGATAGTTTATCTCATAATTACTACAACTGTCGATAGTCCAAAAAAACTGAACTCTCAGTGAGCATTTCCTTGCTAAAGAAGGGAAAAACAATACCAACGCTACCCCCTCACCTCTGCTTGGCCTGTGAATTACATCAATTTTGTGTATAATCCCATATTATTAATAATTTACCGAAAAAAGTTGCCCAAACCAGACTGCATAACCAATAAACCTGCCAAACACAACAACTTTGCCCACACAAATAGGCGCACAAAAATCGTAATAAATAACCAAAGCCTTGTAAACATGTGTGCATAATCCTACAGACCCTTGCAAGTAAAAATGAACTGAATCGTCTCTCGGCCGCCCTCAGGAGCAGCGAGCCACTTTTAATCCTCGACACACAATCGACACATTAATTTATCACTTCAAGTCATCGAGGCCAAAAACAAGCCAAAGCCCTTCAATTAATTCCGGAGCAGGGACCGGCAGGACTCTATAAATACTTTATCGTGGCATTTGGCATATTGACTTATGAGCGCTGATTTGTAAACAGATTCCATAGTAATTAATTCATGTCCAGAGTTGCCGCCATGGAGTAACATGGCAACGTTACTCATCCGGGCGAGTGCATTTTTGGCAGCTACTCAAGGAATGCATTTTCTGTGGTCTGCAAATATTTTAGTGCCTACTTAAGGAAGTCAAGAGGCGCCAAGTAAATGGCTAATGTAATTATCTTGGACAACTTTGCCCCAACTTTGCTTAGCCAAGGTGGGAAGCGGCCCATAAACGGATGACAATGTGGAGCGAAAGGAATCTCTGGGTGAGCTGACAAAACAAACCGTTTGCATACACTTCGTCTCTTATTGTACATATGCAAATGCAGACAGGCTGTAAAAAGGAGCCGGAGCAGCATAAAGGATGCGGTAAGTAAATACTAAATTCAGTTGGCAGCGACATTTCCTCTCTCTCTCTCTTGGCAAGGCGTCGACATGCTCGTCTCTCGCTGTCTGCCTCAACTTCAATTGTATGCACTCCTTCTGCTTCGCCTTTTTAAGGATTGCTCTCTGTATAAGAAAATTATGCAAAATAGTAGCAAAGTTTCAATTTCCTTCTCCTCAAACACAAAACGTGAGCAGAGGAGGAGGAGCAGGAGGAGGAAAAACCACATGATGGAAATGCCAAAAAAGAGAAAAGCGAATAGCAGAAATGTTGAAAATAAGAAAGAAAATTCAAAGTACAAAATTGTGGTCTCGTATAAATAAGCGTAACTTATGAAAAGTTATGAAAAACTTTCTGCCTTACAAGCAATACGTAATTTGGAATGTGTATGTGGGGGGAAGGGTGGGAGGAGAGCGAGTTGACTGGTTCCCCACGGCGATATATTTGCAATTCGCAAAAAAGGGCTGGGGGAAAAACATCGGGAGTGGGAGGTGGGCAACACTACGATCTCCAAGACAACTTTGGCGAAAAATTGTTCCCGACCTGCGGTGATACGTGGGTGCGGGGGATGTAGTTGGTAAACATGGCAACAATTATATTGAAATTGACTATTGGTGAACAGAACTCACAGGTGGCCAAATACTTTAATCAAACATTAATTTATTGTTTCCGGCTTGCATGAAGCACATTTAAAAGGGCTCGGAATACAACAATATAATATGGAATAAGCTCTGCTCAAGTCTCGCAGAATATGTTCAAAAAGAGCTAGTCGAAAACTAAGTGAAGCGGTTTACGTTACTTCTTTGAACCAGAAGATAGCAGATAATTTTGAGCACAAGACATCTTTAAAACTGGATCATATGAGATATCATATAAGATTATCGGTGAAATTCCAAAGGATTCTCCAAGACTTCGGCAATTGAAAGAGTGTGTAACGGTTGCATCAAACTTAAACAAAAACAAGAAAGAAAGTCGGTAAGGCCTACTATAACATACTCTGTACCAAGAAAATTTGTCTTTTGATAATAACTCGAAAACCGTTTATCCGATCTTCTTCATTCCTTTGGCGGATCGATAAGTTATGCTAATAACTAAATATGTCCAGAAGAAACAAGCCATCGATCTTCAAAACTGTGGGAGATATGACGTTTTTTCTAAATTGCGGGGGCGGGAGGGGGCGTGGCCAAAATTGAAAATAAACTTGATCTGCCTGCAGACATAAGAAGCATATGTCCCATACATGTCAAACCTCTATCTCTTACCATCTCTGAGATCTGTGCGTTCATACGGACAGACAGACGGACGGACGGACAGACGGACATGGCTATGTCGACTCGGCTGTTGATGCTGATCAAGAATATATATACTTTATGGGGTCGGAGATGCTTCCTTCTGGCTGTTACATACTTTTGCACAAACTTGTAATACTCTCTGTCAAAAGGGGAGGCTTTATGGCCTTCATTTATCCACACAAAAAATGCTCCACTTAATGCATAATCCGAACATTTTTGTGAGTAGTGGCTTTTTATAGTTTTAACTATCCCCACCATATTTTACAGCTTTTATATTCTGGTACAATAACATTAAATTTTAAAACATATTAAAATATGTTTATCATCTAATGATCATTTACATATCCGAAAATATTTTGATATACACTTCAACTTGTACAGACAACTCCTCAAGAGACAACGTTATGCCACCACCCCACTTCGTCATGCAAACAGACGCACTTGCATACGTTTACATATTTGAGGCCATTACAAAAAAGGCAATAACCCCCCAAAAGAAGATAGTTTATAGTTTTAATTTTTGGCAATTTGGCTGGCTGGCTGGCTGGCTGGCAGCGCACAGACACTCGCACTCGCAGAGTTGTACATCTACCATATAAAAAATTAACATACCACACATAAGACAATTGCCTGTCAAGATGGCAACATTCGTTTTGTGGGGGTCGCCAAAGGGGTTCGTTCGTTTGGGGTATTTGATTAGGCCAAAAGCTTGTTAAGAAATTTTGGACTGGCAAGTTGAGTGGCTGCTGGGTAGATCATTTGCATACAGTTTTTGTTATATTTCATTTCGTTTTTTTTTTTCTCTGTGTGTTAAAATTAAAGTTTAAGTTGTTCGGTTCGTTGGCTGCACAACGGCAGCTGCATAAGAAAATTGAAAACTATTTTCAGTGCTAACGAAGGTAAATATTGTTTCATTATACAACATTTTCTGCACATTTTCCTTTATGCAGTGCATAATCAAATTCATTTGGCTGTGTGTGTGTGGCTGTGTGTGTGTGGGGCATTGTCTAAACCAAAATGTGCACAAATTGTTGTAAGTCTTTGTTCAACACTTAATTGCCAGTTCCAATTCTTTTTCCGCTACATCCGCTTATCGCCCGGGCGTTTTTGTTTAAAAATTAAATGCAATTAAAAGTTTCAATTAAAATTAACAACAGCATAAAACGACTGATGCATTTAACAAAGTAAACATTATGCAATTATTAATAATTGAAGTGATAAAGTCACGTGCCAGAAATGCTGCAATTTTTGCATCTATCGGTGGCCAATATGTATGTACATTGTACACACACACACACACACACACACACACACACACACACACACACACATATATTTATGTACTTACGCATTATGCGTATTTTATTGTTTGATGATATTAAATTCATGGCAAATAAAACGCAATTGAACAGAGTATTTACTCAGAGTCGGCCACACGGGGCGTATGATTAATGAAATGTAAATTTTTGCCATTTCAAAGGGCAAGACTGCGGCAATCGAGCTGGTTCAAAAAGATTTCTAATTTTGAGCAAGAAGATAGCGAAAACATTAGTTGTTTTATATTATGATTTATCTATTTTTGTTCTTAGAAAAAGAAAATTTATTAGGAGCTGCACGAATGAAATTCGAATCTCAATATAATCTCAATAGGATTTAAATTACAATGCAACAAACCACATTAAAAAATACTGATACAATATTGATTAAAAAACATAAAATTATAAATATTATTAAATATTTTACCATGATTATTATTAAGAATATGATTTCTGTTCTGATTCTTCACATGTTCTCTTTTTGTGTGTATTTCAAAAAATTCTGTTGACAACAACTTACAATACCCATTGAGGGAATCTGATATTCACCTATTTGAAATAATTTGTGAAGAAATAGATTTTCTCATTCCGCAGTCTCACAAATAAGGTCCTAAAAATAGCTGTACAATTTGTATTCCCTTGCAAAGGGTATATTAAAATTGTTCACATGTTTGTAACGCATAGAACAAAGCATTTCCGACCACACAAAGTTCTTGGTCAGCATGACTAGCTGAGTCGATATAGCCATGTTCTTTTTGTCCGTCCGTCCCTTCTGTTTCTTTGCTATCTCCTCCGTCAGTTTTAGAGCAAGCGCCACCAAACTTTGCACGAAGTCTTCTGGCAACAAAGGGGTGCAAGGACCCAGAGATACCAGGGCCAGCTCCAGTCCAGAACCAGATCCAATTCCAAGTCTAGGTCCGATTCCAGCTCCAAGTCCGCAGAGACATCCGCCTTGTACAACACCCCACCTGCCTTAGATAATTAATTTTAAGAAAGAAAAATTGTTCGGACTTACTGGGAGTAGAGCCCAAGACCACCGCGCTCGACGACGCGACGGCGGACTTGTTAGCTCGTTAGGCTATTGCCCACTTCTGCAGCCGAACGTCTGCATGGATACTTATACCTGTCGGTGGTGAGCTGAATTTGTCTCATTTCAAGAACATTCGGAACATTTGTTCTCACAAATTTGAGAGAACATTCTGTGATTCTGGACCGTACTGCTTGAAAACCAAGAAAGAAAGTTGGTCAAGCCCGACCATAACATACTCTGTACCAAGAGTATGTTTTTTATCATAACTCGAAAACCGTTCATCCGATCATCTTCATTCCTTTGGCGGATCGATAAGTTATCCTAATAACTAAATATGTCCAAAAGGAACAAGCCATCTATCTTCAAAACTGTGGGAGATATGACGTTTTTTCTAAATTGCGGGGGCGGGAGGGGGCGTGGCCAAAATTGAAAATAAACTTGATCTGCCTGCAGACATAAGAAGCATATGTCCCATACATGTCAAACCTCTATCTCGTACCATCTCTGAGATCTGTGCGTTCATACGGACAGACAGACAGACAGACAGACGGACAGACGGACATGGCTATATCGACTCGGCTGTTGATGCTGAGCAAGAATATATATACTTTATGAGGTCGGAGATGCTTCCTTCTGGATGTTACATACTTTTGCACAAACTTATAATACTCTATGTACCTTCGGTACAGAGTATAAAAAGTCACAGTTTGGTGCGGTTTATGGGCTGGTGGGCATCATTGGACCGTACTTCTTCAAAAATGATGCGAATCGTAACGTAACTGTGAATGGTGAGCGCTACCGTGAGATGATATCCAACTTTTTGTTGCCCAAAATGCAAGAGCTTGACTTGCATGACATGTGGTTTCAACAAGACGGTGCCACATGCCACACAGCACACGCAACAATGAACTTATTGAGAGGCGAGTTCGGTGAACATTATATTTCACGTTGGGGACCGGTCAATTGGCCGCCTAGATCGCGCGATTTTATGCCTTTAGACTATTTTTTGTGGGGCTATGTTAAAGCTCATGTCTATACAGACAAGCCCGCTTCAATACAACATTGAAGCATTTATTCGTGAGATAACGGCCGAAATGTTTGAAAGAGTATGCCAAAATTGGACTAAGCGGATGTACCATTCGAGGCGCAGTCACGGTCAACATTTGCATGAAATAATCCTCAAACATTTAATTATATGGAACGTACCATCGATTCAAATAAAGATTTAATGAATTTTATGTGTATTTTTTTTGAAAAACTTTACTATAGCTCTTAAAAAATCACCCTTTATATCTGCAACGTGCTCTTCCGCATCTACAACTGAAGGAATCAAGTCACATTTTTTATTTACCCCCACGTATCATCCTTCCCAACCCCGCTAGTTTTTTATGCGCAGCAGCACCCCCTACCCTCAAGTGCATTAACTCACAGATTGACGGATTCTGCCCCTTCAATTGAATAACCCGCTAAGCGGCGTCTTTTGATACAGCCAAGTAATTAGGCGTGCTAAAATAGCTGAGGAGAACACTTTTACTATACCATTGCGTATTGAAATGCGACTCCTTTACATTCACCTGCTGGATTCTGTTTGCCATAAAACCCAATCTGCATACGGTTTATACTTTATTTAAATTTTAAATTTATCCACGAACAAATCATTGACTTCAAATCCTTCAAACTTTTTCACTTTTTCTTTTTCTGCTCTGCCGTAAAGTTTATTATTCCTTCAACATCTTTCACACTTTTCGTTTGATATACACTTGGTTACATATTCGAGAAGGCAATTCCCTACCAAGCAGAAAAACAAAACCAAAAAAAAAAAGTTTCATATTTCGCATACCAGTTCCCGTTCCCGGTTCCCCTTCCTACCATTTTTGGCCAAAAACCAAAACATTTTAAATGTCAATTTATAAGTGACAATTGGGCTTCACGCTTCCCCACCCGCCAACTTATCGTCCACCCAGCACCGGCTCCATAGCTCCAAGCATGTGCTAACCGTTTTTGTGGCCGTAATATAATATGCACAGCATGGCTTATAATAATAAAAAACGGCAGCAGGGCCTGCAGCATCCAATGTGGTAGATGGTAACGTTGCTAGCGATGCTAGTCGAATGGTCGAATCATTGACAGCCCGCGGCTGTCATACGCGTGATTGTCCCTTTGAAATATGAGCAGCTCTTTTCAATAACATTTTACTGCTGAAATCCATTGAGAGACAGTGGGTTGAGACAAATGGGAAGTGAGTTCAAAAAAAGTTTCAATTTGCTGCGGATTCTTAGTGTTTCAATATGCAGAATGTAGTATGAAAGTATTGCGCTTTTTTAAGAAACCTCACACACACCTTACACACACATTTGAATGCTCTCGCTTTGTCATTTTCCTCTGAATAAATCCGTTCTGCATACTCAATTAGTTAAATTGTTGTATGCGTGTTCTGCTTTCTATATGCCCCCAACCGATATAAAATCTTTTCCAAGTTTGGATTATGAAATCCAAGTAGCCCAGGCTATTTTGGAACAACTAGGTATGGGGTGATGCTTAGAAAACTTCCTTAAACATAAGAATTTACGGTACTAGCACCGAGTTCACGGATTCTGAGATAATTACTTTAAAATAAATAGTTATGTTGAGTTAACAGCCGGTTGTGGCGCAGCGGGTAGTGTGTGTGCCTGCTGTGGATTCAATCACACCTCACTTAAATAGTTTTAATATTTCGTAGCAACCTCTCACATTCACCAGCTATTGGCATATCTATAATACTATATTTGTGTATGTATCTTTGTATAATAGCAGAAATTACTGAACTGATTTGGATGACATTTTGGCATACAGATAGTCGATAACCTAAAATATTCAGTAACCTACTAAACTTTCCTCTAAAGAGACAAAAAATCGACAAATTTTCTCAATTTGGAAGCGTAGATCGAGCGGAATCGATCTTAGTAACTATAACTGTATATATTTAAATTTATGTGACAGACAGCTCAGTGTGGGAGATTAGAAAACAGCCCATAAGTCCTGCGAACTTTATTCAAATAAAAGCAATATACATTTTTTGTGTAATCTACATGAGCTTCAAACATTCTAAAATTGTGATTATGTAAACATATGTAATGAGACGGGAAAACGGAATTCTAGTTTGTGGCAAAGCTAAAGAAAGAGCAACATGGATGAGTGTGACAAGAAGCTCAGTTAAGGTATCAAGTGGAGCAGAGAGCTGCCGAAATGGTAATTTGCAAACACAAATCGGAACTCAGATAGCTGCTGAAACTGCTCAAAAATCTCAATCGCTCCGTGATAAAAAATTGGATCGGTATGCCAGCTTGAGATCTGCCGAATTGCCGGCGCAGGCGAGCAATCGACGCCAGATGCTGAGTCTGGGCAACTGCTGTGGAAGCCGAAGTTCGGAGTCAGGCAGGTGCAGGAAGGGTGGACCAGATTCTTCAGTAACTGACTCAGTATACTTGTTTTATTTTAAAGTTCGCTCCAATTCGCCAACATGTCAATAGCACACGCTTAAATATTGAAAGTCAAACGTCCCGGAATATCGATAAATTCTGAAAATTCTCCATTAACCTATGATTAGGATAAAGTTTTAATAGATGCCAATGGTAGAAGCGTAAATAGGTGACGAAAAAGCTAACCTAACTTTGGCTGTGCCGAAGTTTTTATACCCTTGCAAGTGCTCGCTTAAATAATTTCTAAAAATACTTGTTTTCCCATTTTCCGACCGATCGTTCGTATGGGAGCTATATCATATAGCCATCCGGTTTGCCCAAAAACTTGTCAAATTATGTGAAAGCATGTGAAACAAACAAATTCAAAATTGCAGGATGCTACCATTAAAAATAAAAAAGTTTTTCTAACTAAGTCTGTTTTTCAGACCTATCTTTTGTAAGGCAGCTAAACCATATAGTTGTCCGATTTTCATCAAACTTGGTAGAACTATAAAATATCATAGAAAACCTACGATTACAAACGGTGTTATCATTTTGCCCAGAAGTTTGCAACCCATTGAAATATTCATTTACGACCCTATAAACTATATATATTCTTGATCAGGGTGACGAGCTGAGTCGATTGAGCTTTGTCCGTCCGTTTGTCCGTCCGTCCGTCTGCCTGTCTGTGTCTACGCGAACTAGTCTCTCAGTTTTGAAGCTTTCAAGCTGAAATTTTGCACAGAGTCTTCTTTTTGCTGCACACTACTAATATGTCAGAGCCGACCGGATCGGATGACTATATCCCATAGCTCCCATAAGAATAATCGGTCGGAAAACTAGTTGTAGTGAGAAAAACTTTTTTCTTTTCAACGGAAACGTCTCCAAACTTTGTAATCGTAGGTTTACTATGTTTTTTATAATTCTACCAAGTTTGATTAAAATCGGACAGCAATATGGTATAGCTGCCATACAAAAGATAGGTCTTAAAAACAGTTTTAGTTAGAAAACTGTTTTGTTTTTAATGGTAGCATCCAGCAATTTTGTATTTCTTTGTTTCACGTGCTTTAACATAATTTTAAAAATTTTTGGCCAAATCGAATGACCATATCATATAGCTCCCATACGAACGATCGGTCGGAAAATGGGAAAAGGGTATTTTTTGAAAATATTTAAGCGAACATTTGCAAGGGTATAGCCGAAGTTAGCTTAGCTTTCTCGTTTTCTGTGTAGTTACTTCACAGCTGGCATTAACAGTTGGTATAGCTGACTGGGTGTTAGCGATAAGAACTAATAAGAACTTTTGACTCGATGTACCGAGGCGTAATCGAACCAACTAACACAAACTCCTGCACAGCAGTCACACACACTACACTCTACACCACACCAGGTAGGATTGACAGCTATGTTATAATAGGACTCCCCAGCTCCAAGTTGGAATGTATTGCGTCTGACTTTCGACTAGTGATAAGGCCGGAAATCAGAAAGGCTGTTACATGAGGATAAGTAGACTTAGGCAACTGGAACTGCACAGTGTGTTGCTGCAGGCTTCTTCTCTGATACGATTACCCCTTGATCAAATATTCCCACCTTTTCAATAGTCTTGAGCACACTTTGAGTAAATTTGTGAGTATCATTGTTCGAGCGATTCGCTCTCCTTTAAAATAAAAACACTTAGCTTTTATAATATTTCAAGAACATTGACATTCCAATTTCGAAGACATTTGCACCACTGTGCCGGTGCCGTATGCCTGCTGCCAGTTGTCGACACTATGCTACACACGCACTTTTCGTCCTCCCTCAATCTGGCCCTGTTCGTGTATGTGAGAGGTCAAATACAATGAAGGGCCAGGGATGGCATTCAGCCGCATCGTGGATGGGAAGAATCAGCGTTATGCTAGCATTTATTATGCCGCAGCAGTCGTTGTGGTGGCTGGACCCCGGAACCCTCTGCCGAACCCAGTTCGAATGTTTCGTTTGTAAATTAACTTTACAGCTCGCGGCGGCACGCATTTTTTAACGCCGAGTTTTCGGTTCTTGTTGGCCGTTTTGTTTTGTGGACGTATCAAATGCAACAACGTCCGCCTCGACGTCTTCGCTTACCAAAATGCCAAAAAAGGAACAACAGAAAAATTTTTTAAATTAAAAAAGTTTTTCAGTTGCCATTCGGCACGTACCAATACGCAACGACAAATGCCCCATGTAACACCCAACACCAGTGCGCGCCGCTCCCCCGTCCAACCACCACCCATACCCCCACTCCACCTCCCGATATTGACAGCAGCGACTGGTCTGGGTAATAAATGCGACAGCACTCGGCATGCATAGCATGTCCATTTTCATAGATCTCATCCTACCACCACCCACATGGCAACGATTTTTCAAATTTTCTCTTACAGTTTTTGAGCTTGCTTTATTTATGTCAATTCCGGCAGCCGCAACACGTCAAGGGGTAACGGGCTAAGGGGAGGTTATAATTCCGCGTTTTGGGTTAAGATTTAAGGTGAATTTTGTTTTCCGTTTTCGGTTTTTTTGTTTCGAGAAATGTGGATGATAGCGGGGATTTCTATTGGAAGGGACTTGAAGTTTGTCTGGCAACTCGCTGATTAGGGAATCAGCTTAGCGAACAGTGGAAAAAATATGACACAATGGAGAATACTTTTTGGGTTACCAAATTGTTAGTCCAAGGCTTTTAACAGATCAATGATCATAGTCCTTGGATGACTTTTGAAGAGCTTGACAAATCAAACGAGTCCTCCTTAGTCCAGCGTGTTTCTACTTTTACAGATTCGCTGAAATTAAGCGGGAATATATTTAATACGCATTAATATTTTATGGAGACAACTGGAGAACTCTATTCACGAGCCGAACCTTAGAATTGCACTTTACCCATCCTGAGCTTATGAAAATAATGCTATATCTAGAATGAAAACAGGTACTGAACCGTAACCAACAGTGCCTAACTGCTAATAAGTTCCCTTAAATCGAAAAATGTAGTAATGTTTATGAATTTGGCAGTTCTTTAGTCCTAAAAGTTGATGACAAGCACCAAAATTTGGCATGTTTTTAATCCATCCACTTTACGTGGCACAGATGGGCCACTGTGACTCCGGTGCATTTAACTAGAACCGATGAATATCGGACTTGAACAACCAAATTTAACCAGGGAACATAGTCACTATAAGCTCTGCTTGAAAATGTAAACATTAATGACTATAGTTAAACTTTGCTTTTATTACTCAAAACATAATGATTATTTTGGTTTTTTTATGTAAAACTCTGAAATTAATCATTATAAACAGGGCAGCAATACGGCTTTTAACGGATCCCGAAATTCCGACAATTATTTTACAGTTAACCGAACCTCTTAAGATATATAAGCTGAACCTAAAATATCGGTTCGCTTCGACAAAATTGATAGACATCTGAAATCCGGTTATAGAATAAAAGATGTAGAAAATCGTTTAGAATTACTTATAAAATCTCCACCCATTATAGCTCCTGCTTTTCAAGCTCCCCGACTCTAAAGCTTTTAAAATAATTCATAAAAGCAAGAGTCCAACATTATACGTATTGAAATTGCAATTAACAGGTAATTCTATATTAAATGCTGTACTAACCGATTCTGACCCATAAACCATGGAATTCCCATAAGATTTGTATGGTTTTCAGGTCGAATGCGATTTTAAGAACACATAGAACAAATAAATTGTCATAATTGTATAAAGCACGGACGGAAGCAAGGCTCCAACCAGTAGATTTGAGAATAGATAGATAGTGGGCCTAGTTTGAAGTATACTGAAGTATACGTGGCTCTAACTTGAAAATTGTGGATCTGACGGTTTTTTGGGATATGAGGGGGACGGTGGAGGGGGGAATTTTCCAAATCTGAAACAAACTTGATCTGCTTACGTCATACATCTACCTTTATTTGTGGCTCTATTTCTTATAGTCTCTGAGATCGACGCGTTCGTACAAACAGACGGACGGACAGAGGGACGGACGGACAGACGGACCGAAGGACGGTTGGACAGACGGACATGGCTATATCTCGGCTGTTCATGCTGAATAAGAATATATATATATATAAACATTCGCACCTAAGCCGCTGAAATGTGGAGTATATAACGTATAAAATTAGGCAACAAATTTTAGGTTCTTCTAATCCATTTTCCTAATAATTTGTGCTGTTTATAGTAACCATGCATATGTTTATGCATCTTCTGGTTGATTTGGTTAGTAAACTTGACAGTGTCGTTTTTTTCCGGTCGTAACAATACCGTAAACTATTCTCTCCATGTTGGTTTTCGCCAGTTCTTTTAGACCACAAGCCTGTGATTCTAATTCGAGGTGTCATCAAAAAGGACCGGTATTTCATTCCTTCATAAACAACCACATTAGACAAATAACACAAAAGCCCATCTGCTAGCTCAACTCATAGGAAAGAGGATCATATGGAGGACCAGAAAGACATTTAAAAAGCCCTCTTGAACCTTATCGACAATTTTTTTTACTAAAACTAACATAGCTGCAGTGCGAACATTGTGCACAAAGTCAAATATATTAATCTAAAACAAGAAAGAAAGTCGGTCAAGCCCGACTATAACATACTCTGTACCAAGAAAATCTGTCTTTTGATCATACCTCGAACACCGTTCATCCGATCTTCTGGATCGATAAGTTATCCTTATAACTAAATAGGTTCAGAAGGAACCAGCCATCTATTTTCAAAACTGTGGGAGATATGACGTTTTTTCTAAATTGCGGGGGCGGGAGGGGGCGTGGCCAAAATTGAAAATAAACTTGATCTGCCTGCAGACATTAGAAGCATATGTCCCATACATGTCAAACCTCTATCTCTTACCATCTCTGAGATCTGTGCGTTCATACGGACAGACAGACGGACATGGCTATATCGACTCGGCTGTTGATGCTGATCAAGAATATATATACTTTATGGGGTCGGAGATGCTTCCTTCTGGATGTTACATACTTTTGCACAAACTTATAATACTCTATGTACCTACGTTACAGAGTATAATTATGACCAAATGTTATAAACATTTTAAATAATAAAGTAAAATAACAATTGATGCTTCGACGTGGATTTGAACACATGACATCGCCCGAAAAAGCAGCAGTCCTGTCATCTACATCTTCTAGAGTTTTTTACTTTCTAATTGTTTAGCTGTACTCTGATTTCCTGGCTCAATTCTTTACTGTGTTTTGTCGAGTTGTCACGTGTGACATGGATAGTCGTCTGCGTTGAGATGACGACTACGTAGCGCAGTACCCGGAGTATTTGGAAAAAAGTAAGGAGTATAAAAGGAGTAAATTTTAGGTAACCTTTACAGACATAAAGGTTTGAAAAACTTTCAGAAAAATTTTCTGTCCTAAAATTTAGTACCCCAGGGCCTTGGCGCCTTTTTAAGGCAAATTTTTGGCTCTTTACACACTTGCAGCACGTTTTCAACAAATTTGAAGAACTTTTTTCACTCAAAACAAGCAAGTTTTTCTCACGAAGACTACTATCTGACTCTGATTTTCTAAGACAGCTATACTATATAGATGTCCGATTTCGACCAAACTAGGTGGAATTATGGAAATGCACAGCAAACTAAGAAATTTAAAGTTTGGAGTCTTTTTTATTTGAAAACAAAAAAGTTTTTCTCTCTAGAACTAGTTTTTCGACCGATCGTTCTTATGGCAGCTATATGTTAGAGTCATCCTATCCAGCCGGTTCCGACAAATGTGCAGCTTAATTGTACTAGAGGAAGTATCAATGGCTTCTTTGCGAGCGATAAATGAAATCAAAACATCCTGACTGATAGTTCTAGTTCCATTATTATACTCTGTACCGTAGGTACACTGAGTATTATGAGTTTGTGCTAAAGTATGCAAGAAATAGAAGGAATCAATTTCGACCCTGTAAAGTTTATATATATATTCTTGATCAGCATTAACAGTTGAGTCGATATAGCCTTGTTCGTCTGTCTGTATATTCTTCCGTCTGTCTTTTCGTCTGTTTGTCCGTATGAGCGCACAGATCTCAGAGATGGTAAGAGATAGAGGGATGTATGGGACATATACTTCTTATGCCACGCCCCCTCCCGCCTCCGCAATATGGAAAAAACGTCATATCTCCCACTGTTTAAAAGATAAATGGTTCGTTCCTTCTGGACATATTTAGTCATCAGGATAACTTCTCGATCCGCCAAAGGAATGATAAAGATCAGATTAACGGTTGTCGAGTTATGATCAAAAGACTGTTCGCTGCTGCAGCGCAGTAGCAGCGCTGCTTTCAGTGCATAAAAATTTATGCTGAGCGTATAATTTCGTTGTTACAGAGTATGTTAGAGTTGGGCGTGACCGACTTTCTTTCTTGTTTCATAACAAAATAAGGCAAAACTTGATCGCAATCCTTGAAGTCGATGCTTTTTGAAGCGACTTGTAGCAATACCAATTTTCCATAATTCCAGGTACGATTCGATCAATTGGAAATCAATTTTAAAATACCTTTTTAACATTCTTACAAAATGTTTGTAAAATATTTAATAGCAAATTCTGCACATATTTCTGTATGAAATGGCATCAACACATTTTTTTTTTTTTTTGTTAAACCATGAAATCCCTTGAAACTCATTAATTTATATTTATAAATACATTTTTTGCCGTTATTTATTTTGTTGACAGACGCGTCGAAAAAATATTTGCCAGCTTCCAATGTCGCCATAGAATTTCATTGCCACAAAATTTCATTTGAGTCGGTTATGCCATCAGTCACTCAGTTAGTCAGTCAGTCAGTGAGTCAGTCAGCCAGTCAGCCAGTCAACGCCTAAAGTTTTATTACTTTTGCTGCTGTCAACAAAATGTTTGTTGTTTGTTGTTGGTTGTTTGGTTTTGTGTCTGTGTGGCGGCCTCAGGCAAAATGCGAGCACAACAACAACAACAACAACAAAAAATGAAAATGGAATAGAAAAAATAATAAGAAACGCAGTGAATATTACGAGTTGGCTGGCATAGTTGCCAAGCAGTTGGCTGATTTTTAAATATTTGAGCAAGGGCTTCATGTCGCATCAGCTCTCTCTCTCTCTCTACTTACTCCTTGCCGTTTGTTGCTCCTGCTGTTGCTGAGACAGAGTTGGGCAAATATTTAAGCCTTGTACGTCATTTGCCCGGCCATCATAATGTGCTCGATGTTTGCACTTTGGTTGCCGGTTGGTTGGCAAAAGCGAGCCATGTTTGAACGGATTGTGGCAACTCAACTCTATGTTTGCCCATTGGCATTATTATTGTGTGTGCTGAGAAAGCGACAGAGAGAGAGAGGGAGAAAGCGGAGAATGAATCTCTGCATCTTCTTTTACAAGGCACTTCATTATCAACTGACTGACAAATAGTACAATTTTGTGAAGAGGCAAGTATGCAAAATTCTAAACTAACCCTCGAAAGCATTGACTACTTAAGAAAATTGTTTGCCAAAAGCGCACATTTCCGTCTGTGCTTGTGCCAGTGTGGCTGTGTGCCTGTGTGTGTGTGTGTAATAATATTCAAATTGGTAAAATCCATTATGATCGCAAATATTATTTCAACAACCAACAGACCCGACAGACTCCCATAAAAAACTATGTGAGATTCTCTGGTTAATGCCACTTGACAAAAAATGAGTGAAGGGAGAGAGAATTTGAAGAGAACTTCAATTGCGTTGTAAAAAGGCACTCTCCAGCTGCTGCATACAGTATACACTGGCTAAAAGCACAAATGAGTCCATAAGCACACCCATAACACCATATTTAGGTATCACAAAATCTAGCAATAATTTTAAAAAAAGTGTTTCTATTTTCTGTGAAATTTTTCAGCTACATTTCAATAAAACTAATTATTAAAATCAAAAATCCATAACATTTAGAAACAAATTTCTTTTAAATGGGAAAAAATAATTTTTCTTGTTTTAGAAAGATTAAATCTGTTTGGATTTCTACAAATTATTACCTAAATAAGACTTAGATTTAGAAAAATTTTGAAATTCTAAAATTTTGGAAGAATTTTGCAGTTACTCAGTGGAATTTGTGTTTAATAACCTCATGCGGCTCAGATAAGTATGCAACATTTTCTTACTCTGACATTAACTATCCGATCTTTAGGAAAATGAAAGATAAAAGATTGTAGATTGTGGCCACATACACTACACTGCAAAATCTGAGCTCTATAGCTTACAAATTGTAGGAGATATTCAACATTTTTTATTGCGGGGGCGGGAGGGGGCGTGGCCAAAATGTGAAACAAACTTGATCTGCCTGCAGACAATACTAGCTCTTCTAGTCTCTGAGATCTAGGTGTTCATACAGACGGACGGACGGACAGACGGACATGGCTATATCGTCTCGGCTGTTGATGCTGATGAAGAATATATAATATATAGTTTATAATATCGGAGATGCTTCTTTCTGCCTGTTACATACATTAGCAAGACTTTAGTATACCCTTTTTACTCAACGAGTAACGGGTTTAAAAATGTTATGATCTAATAATTTTGCCCACTAGTTTACAACGCATTGAAATATTCATTTCCGACCCCATAAACCATATATATTCTTGATCAGGGTGACGAGCTGAGTCGATTGAGCTTTGTCCGTCCGTCTGTCTGTCTGTTTCTACGCGAACTAGTCTCTCAGTCTTAAAGCAATCGAGGTGAACTTTTGCACAGAGTGTTCTTTTTGCTGCACACTACTAATATGTCGGAACCGACCGGATCGGATGACTATATCTCATAGCTCCCATAGGAACAATCGGTCGGAAAACTAAATTTAGTGTGAAAAACTTTTTTCTTTTCAATGGAAACGTCTGCAAACTTTGTATTCGTAAGTTTTCAATGTTTTTTTATAATTCTTCCAGGTTTTATTAAAATCGGACAACTAGATAATATAGCTGACATACAAAAGATAGGTCTGAAAAACAGTCTTAGTTAGAAAAACTTTTTTGTCTTTAATGGTAGAGTCCTGCAATTATGTATTTGACTGTTTCACATGTTTTCACATAATTTGACAAATTTTGGGACAAATCGGATGACTATATCAAATAGCTCCCGTACGAACGATCGCTTGGAAAATGGGAAAAAGAGTAATTTTGAAAATACGACGAAGTTAGCTTAGCTTTCTCGTTTTTATACTCTGTACCGAAGGTACATAGAGTATTATAAGTTTGTGCAAAAGTATGTAACATCCAGAAGGAAGCATCTCCGACCCCATAAAGTATATATATTCTTGATCAGCATCAACAGCCGAGTCGATATAGCCATGTCCGTCTGTCCGTCCGTCCGTCTGTCTGTTCGTATGAACGCACAGATCTCAGAGATGGTAAGAGATAGAGGTTTGACATGTATGGGACATATGCTTCTAATGTCTGCAGGCAGATCAAGTTTATTTTCAATTTTGGCCAAGCCCCCTGCCGCCCCCGCAATTTAGAAAAAACGTCATATCTCCTACAGTTTTGAAGATAGATGGCTTGTTCTTTCATATTTAGTTATTAGAATATCGATCCGCCAAAGGAATGAAGAAGATCGGATGAACGGTTTTCGAGTTATGATCGAAAAACAAATTTTCTTGGTACAGAGTATGTTATAGTCGGGCTTGACCGACTTTCTTTCTTGTTCATATGATAAAGTGTGTGGCGACACGCCGCAGAGCCTACTTCGAAATTTCGAAATGAAACAGCATTTGTTTCTTTCCAATTTCACATTTTCTATACGTCCCTTTCTTCTTATTTACAAAATGAAATGTTTTTTTAATATGAAAAAAAGATATTTGCCAAATTATCAAATTCACCAGCCAAGATGAAATTGATATTGAAATTTTTATTTTCTCTGCGCACTTACAATCGCTACCTCATCGCTTTACAAGTTGGGTCTCGAAAAGAGTAGCCTCTTGGTAACAAAGTAAGCGGAGTCTACAGTTCTACAGTTTTGAGGATGTGTCGATTGGTTACTCCCCAGCAAAAAGTAAGCACTGAAATGCATTGCTTTTGGGTTCGGCTGCAAGTACTTCTGGTTACTAGTCAGTACCAAACTCAGCCCCTAAAGACTAGTGCATCTTAGTGCAGCATAACACTAAGCAGCAATTATAACAACTTAGTTATTATACAAAAAACTTACATAAACAGCAAAGTTTTTCCTCTACTTTTGTTTTAGCCCATCTCCACTGTAACGCTAACAAACTTTCTACCAACAAAAAATGGGTTAAAAGTGTTGACACTTAAACAAAGCGCAAATTATAATAGTTCCACCTCCCCCTGGCAAAAGGGAAAAAGAGAACTACCGTCCATCCACAGAGAGTGAAAGAGAGTTAGGGAGGCGCGTTGATTTGGCCGGACCTACAATACTTGCGACTTTTTGGGCAAAAGCTGTTGAAATATTTGCACACGATATTGGCAATTGAGTTAACAGAAAAAGATTTGGGTAAATATGAAATAAATGGGTCAGTCAGATGGGGTAAGGATACGGATGAGGCGGCTAAAGCTTATTTCAAAAAATACTAGAAAATTAAATTAAGTCAAGAGAGGGCTAAAGAAAAATTATGTAAATTTAATCAAAATAAGTAGCAGCAGACGCGGATTGTCAGTGCCACCAAGCTAAAAGCGGCTTATAACAAGAGTCGACGACAGCCAAAAGGACCAACAATGCTGCTGGATGCTAAGTAGCCGCAGTTCCAGCCACATGCTGTCAACGCGGAAGACCCGAAAACAAAACCCCAAAACGGGCAACAACAAAAATATAAGAAGAAAAAAAAAAGACAAAATAAAATTACGTGTAATAGACAGGATGACAGGATGGGTGAGTGGGAGGGAGGGGGGGCCCAGTCATAAAGTTACCGCCCTGACAATAATAAAAACAACAAAAAATTTTAATGCTTTTTATTGTTTCTGGGCGAAGTTATCTAATGCCTTTTAGAGGTAATTCAGCCCAGCCCAGACGACCATAAACTTCTTCATTACGCGATCAAAAGAACAAAATGCATTTAGAGAAATTTCATTAAGTATTTGTCATAAACTAAATTGAACATAGAACTTAGTTTATGCTGATAGTTGAGTTATAAAAAAAAAAGTTCAAAGAACTTTGACAGAAGAAGTTGTAGAAGGTTTGGGCCACTTTCAGTGAAAAATCAAATAAACTCTTTTAGTTAAGCAAATCTGCGGGCTTAGCCGGCTCGAGGTCATGTTACACTATTACATAACTCTAAACGTTTGAAACAGGATTGTCTCCTAAGTAATTGAAAAGATTCGAGTACAACATCAAATCCATCGATATAAGCCGCTTTTCGACATCCAAGTCCAAGCCTTTTCAAATCATTTTTAGTTGAGCGAAGTTTTGCTGAGCGAATATTTTCGTTGGTACAGAGTATGTTATATTCGGGCTTTAGAGATCGTCAACTCTGCATAGTTTACGTCTTTTAACCTTACAGCTAGATCGGGTGGTAAAATAGCTAAGCTAGCAACACTGATCTATGTAAACACACAGCTTCGCTCTCGCTCATTGCTGTAATTGAAGAGATCACAACTGGCCCCACACTTGAAGCAACAGCGAGAGAGAGAGAGAGAGTGAGTGACTAAGGTCAGTTGTCTAGGGCAAGGCATGTGCGTCGGTCGGAGTCTGCCAGAGTGGTTTCAATTCTTAGCGAAAAAACGGGTAGAATATAACTAAAAGCTAACATATACCAGAAATATAGTTTGTGCAGCTAAAGAAATTAAGAAAGTGATGCAAAGTGATATAATCGGTAGTTTTCTCAGCATTTCAATATATCTTTGCTGCAGGCCGCTGTGTTTTTTCTTTACCGTTCGTTCCTCATGCATTCGTTTGCTGTGAAGCCACGCTCTCCCCCGCGTTAACTAAAATAGAAAGAGAGTGCTGTTGGGATTTTTGTTTTTGTTCTGCTGCAGGCCGCTGTGGTTCTTTTTTTACCGTACGTCCTTTATGCATGTTTTCGCTTTGAAGCCACACTCGCACCTCTCGTAAGCTGAAAGCTTCAAATTTGGAAAGGAGAAAGAGAGTCAGAGAGAGTGCCGTTGGTTTTTTTGTTTTGTTTTTTTATGTGTTGTGTTTAAGTGTGTGCGAGTGTTTGTCTTGAAGTGAGAAGAATGTACTGGGTAAGTGATGGGTTCTGTTGGAGCTTTGCTTTGAATATAATTATCAGGCATGCAAACCACTCGAAAATAAGTACTGGTTCGGTTCAGTGGTTCGCACAGTTTCCAAACCGCCGGTTCGGTTCATAACATGGTTTTTGGAGTTAAATGAACCGCGGTTTCGGTTCGGTTCAGTGGTTCACAAAGGCACAATATAAAATATGATTTCGGTGAAATCATGAATTTTTCGAAATTTGATTCCTATAGTCCATTCGAATATCTTTAAAATCCTTAGAGCAATCTGCAAAGATTATTATGTCGGATTCTCAGGACTCGTCTATCAGTTCCTGGAGGAATGTCCTTATTTATTGGCAGATTAAGATTGAATTAAGGTTAAGAAGTACCATAGAAAATTGTAAATATTGTCTAATGAAAAAACAAATTTAGATTGATGTCAGGTAAATTAAGAGATCGGCGGGAAATTGCAGAAGACTTGTAAAATTATCTTCAGGTCATCCTTAAAAGTTATATCGATCCCGCAACGTTAAATATGTAGAGGGTCGAACAAAATGTTTGAAATTATCTTCGGGAAACGATTTAAATTTTCTAATTAGTCAAAATCCATGGCTAGCGGAAAGCAATTCCCGTTGAAACTCGTCAGAGAACTGAACCGAACTGAACCGTTTTTATTTGTGGTTTTCGGTTCGGTTCAGATATTCTGAAATGAAGCCGGTTCGGTTTGCGGTTCGGTTCACCAGCGGGAATAAGCGGTTCGGTTCGGTTCAAAACCAGTTCAGCTCAGAACCGGTTTGCATCCCTGATAATTATACAGGGTACCAGTGTGTGGTATAGTCGAGCTTGGCCGACTTTCTTATTTGTTTGAAATTGAAACACCTTGCCAGTTTTTCAAAAATTGACAAATCCGCCCATGTGGCACTGATTTCATTGTTGGAATTTCGCTGAAGCTGTATTTTTTAGACCAAACTATTTATCCTCGTCACAGCCTTTCTCATCGATAGTTTTTTATACCCTTGATATTATCCACATGCTTGTAACGCATAGAAGGAAGCATTTCCGACCACATAAAGTATATACAAATATTCTTGATTATCATGAACAGTCCATGTCCGTCAATCCGGGTGTTAAAAATTTTGTAAAAAATTGCGTATACGCACAGAAATTGGTCGTAGTGTGCGTATGCCTCAAATATAAAAACGTAGTGTGCGTACATATGACGTATGCGTAAACGTAGAACAAATACGCATACGCACTATGAAGTATACGTATACGTACTTTTTCAAAAATGCGTAATGAAGTACGCATATGTTTTTTGACTGGATACGCATTAAAGCATTTGAAGCAATACGTATACGTCTGCGTTTCTGGTACGTTTTTGCAGTTCTCTGCACTGTACCGTAGATACATAGAGTATTATAGGTTTGTGCAAAAGTGTGTAACGCATAGAAGAAAGCATTTCCGACCACAAAAAGTATATATATTCTTCAGAATGACAAGCTGAGTCGATTTAGCCTTGAGTTGATTTAGCCGTTTGTTTCTATGCTATCTCCTACGTCAGTTTGAAAGTTATCGCTACCAAAATTTGCATGAAGTCTTCTTCTACGAATACGCTACACATTTTTCGGAACCAGGCGGATCAGATGACTATATCATATAGCCGACATAGGAACGATCGGTCGAAAAACTAGTTCTAGTAAGTAAAACTTGTTTGTTTTCAAAGTAATCGTCTCCAAACTCCGTAAGTACTGATTTTCTATGCTTTTTTCATAGTTCTGCCAAGATTGGTCGAAATCGGACATCTATATAGTATAGCTGCCATAGAAAAGTAAGATTAGAAAAAAGTCTTGGTGAGAAAAGCATTTTTGTTTTCAATGTAAACCTCTTTAAAATTGACATAAATTTATTTTATAAGCTTTCACACAACTCTTGAGATTTTTGTCAAAATCGGATGACTATAGGTTATGGCTGCCATAGGAATAATCACTCGAGAAACTATATTTAGTGAGAAAAACTTGTATGTTTTTAAGGTAAACGCCTTCAAACCTTGTATATCTTAGTTTGCCATGCTTTCCCATGAATCCACTAAGTTTGGGCGAAATCGGACGACTCTATAGTATAGCTTTCACAGAAAAGTAGAGTCACAAAAGTAAACAGAGAAAAATAAGGAAAAGTATCCATTGGATGATTTCCCGTATCCATTTGAGAAGGATATATCGTGAATATCCTTTAAATCATCCAACGGAGCTTGGATCTTCTTTGGGATGATATTTTGGATGATTACTCGTAGAGTATACTAAAGTCGTGCAAATGTATGTAACAGGCAGAAGAAAGCATCTCCGATATCATAAAGTATATATATTCTTCATCAGCATCAATAGCCGAGTCGATATAGCCATGTCCGTCTGTCCGTCCGTCCGGTCGTCTGTATAAACACCTAGATCTCGGAGACTAGAAGAGCTAGAGCAACCAAATTTTAGATGTAAGCTAGTGTTGTCTGTAGGCAGATCAAGTTTGTTTCAAATTTTGGCCACGCCCCTTTCCGCACCCGCAATAAAAAATGTTGAATGTCTCCTACAATTTGTGAGCTATCGAGCTAAGATTTTGCAGTATGCACTATGTGGCCAATATGTACATTCTCACAAATTTTTATAAAGATCGGATAATTAATGGCAGAGTTAAAAAAACGTTGCATACTTATCTGAGCCGCATGAGGTTATTAAACACTAATTGCCTTGAGTAACAGGTATTTCGAAGTTGGGCAGGGCCGTTTTTAACTTACGCTCTCGTTTTGTTTAGTCTTAGGGAGAATAACTTGTATAACTTGCGTATACAAACTTCGGCCGAGCCGAAGCAAACTTTCTCCTTTTTCTTTTGTTTCAAATTGTGTTATATGTATTAACAAAAGAACCCTTTTTTTTTGGTTGTTACAATTCCCATAAAGCCATTTCTTTTGTGTTCTATATCTTTCTATATGTATATACAAAACTGTGTGCACAAATAGAAATTAATGTATCCTAAAACATTTTTATGGCTCCACCACAAAAATGTTCTAATAAATGCAAAGTACTTGCTCTCACACACCAAACTTTTGCCTCCTAAAACTACTCACACACACTTATATTCTCACCCCGTCCACCAGTCCAAAACCAAAGACCATTTTAGAAGCACATTTTAATAGCATTGTAGAAATTTTTTGCACTTAATTAAGTGTAATTAAATTTGCGCTGCTTACTCGCACATTTTTCGGCACTATGTGGCGAAGGGGAGCAGGGGGTGGTAAAGGGAGAATGAGTGTGGGCGAGAGAGTGCCTAAAAATTTGTGCGCCGTGTTTTATGCAACGATTTTTCATTTCAAGTTGTGCCAAAAGCGCCACAACTCGAGTGCCATTTACATTTTCGTAACGAAAGTTTCGATGGAACGGACAAGAGGATGGGGAGGGGGCCAGCTGAGTACAGGCAAAATTGGTTAGAAATAAATAAGCTGGTGTATTTAATATTTTGCATTTTATTTAAGATGATTGCCAAATGCAGAATATTTTAAAATACGTTGGCTTAATTAGCTGCAGATGTTTGAAATTTTAAGATTTTCCAATCTTCTGGTTTCACTTAAGGACAATCAAATATCTCTAGGACAGAGTTCCCACACTTTTTGGGTAACCCAGTTCTATGTTACCATATGTCTACCACATTTTCTCACTTATTCATCAAACTTCTATGCTCTCTTTAATATATAATATAATATTTATAATATAAACTAAACAACAACTAAAAGTCTGTATTTTGAACACTTAAAACGATTAGTCGATCATCCAGTCCGCGTATATAAATTCTTGATTTGTACTCTCTGCTTTGCTGCTCTTCTGCTTGACATCTGCTGGTGCAGTCAACTCAGCTGCATGAATATTTTGCAACAACTTCTCGTCTTCCCTTGCCCCCTCGCCTAACCAGCGCCGTCTTACCGCATTGCACCTAAGTAAATTATCATGTTTCATTTGCCACCCACCCAGTTGACCACCCCCTTTTTGCAACACCCACACTTAGTCACTTGGTTTCATGAGTAAACACATCTTATAAATTATTCAAAAACGCAAAAAAGCTATTTGCAACACTTTACCGTTAGCATTACATTTACGCTCCGGCTCCGTATCCTGCGCCAGCACTGGCTCTGTCCGTTGGCATTCATTTTTTAGCATCACTTCCAGCATCGACGACGTCGCCGCCGTAGTCGTTCCGCTGTCCCATGCAATCAGTCAAAAAATGTCGAGCAACATATGCGTAGGTGGAGGCGGCGCCGGAGCTGGTCCAGGTAACAGCAGAGGCAAAAAGCATGACAAATGAAATGTTCAAGCTGGAAGAATGGAAAAAAAAAAAATAAATAAAAATGGGTGCGGAAAAAACAGTGCAGAAATTGTGTAGCATACTTTTTGGGGCGGGGAGCGAGAGCGAGTTACTTGAGTTTCGCCTGACAAAGTGCCTCGGCTTACTGCAGCTTCGCTTGGGGGCATGTAAAATGAAGCCCTGGCGAGCGGTTGGATGCCTGGGCCTGACTTTGCCACTTTCTTGTTGTCAGCTTCTTACTTAGTCCCTTCTCGCTTTATTTTTTTTTTTTTTTGTAGGTTGTCTCGCGGCAAAGGCTTCGCTCAAATATTTAACTTAAGTAAGCGTTTGTAATTAATTTCACGCTTAACACTGACACTTTCGCCGCACTTTTCAACACTTTTTCACGCTTTCCGCCTGCTGCTTCTCAACTTTATATGGCATAATAAACACGCATTTTATAATAAAGCTGCTACCGGAGAAAAAAAAAATTGACTGTGTAATTTATGTGTCAAGCAGTTTTGTGGCAACATTTTTTGGTAATTGATGTTGCAATTAACATGCTCTTCAAGATTTATGTGTGGGGTAAGATGAATAGAATTCAAAAATTAAATTTAAAAAAAAAAAAAAAAACATTACGCATACGTCAGGATGTCCCAGTTTTGCACAAAAAGGTTTGGTACAAACAAAGATTTTCGTGTTTTGAGACGCAAGCGCAGTTTTTTTTTTGTGGATGCCAAAGCAAATCTATTGAATAGTTACCGAAATATTATTCACTCAGCAAACATTCGCCCCGAAAACTAGAAATTCTCCTATAAAATCCATCCTAAGGCGTTTCACCTTAAAATTAAGAAAAATATTTTCTCATTAATGGAAAATTTTAAAATTTTCATAAAATTTTTTCATAAATGAGAAAAAGTTTTCTTAATTTTAGGATGAATCGCCTTAGGACGGATTTTATAGGAGAATTTCTACTTTCCAGGGCGAAATTTTTTATTTGTGTAGATAATAATAGTTTTTTTTTGCCTACAGTAACTTTTTTTTGCACCGAATCTCAGTATAGAACGATTTTAGCCGGCTCGAGGTCAGGTTGGTAGAAAAACACAATTGTGCTTCTGTTTTTTCCGATATATTTCGATTGCTCTTCGTCAAAGTTTTTTATGAAAAAAGTGAGTGATTTCCCAATCTGACTAATTTATGTCGGCTCTACTATGATCATTTGACTGACCTCCTTTTTTATGTATCTCTATATGGCGCCCAGTTGCAAGAGAGACGGATCTTAGATATTTTTTCATGTATCTCGACTACTTAGCAACATCACCAAGTGGTATGTTAAGGTGGAACCATAACAAAGTGAAGCCCCTGCCACCAAGTGAAAAAAACTTGCACCAAGTAGAAGAACAGACCAAAGCAAAAGGCTGCTGACTCCGTTGCCAAGGTCCACCGAGAGGTCCAGAACGCTCAGCCACCACTCTGTGAAAGGCAAGAGTTTTTCTTTTGCGATTGGCGTGCCAGAACGATTGGGGATCCAATTTTTGTCCAATCAATATAGTTTTAATAATTTTGATTGCATTTATTCCAATTGATCTTCCCAACTTTTTTTTTTATAAATCACAAAAAGTAAATCAAGAAGCGATTTTAAAATCGAGCAAACTCCCTTTTGCAAGAAGTTCTTAAAATGATCTAGTAGACTCGAAAAAAAACAGCCGAAATCGCCCTAAAATTTAGAAAATCGCCTTAAAAAAGGGGTCAAAGGCGATTCGCCATATATTTTAGAAAAATTAATTCTATAAGTAAGACTAAGACTTTCTGAAACTAAGAAAATATTAACTATAATCTAGAAAATATTTTCCTTATTGTACAAAAATCTTTCTAGAATATAGGAAAAAAAAACATTTCAACTATTATATAGGATGGATATTTTCTTTCTGTTGGTTCACTGAAGTTTCTTTCTGAAAATTACTTTGTAATTAGCTAACATTATTTTAGTTTCTAATATTACCTTGCCTGGGACTTGAACTCGAGACCTCGGAGAAACTTCTATACGGCATCTTATCGCACTCGACCATCAAGCACGCGCATGAGTCACAATAAAGAACGCAGTCAAATGCTAAGCACTCAGAGCTGCCCACTTTTATATTCCGAGAGCAGGGAATTCGAACTTGAGAAAAAAATGCGGTGGCTTTTTATATTCTACTAAATTTTAGGGCGGTTTTCGAGACAATTTTTCTATATTTTAGGGCGAATTTCTTAACAAGCCGAATATCAGTTGCCCCTTTTATATTCCGAATGCAGGGAATTCGTACTTGAGAACTACAAGGGAAGTCTTTGTAATATTTTTCCATTTGTCTTGTCCGATGTACCAGACTTTTTTGTCTATATTTTCGGGCGGATTTCTAATTGGCTTGTCTAAATTTAATAAATGTTTTTTCTTAAATTTAGGGCGTTTAATAAATTTGCTATATTTTACGACACGCGAATTCGGCCTTAATTTAAGAAAGTATTTAGGAAAAAATCTAGAAAAATTACCCCAAACTTAAGAAAAAAATAAATCGAATTTCTAAATATAAGAAATTATTTTCTGAAAAATCTTTTGTAGGGCTGTTTTTTAAATATAAGAAAAAACTGTCTAAAATCAAGAAAAAAACAAGAAAGAAAGTCGGTCAAGCCCGACTATAACATACTCTGTACCAAGAAAATTTTCATTGATCATAACTCGAAAACCGTTCATCCGATCTTCTTCATTCCTTTGGCGGATCGATAAGTTATCCTAATAACTAAATATGTCCAGAAGGAACAAGCCATCTATCTTCAAAACTGTGGGAGATATGACGTTTTTTCTAAATTGCGGGGGCGGGAGGGGGCGTGGCCAAAATTGAAAATAAATGATCTGCCTGCAGACATTAGAAGCATATGTCCCATACATGTCAAACCTCTATCTCTTACCATCTCTGAGATCTGTGCGTTCATACGGACAGACAGACGGACAGACGGACAGACGGACATGACGGACATGACTCGGCTGTTGATGCTGATCAAGAATATATATACTTTATGGGGTCGGAGATGCTTCCTTCTGGATGTTACATACTTTTGCACAATCTTATAATACCCTATGTACCTACGGTACAGAGTATAATTATTTTAGGGTGAATTTCTAAAACTAGAAAAAAAAATTGTTTGAGTGAAGTAGATCCAAAGTAGTTTCCTTTTCATAACGATGCCCAAGTACTTTGCATGGTTTTAACTTGGGACTATTGTTTAGTCTGGAAGGGATATGGTCTGGAACTATGTATTTCCGAAAGAAGACAGAGAAAGAGCCACGCGGTCTGCTTGAAGTAAAATTAGGCTTGTGGAGAGCTTTTCATTTGAATTGGTTAACTGCAACGACCCAAGGAAGCAGGAAATAAACACCCCCTTGCGGAGTGTCTTGATAGACGAATCTGCGCGCGGACGCAACACCAAAACTAGAATTCACCGCTGAAAAAAAGCATACGCCAAGACCGAAGTGAAGGCACCCCGTATGACAAAGAAACATATGTCTGGAAATGCTGTCAGAAAGTATTCTTTGATTTTAAAAGATTTTCCAGTTCTCGAAACTAAGGAATGTATGTCAGTTTCCATTAAGCATTTGGTGTATTTGCTAAGAGAGAAGAGTTGATGGTCTACCTAGCCTGCGTCAGTTTTTTTTTTTCAGATTCAGAAAAAGTTAAGCCACCTTACACAGTCAAACTTAAACACAGCAGACAAAATTTGAACCTAATTTTCGGTGTTTAATATATTTTCTTAAATTATTTTCATGTCTGCGGTGAACCAGCTTCTTTTTCCGACTTCCTCTCAATGTCTGTCCTGGCACTAATTGTGCTCATTATCTGCTAAATGTGAACAAATTTATGTGATGCACGCAAACTGATTTGATTACCCGTACGTGTACTTTACCGTAGAAAGAGAAAACCCCAACTCGTCGCAGTGTGGGCACTTAAGTTACCTGGGCGAACACAAAAAATACAAAAAAAAAAAAAAACCGCCTCATAAAACATGTAAAATTTATATAAAAAATACACCTCTCACACGCATGCGAGGACTTCCTCCTCTCGCCCCTCGTCAAACCTCATTAAAAATTCGTAGAACGTTCTATTAAATGTTCATGTTTTGCATAAAAATACTGTGAAAAAGGACAATGTGATGAGCTTTAGGCTTGATAAGCCGGGGAGTGGTGGTGGCTGGCGTTGATAAATTCAATTGCCTGTGGATAAAACGAGGAATATGATAATTAGCTAAACATCTCAAATGTTGCAAATGAATTGTAATTTGATCTAATGACAAAAATTAATGTTTGAGAAGTAAACTTGTTAAAGCGATGCAACTAAGCATTTTTTTTTCAAGAACAACTCAAATGTTATTTACTGCAAATCTAATCATGTCCATAATTTGCCCCGAACAACAACAGTTTAATTTCAGCCCCGTCTCTCGGCACATAAAAGCCACAGAAACTGTGCGCTGAGTTTTTAGTAGCTCGATGGCTAAGCAGGAAATGCCATTGAAAATCACGTAGTCGCACACACACACACACACGCACACATATCCTGGTGGCCATAAAATTTCATTTCAATGCTTATCATTTCTGTGGTACATTTTGGGATTTTCATTTTTTTTTTCGCCGGTCAACGCAAACGCATACAAATGCAAAGCGGAAATAGCATGAGGGATAAATCAGGAAATTGCTAAACATCAAATAACGTGTACAATATCTATATGTATAGATAGATATATATATATATATATATAGGATTGCAGTGCAGCTCCATGTCAACGATGTCAACAATTCAAAATTATGGCAATGATGACGAGGCAAACAGCTGCAGGAGCTGCCGGAGTTGCTGCAAAAGTGCTGTGCACCGAAAAATTCAATTTTGCAATATGACATCCGGCGGGTTCCACACACACACTGCGTATACTTAACGCCCTTGCGCTTGAGTCAACAGTCCCCGAAGGCTGCAATGTGCCGCCTTTTGTTGCCAGGGCATTGTAACAGCTTCAGCCACTGACTGCCGGTATCGGACAAACATTGCAACTACGAGCCTGGGCACCAGCCTAAAAAGGATTGGAATTGCCCATGGGGCAAGCAATTTTGTGGCCTCTTTTGTAGTTGCTGATGACAATTATACATTACGGCACAAAGTTAGCGCACTGAACTGCCTGTAAAATTTTGCGTATCGACTTTGATTCGTATTTTGAAGGTGTAAAATATCTAAAGAAATCTTATACCAACTCATTCAAATTGTAAATACAAAACACAAACTTTCGGCTACCTCAGTCATTTATATATGGGTCATTCCATGAGAACTCAGCCAAGCGCAATTTTTTGAAATTATAAAAAAATTACTATCGCCTCTTTACACTTCGAGAGTAGAATCCTAATGTTACAGTTCGGAAGACAAACGACAAAGAATATGAAACTATAAAAAATTATAAAAAAGTTATGAAATCTTAATATGTGTCGATCTACAAAAATTGTTCATACTTCGGTTACAATTTTGGCAGACTCTCTCCACCATATCGATCGAAATGTCACGAATAAATTCTTTAATATTGACTTCCAGTGCGTCAACTGTTGATTGCTTGTCGCTTTAGTCATGAGCCCTAACATGGCCCCACAACGCGCTATCTAGGCAGCCATTTAACCGGTCCCAAGCTTAAACCGGTCGTCTCTTAATTGGGTCACTTTTTCGCTTGCTGTGTGGCATGTGGCACCGTCTTGCAGAAACCAGATGTCAGCCAAGGTCAGGTCTTTCAATTTGAGAAAAATAAGATTGTAATCAATGATTGCTTTGATGCCACGAGTCCATAATCCACACCAAACAGTGAATTTTTCCGGATTCGTTGGCAGTTCTAGCAATGCTTCTGGCTGCTCTTCACACCAAATATGGCAATTCTAGTTTTTCCTGACGCTGAACACAATATTTCCGACAAAAAAGTGGGTTGAATTTTGATAATAAAATTCGACAATGTGCGTTTGTGTGTATCATTGTCGAATAATATACCAAACTGAATATGTTTGACAGTAGCAAGTGACACGAAAACAAGTGAGCGGCTAAAAACAGTGTTGCCACAAAGAAAGTTGCTGAAAAGAAAGTTGCACCATGAGTAATTGACGGTTTTCTGAATCCTCTTTTGAATCTATTAAATATATCTATTAAGTCCATATACCCTGTACCATCCGGATTCTGTAATTGCTTTAGAATAGCATTGAACAGATGCATTTCATCAGCTTCTCCGAAAATGTGAAATTATTCTTGATTAAAAAGAATAATTGAATAGTAAGAAAGAAAAAGTACAATCAAGTTTCTAAGTTTGGCCTCTATGAGCGGGGTATTTGTTAATTGTAAGTTTATTTAAGTAAAATATTGCAGTGAACCCTTTCATATTTGCTGAGCTTTTTAAAATGATAGCTTTCCTCTTTTTTCATCAAGCAAATAAGTGGCTAATATAAATGTAGCCATGGAACGCTAAATCGAGCTGATCTGGAAAGTCTGGGGATGATGTGTTATATTTTAGTGATTTTACCAAATTTATTGGTTCCGCTTATGACCATTAAGCGTAGTTGAGTGTTACCCATTTTCTAATCTACTACATAGAGCTCTATCTGTCACATAAACCTACATATATCAGAGCAAAATCATAGTTTATTTAACACATAGCAGCTATGTGGAATATGAGATATCGGCCCTAAATGTTTTAATTATAAGTTGTTAGTACCACAAGGTCAAAAACCAGACACAAACACCTCTTTCTCAAGAACTTTATGAAAAACTTCATGAATTTTGCTTTGTTTTTTTATACTCTTTCAGAGAGTATATTGACCACGACCACATAAAGTATATATATTCTTGATCAGCATGATCGGTCGAAAAACTAGTTCTAGTGAGAAAAACTTTTTCGTTTTTTATGCAATCGTCTCCAAACTCTGTATTTACTAGTGCTTCTCCATAATTCTGCAAAATTTGGTCAAAATCGGACATCTATTAGTATAGTATAGCTGTCGTACAAAAGTAGAGTCAGAAAAGTGCTGCAAGGGTATACAAACTTTGGCCGAGCCGATGTTAACTTTGCTCTATTTTTTTTTGTGTAAAACTCGTCTTAGATTAACAAACCGTGGCTTCGGTTCAATTCAACGAATCCAAAATGTCAAATAGCTCTGTTAAAATATATGGGTATCTGGTAGTAATACCGGAAAGAATATTTAAATACCAATCTTTAAAATGGCAATACGTCATTATCAAACATATTTTTTCGAGGCAATATTTCGGCTATCAAATATTTTTGCATCTATCTATGGCGGCTATTAAGTTAATCCATGTTATCGAGATTTTAAAAAGCTTAAAAAATTCAAACTAAATTTCATCTCAACGTTTTAGACATAAAGATATGTCTTCTTTTTAACAACTATTCTACAGTCCAATTTGTGTGTTGCTGCGAGTCCTGGCATATATCGGAAGTGCATATTTGGTTGGGGCTTTGGCCATATTTAGGTTTTAAGTTCCACACGAAAAAGGAAACTGTTGATCTGCAGCCGATACCGAAATCTACTGCTGCTAAGCTAAAATAGTACATTGGATGATTTCGGTATTTCTTTGGAATGTATATTATTTAAAATCCATTTTTAGATGCTCAAATATCCATTTAATCTTAAATGAATCTTACATTTTCAGCAAAAGGAGCTAAAAATTATGTGGAAAAATTTATATATATTAATAAAAAAATTGGATACTACAAAATTTGAATTCCAAAATGATTTTTTTGATTCTTTTTATTCCATCCTTCTCCAATTTCTTGGCTTCCGAATGGCAGCTGTTGAAAAACTTTTTAATTGCTACACAGTGAAATAATATATATTTAAAACTATGTATTGGATGATTTAGCGTATTCATTTGGAATGGAGATGTCTTAAATATCCTTTAAATCATTCAACGAAGCTGTAAAGCATCCAAAGAATATGATTATTTTTCAGCCATTAGATGATTTATAGCACTGCTGGATGATTTAAAGGATATTGAAATCTTAGCAACTACAAATTCTGTGTCCCGCATCAATAGCTGGCTGTTCTTACTTCCCAGTCCATTGGTCAAATCATAAGATCCAAGTCGAATTCTGAAAGCCTACTCTACCAAACTTTTCTGCAACTTCTTGGCTTTTGTGATTTTTATTGTAGTACAGTAAAATGTGACCTACAGCTCAAAATTTGAGAAGCTTTCATTCACATTTATCACAATTTTAACTGCACTTTTGGGTCTCTGCGTGCCGCAAGTCAAGCACACCTCAGCCCCAGAATGGTGCGAAGCAGCATCTTAAGGAAATTTAAGGAATCAGGGAGTGGCCGACAAGCAAAAGGAAAGCAGAATAGGATAGAATCAAGTATGCTTTGCACAACAATGGCAGATGGAAAATTTCAAGTGATATTTCAACACTTGAAATGGGAGGAAGCTCGCTTTAAAGACGAATTTGTGCCAGAAATTTAAGAAGAATATATTTTTTTTCTGCATTTTCGATTCAAATGCCTCAATGTTTCACCAAGACAACCATGTAATTAGAAGAAAATCTGTAATCACATTCGGTCAAAGTGCCTTTAAATCTTGTGTCTTAGGGCAGAGATTTTGCCCATATTTCACGGTGTGGCCTCGCAGCAAGTTTTCAGTTTCAATGAATATGTTAACAACTCTTCCCAACTGCAACAACATAAATTGCATGGCCTGCCGTGGCCAATCTTCCAGAGCGAAGCTTACAAGCACGAACAGATGTAAATATGTTTGGGAAAGCCTAGATATAGTTGAAGTACGTAGGGGAAAATATTTGCATAGAGCATAGTATTTCATTAGGAGATAAAGCAACCTGCCCTGTACACAACAACAACGGCAACTTATTAGTTTAGACAAAAATAAATTGCATAAATATTTTAGGCCAGGACATGTGGCCTGGTCGGGAGCCAACAAGTCAACGGGTCAGGCAGCAGCAGCAGCAGCAGAAGATACATTTTACAGATTTTAATTTGTCTGGCCGTTAAGCAAACTGTGTAAGTGTAAGTGTATAAGTGTATAAGTGTTGGTGGTCAGGCGATAAGGCAGCAAGACACACATCTTACTAATTGTTTCATTTTGCCTGCGAGGCTGGCAAACATTTCCAAATTGTATATTTTAGATGTAGACACACATTTTGCATTTTAACAAAATTCAATTTGCTGCTGCTGACACTTGAAGGAGCACTCAGCCAGATATGTCTCCGCCTCTCTGTGGCCTAATTGCTTGGCCAGCAATTAATTAAACGTGGCAACGTCAAAAAGGAGTTAATAAAGACCCAGCGAGAGAGAGAGAGAGGGAGAGAGAGCAAGTGACGCACCAAATGGCATGGCAGCCAAGTTATTGGCCCCGCAATGTATGCAATGGCATTTTTTTGCTGCTGCTGCCGCCGCGATTTATGCTTATCAATATGATCAATATGCGTTGTAAACATGCCAAGCGTGTAAAATATGTGAAAATCATGCGAAATGAGATTGGTATTGGAAAAGTGGGGGCAAAAGGCATCAGTAAAACGAGTAGAAGAATAAAAAAAAAAATCAGTCGATTGACATGCGGCGGCGACGGCACCAGCTGTCAGTTAAAAAAAAAATGCATGGAAACAAGATACAAAAATTGGCTTTGGGTTTCGCAAATTTAGCTGCTAAATTTTAAAGAAGTGCCAAGACCTAAAAATGCAAAATAAAATTCTGCAGCTTCCAATTTTCATATTTTTATGGTGCATAGAGAAAAAAAATTGATATCAAAACGTATCCATTGGATAATTTCCCGAATCCATTTGATTTGTATATGTCTAAAATATACTTTTTATCATCCAACGAAGCTTAAAATCATCAGCATCATAATTCATCATCATTAATACGAAAAATGATCATCCCTTCGATGATTTTCAGCATTAAAGACATATGCAGTCCAAGTATTACTGTGTACTCCGTGTTGAGAGCCAAGTAGAAAGAGGCCAGCCCACGTATCGTTGATTCTATCTCGAGAAATCCACGGCACTTGAACACTTGAAAAGTGTATGCTTTTGCCCAGAAGTTTATATTTTATTAATCAGCATGATGAGCTCCATCGATTGAGCTTTGTACATTCATCTGCCCCTCTGGCAGTTTCTACGCAAACCCTAGTTTTAATCCCCTAGTTTTTATGCTTTCGAGTTAGAAGCATGCACAAGAGTTTCTTATAAATGCACACTGTAAAAATGTAGGAACGGCACAGATCAGATGACTATTTTTTGTAGCTGCTTAAGGAACGATCGGTCTTATACATCGGCGCAGACAAAGTTAACTTTGCTTTCAAACATTTAATTCATGGTAACTTGGACTAAGACATTTGAGTGAAGCACAAGTTTTTTTTTTGTAATGAATCAATTTAATTTCGACTCATGTTCTGTTTTAATACCTTTTGAGAATAATTTCACTCAACGTTTTAAATTGCTTCCGCAAACATTTACAATATACATATGTCGCTTGTCAAATTTTAACCATGCCATGTTTGCTTAATTATGGATTATGGAACTTTCAAGTCCTGCCATAACATATATCTCAAGACTTTTCAATGCTGTACTGCGATGTGAATACTTCCCAACCCAATGGAAAAAGTCCACACTCATAATTATCCATAAACCAGGAAAGAATAAAACCCAAGCGTCATCATATAGACCCATTAGTCTGCTACCTTGCTTAACAAAACTTTTTGAGAAGATCTTACTCCGTAGAATTGATTAGTATGCACAAAATATCATTCCTTCAAACCAATTTGTGTTCTGAGCTAAACACGGGACTATTGAGCAAGTCAACCGCATAAATTCAGATATTCGGACTGCGTTTGAAAACCACGAATACTGCTCTGCCATTTTCCTAGATGTTGCCCAAGCATTTGACCGCGTATGGTTGGACGGTCTTACATTCAAGATAAAGACAATGCTTCCACCAAATACACACAAAGTCCTAGAAAGTTGCGTCAGTAACAGAGTATTTACAGTTCGTCAAAATGAGTACCATAGGAGCCGGAGTACCGCAGGGAAGTGTTCTTGGTCCTTTCCTATACGTACTATACACTGCCGACATACCAACAGACTCTCGACTTACAATAAGTACTTTTGCGGATGATACGGCAATATTAAGCAGATCACGATGTCCAATTACCGCAACAAGACTTTTGGCAAGCCATCTTACCGACGTGGAAGAGTGGCTGGCCAACTGGCGTATTAAAATCAACGAGCAAAAGTGTAAGCACGTGACGTTCACACTCAACAGAAGCACCTGTCCCCAGCTATCACTAAACGCAACTTTAATCCCGCAATCAAACGATGTTGTATACCTAGGTGTACACCTCGATAGAAGGCTCACATGGCGCAAACACATAGACTCGAAAAAACTTCAGCTAAAGCTTAAGGCCAACAGCCTTCACTGGCTAATTAACTCCCGTTCCCCACAAAAGCTGGAATATAAAGTCTTACTGTACAAGAGCATCATAAAGCCTGTCTGGACCTATGGCTCGCAGCTATGGGGAAATGCTTGTGCGAGCAGCGTGGACATCCTCCAAAGAACACAGTCGAGAATCCTTAGAACCATCACTGTAGCGCCATGGTACATTCGCAATGATTGTATCCACAACGACCTCAGCATCCCACTGTTTGAAACTGAAATAGAGGAACTTAAGCGCAAGTATTCTGAGAAGCTTCTTGCTCACCCAAACCAACTTGCAAAATCTCTCACCATGTTGGCAACGCATTCTCGCCTGCGAAGAAACGACCTACCAACCCAGCGACTGAGTTGAAGGGCCGTAGAACACAAACTACCTCCAATAGGGTATAGTTTTTTTTTTAAATAGTTTCTAGATTAAGATTTGAAAAATTATTGTTAGTCTCTTTAAGAGAAGATCCAATAAATGCCAACCAAGCATAAAAAAAAATGTTTGCTTAAAACATCTTGCGCCGGCAAAAAAAAAATGATAGCTTGAATTTCTCAGATTGAATTGGAACAAAATTGTACAAAATATTTTCTATTTATTTTTATAATTTTTGAATTGGTTTTTTTTTTTCAATTTTTATGCAACAGCGAATTCCGCCCATTGTTGCAGAGGTCACTATTCTTTTAATTATACTGTTTAATTATACTCTTTACCGTAGGTACATAGAGTATTATAAGTTTGTGCAAAAGTATGTAACATCCAGAAGGAAGCATCTCCGACCCCATAAAGTATATATATTCTTGATCAGCATCAACAGCCGAGTCATGTCCGTCATGTCCGTCTGTCCGTCTGTCTGTCCGTATGAACGCACAGATCTCAGAGATGGTAAGAGATAGAGGTTTGACATGTATGGGACATATGCTTCTAATGTCTGCAGGCAGATCAAGTTTATTTTCATTTTTGGCCACGCCCCCTCCCGCCCCCGCAATTTAGAAAAAACGTCATATCTCCCACAGTTTTGAAGATAGATGGCTTGTTCCTTTTGGACATATTTAGTTATTAGGATAACTTATCGATCCGCCAAAGGAATGAAGAAGATCCGATGAACGGTTTTCGAGTTATGATCAAAAGAAAAATTTTCTTGGTACAGAGTATGTTATAGTCGGGCTTGACCGACTTTCTTTCTTGTTTAGCTTTCACTTCTTCTTAAATACCACTGAGTTGGCTACTATTGGTGTGGCTTCGATCAGTTTCAAGAGTACTGCTCTACTCTCAGTTCCGCCTGGGCACTGCCTCTCCTTCTAAGAATGTTGTTTTCGATACTTGCTATCACTTCTAATTCTTCCTTTTTTCCCTTTTCTTTTTGATTGAAGTCGCCATTCCGAACGTTTGGCAAGACCATGATTTTGGCTATTTTTTTATATACGTCATTTTAACTGGAAAAAATTTCAGTCAGTTGCAGTTCCATTGCAGGCGTATTTATTTTATATTTTATTTTGAATTTTGTTGATTTATTCGTATACTGTGGATTTTTTAACAATGATTTTAAAGAGATTTTTGACCAATCAAAAGAAGTCCCAAGAGCATTTTAAAGAAAGAAATTCTTGAAAAAAAATATCAAAAAATACCAAAAAAATATCCAGGAAAATACCAAAAAAAAAGATACAGTAAAAATTTGAAAATATGCTGCAACCGGTTTTGAACCGAACCGATTCGAACCCGGAATTCCGAATTTTATTATACTGCGAACCGAACCTCTTTAGAATTAAAAGCTGAATCTGAACCTGTTCCGATCCTAAACTATCGGTTCGGTTCAACAAAAATAGTTGACATCAGAAAATTGTAACTTCTGTATAGCGATTCCATCTGTTATCTAGTTGGTAAGTTGGTTGGTTCCAATATCCCCATCCATAATAGCCCGTGGTTTTTATAATTCTTGACTCCCATGATTTTTCAATGATTCACAAAAGCTTAACATAACATTGGAAATGACAATAACTAAGAAATGGTATTTTACTTAATATTAAATTATATTTTGAATTTTTAATACAACCCAAGAACAACCAGATTCCCATACGATTTGGATAGTTTTTAGGCGATTATTAGAACACATAGGATTAATATAACTTATGTGATTTAGTATGTATATAAATGTATTGATTTGTTTTATAACCAAGGATCGAACCAAAACTTTCTCCCAAAAACCGCAAACCTGAAATTTTCGAACCCTAATCATTGGTAAATTTTGGTTCGAACCAGCAATCCGAAGATCCAAAAAATTGTATGGGTTTGCAGCCCTGGTGAAAAGTACTTACAATTTTCATTTTCTAAGGCGACGATCTAACATCCGAGCCACACAGCTTGTTGAGAGCTTGTTTCCACCTAAAAGCTTAAACTGACTGTACAATCTTTTAGGAATTCTGACCTTATAATCGAGTGACCATTTTCTGAACAAAAATTGACAAAAAATGTTCTCTGGCCATTAAGCTAAGCAGTCACCTTAAAAGTTTAATTAAAGTTAATGTTTCTTTTTTGCAACTGTTAAATACTTAAATCTAGGCTTCTCTTTTTATATGATTTGTTACAGGTTGGCTCTTTTGGTGGTCAGTTGAGAACACTCACGAATTGGTTTAATTATATTTTCATTTTATTTTTCGAAATTAGTGCGAACATTGAACTAAGTCCTAATGAACCAAAGTAAGCTTCACACAGAAACAGACCGCCCCAAACTCTCTTTGTCCTTCCCCTCCACCCACATGAGCCTGGGTAAATTTCTGCACTTCAGTGGCATTAAGTTCGTAATGCCGTGTGTAATTATTCTTTGTTTAAATATTTTACAAAGATGCACTTAAAATGTCAGCGCGAAAAACTGACAACCTTTGCCTCGAATTTTTTTTTTTGTCCTTCTTAGCGCACAGTCACACACACAAAAACACACACGGTTCTATGATGATTTCTTTCTCTTTTGCGCAGCATTTTGCACATTTGCATTTTTATGAACATTTTGCTGGTCGTTGTTTGTTTTTGTCCTACCCTCAAAACCCAACCCCCTTATTCTAGCTACCATAATGCATGTCTTTTATATGCGCATACACTAAATATGCATTATGTGCATATGTGTGTGCGTGTATGGGTGTGTGTGTGTGTGTGCGGGCATTAAAGTATATTAAATTACTTAAGTAAAAGCAGCAAACAACAACAACAACAACAACGAATAAGACATATGCCCAACTTTGAAAGCATAATTTCTGCCACATAAATCTTTGTGGCAAACAAAAATTAGTTGCACTCGACGAAAACGAAAGAAAAGAAGGCAAAAGCAAGGGTAAATTATGCCCCGCTATATGTCAGCCGCCCCGCCCCTTGGCATTTGTCACACAGCAGGAGGCTAAGAGGGCGTCCCCCCATTCCACGCTTAATCAGAAATTATTTGAAAATGTAAAGTCGACATGTCGACGCACGCACAGCGAATGCAACTCACCTCCTCATCCTCAGTTCACAGTCCACAGTCCTCTGCCGGCAGCTGCCGCTGCTGTTGCTTTTCTTGCAATTTGCACACACCACGACCCCATGACCCATATTCTGGCTAACAAAAGCAGCGCCAAAGAAAGAAAAAACAAACCAAAGACGTGGCCAACTTTCATGGACTAATACAGGAGACTTGGCTGGTTCATGCTGTGATGATGCAGCAGCAGCAGCAGCAGCAGCTCAGGCCCTCTCACTGCGAGTCGTGGCTCATTTGTTTTGTCGACGCACAAAAGTATGCTACAAAACAGCAAGAAACGCAAGTCGCCTAAATCGGTCAGGGATAGCGACTAAGGGAGTTCCCTTGAGAACTGGTAGAGAATAAGAGAATTGCGATTGGGGCAGCTATGTTGTGCTAAGCTGAAACTAATATGTTTGGAAAGGGGTATTTGTTGTATTTTTAGGAGTTTTGGCTAGAAGAATAGAGAGATAAACCAAACAAGACCCGAACAAATGAAGCTGACAGTAAAATGTGACTTACTTGCTCTTCTGTGCATCTCTCTCAAAAAGTTGCAAGTTAAAAGATAACTTAAAATGTGAATTTCTTAGGCAATTACCTTAGTTTTGTGCATTCAAAGATTCTTTTGGGATCGACTAAACTTCGAAAAGAACCCCCTGATAATTTCAGTTCTGCCCCGGCGCAGATCCTTGCTCACACCAGTCTACCCCAGTCTAGGGTATTCAAGCAACAACAGAACTCCCATATTAGTTTGGCGGTTTCCAAGACGCAAGACAAAGGCAACCTACCTCCTACTCCGCAGGCCACCTCCATCTTGAACTAGTTGGCAAGTCTGTGTCTTTCATTTGTTGTGCTCACATCCCCCACCCTGTAATAATAACTCATGTTAACCGAAAACCGTGAGCTGTCGTCTTCTGTTTTTTTCGCCCTCCTCCTCCTCCAGCCACAAAACAAAACAAAACAAAAAAAAAAGAACTTTTCGCGCACAATCAGTTGCATTTCAACATGGCGTGTTGCATTGTTGCCTTTTGCTTATAATTTACTTTTACTTGTGCTCGTTGGCTTTGTGTTTTTGTGGCGTGTAAAATATTTGCACAGAGAACGAAGACGACGACAACGAAGACGACGGCGACCAGGACAATGCTTCCCGCATTAACCATAATAATTTTCCCAGCCCTTGCAGAGGCAAAAGTTTCCAAATAGAGAACATGTTGGGGCTGCGAATGTTGTCATTGTTAATCAGCCAAATGCCAACAGCTGGTAAACAAAAATCCATGAAATTGCAATTTATTTACCGAACTTAATCCTTGCCACAACAGAAGGAAATATATTTATATTTTAATCATGGTGGCAAGTCGGTTCTTTTGGTCCTTCCGAACATTCAAAATGGTTTGAATTCCAAGCCTGCACAAACAAATTCACAGAATTATGTACGTAGAAAGTGAGCTTCCTATTTTAAAGTCCAGACACTTTTGTAAGTAACAGTTCCATTTGCCACATTTTAAGAGTTTCGTAGGCCGGCACTTCCTTTAATGTAAATATATCCTCTAAGAATCTATAAGCCAAAAGTTAAAGCAAATCCTTAGGCTCCATAAGAAAGCGAACAGCTCCGAGACTTTCCAAAAAATAAAATATATTTTTTAAGCATACTGAAATTTGTATTTGAAATTGGTGCAGCGGGTAGTGTGTGTGCCTGCTGTGCAAGAGGTCGTGGATTCAAAACCGCCTCGGGACCTTTAATTAAGATGCTTTTTCTCTTAAAAGCTTGATAGCCCGGTCACCTTCACTAGCTGCTGGCGCCAGCATTAAAGCATCCAGCCATGAAATAGCTTCTCAAACTTTTGTGTTCGGATTCAACGTTAAGCAGTAAGTCCCTTTCTCTTGTACGTTTGTTAGAAGTACAAAAGAGATTATTTATTTAGTTTCTATGCAATTCCAAGTATGTTACTGATTTTTGTACTTGTTTTCATTGGTTTTAAGAACTGTTGTGGTATTTTTAAACTTTTCGCACATTGTTTTCTAAGTTTGCCCTATATTTTTCTAATTAATGTGATTTTTTTAAAGCTTTTTATACTCTGTACCGAAGGTACATAGAGTATTATAAGTTTGTGCAAAAGTATGTAACCTCCAGAAGAAAGCATCTCCGACCCCATAAAGTATATATATTCTTGATCAGCATCAACAGCCGAGTCGATATAGCCATGTCCGTCTGTCCGTCCGTCCGTCTGTCTGTCCGTATGAACGCACAGATCTCAGAGATGGTAAGAGATAGAGGTTTTACATGTATGGGACATATGCTTCTTATGTCTGCAGGCAGATCAAGTTTATTTTCAATTTTGGCCACGCCCCCTCCCGCCCCCGTAATTTAGAAAAAACGACATATCTCCCACAGTTTTGAAGATAGATGGCTTCTTCCTTTTGGACATATTTAGTTATTAGGATAACTTATCGATCCGCCAAAGGAATGAAGAAGATCGGATGTACGGTTTTTGAGTTATGATCAAAAGACAAATATTCTTGGTACAGACTATGTTATAGTCGGGCTTGACCGACTTTCTTTCTTGTTTTGTAATCTCAAAATCCAGAACCAGTCGTTGGCTTTTTACTCAACTCAGTTTACGTAACTATAAATTTCAATTGGGTAATTAATGTGGCTACAGGACCTAAGCATGTGAGCAAACCTCGTTCAACACACGCTTAAGCAAATATCTCTTGAGCCTGACGAGCTGAGGGCAACGTTCAATTTATGTGCACAGAAAAAAAAGATCACGACATTTAGTATCAATCGGGAATTTTTCAGTATCGAATCGGCCTTCATCTGAAGAATACCCGGTTGATTTGGTCGAAAATATCACTCGTACATTTCGAACACATCAATGTGAAATGTTTCAGATCAACAATCTGATATTTGTTAATATCCCTGATCTATTTTTATAGTATTAATATTTTTATAATATCAAAGGGGTATTATTGTATAATGTATTATTATGTATCAAAGCTATATTTGTATAGTACCCATTGGACATGGTTCAAATGTCAAATATATTTTTGAATGAAAATTAGTGACTTTAGCTGGCTCGAGGCCCCAAAAAGTTGCGTTTGTTCACAACTGGAAACAACTTATGCATTTATATACACCAAAAAGAGCTGGTTGCCTTTATAGTACTGTTTCATGAATCTCCCGATTCAACTTTCAGTAGGCATTTCGCTATTGGCTGTCGCTGTTTGAATGTCTCTTCATGCGCTCACCGCTTTAAGCAGTTGGGAACTGCAATCAGCAATGAAAGCAAAAACAGACAAATCAGAAGAGTATTCGCTGTCTCGCGTGCTGCGGCAGAGCCATGAACATTGTTTTTGTTGTTTTTCGAGTTGGACTATAGCTGTCGCTCTTTGTTTTAACAAACTCTGTTTGTCTCTTTCTGCCCTCAGATTTTCGATGTCTACTTTGATCTAATATCACGTCACTAGGGTATTTTTCATATCACTGTAAGAATTTCGCTTATTAATGTAATATTTTTAGTATCAATGTAATACTACAGCATCATATTAATATTAAATAGTAACTCTTGGATATTTAAAAATTTATATTTATAAAATTATATTGGAAGATCAACTCGATATTTGATCTTATTTTTTTCTGTGTGAGCTCAGCGCCCAAAAATACATAAGAAACATTTTGCTTTCTTCTCTTCTCATTCAGTTTTTTTTATCTCAATTTTATTCACTTTGGGGGTACTTTTTTTTTTCGTAATTTCTTGTATTTTGAGTTTAACGATACTTTAAGTTCTTACAAGAATTTTCGGCTATTAAGTTTTGATATTTACAAAATTTAACAGCACATTTTTTGTTTCGCAAAATTTTGTGGTTTCCAGAGACAAATTTATTAGACTTCGTGGAAAAGTTTTTGTTGAGCTTAAATTTTTGTGGAAGCTGCTGCTGTTGTGTGGCATAAGTTACCTTATTTTGGTGGCTTCCGTATATTTTGTTTGTTTAAATAAATCAGTTGCCAGCAAACCACAACACACACACACAGCCACACTCACGCACACACACTTAAACAGCAGAGACACGCCAGTGAGTGAGTCATTTAGTCAGTTTGTCTGTTTTGCTGCTGCGGTTTTCACACTTTTTTATGCTTTTGGGTACTTGCCACACTTTTTGGCAAAACACCGAGTCGCAGTTATCCAGGGTGTTATTTCAATTTGTTTGTTTTGTTTTTGTTTTTTTTTTGTTGGCTTTGAGCCCAGTGCGATGACCCCCGCCGCAACCAAATTGACAGTGTCAATTATCGGCTGGCTTTTTACCCAAGGCGGGCTTAAGTCACTGAAATTGAATTGGCTAATCTTGATATTTTGCTAATCGGCACAGAGTAAGCCAATAAATTGTCCAAAAAAGGGGCTTCGAAATGCCGCTCAAATTGGAAGACCATAAATAAGCATAAGTGTCAATGAGGAAAACCCAAATATTAGCACATTTCTACACATACCAAGCAGGAGGGTAAGAGAGAGAGGGGGAGCGGGTAGGTGGGCGTGGCCAAGGCAGACAGGCTGGGCAAAGTTTAACCTTTTACCAAAGAAAATGGGGGAAAAAACGAAAAATTTTACCAAAAAATGTTGTGCAATCTTCCAACTGTCACAAACATGAAACTTGACATTTGATTCAAGGAAAGGAAAGCAATTTCTGCGGGTTGTTTTGGTGCTGTAGTTAAATTTAAAGTTCGCTCTCAGCTTAAAGTTGGCGAGAGTAATTTATAAAAGTACAACTTTTTATTATAAAAATTAAATTAATTCGGGTCCCTGCTTAATTTATTTATTCAGTCATCCAACCTCTGTAGTCCACTCCAGCCCGCCAACAAACTGTTCCAACCCCAGGCACCCACCTGAGCATCTATCCAGTTCCGGAAAACAGCCACATTTGTGTAAACACCCGGATATTCCCTTTGGGCACAGCCCAGTCCCCAGGATACAATTCCATAAAGCTTGCCCTGACCACTCTCCGCTTGATAGCCCACCAGCGGACCACCCGAATCACCCTGGCAGCTGTCATGCCCCTCGCGGCCAGCGCAGAGCATGCGTCGGGTGATGGGCAACACCTGGTTATAGGCGGACAGGCATTGTTTCCTCTCCACATGGTCCACTTCCACATAGCGCAACGCTGTCGACACACCCTCCTCTCCCTCCTCACTCTGGAAACCCCAACCGCTCACCACCAGGCGTGTGCCATTCGTCAGTTCATCCCCGGCATGGGCCAAGGGCAAAGCCTGTAGCTCTTCGGTGTAATTTAGCCGGGCATTGAGCATGAGCAGAGCCAGATCATTGTCATGCGTTTGGGAATTGTAGCCGGCGTGCAGTATGATCTGCCTGAGGCTCAACAATTGCCCACCCTGGGCATGTTGTGTGGCCGCCACGCGTACCCCATAGTCGATGGCAGTCCAGGGTGGCTCAAAGCAATGGGCAGCTGTTAGCACAAACTGATCACCAATGATGGCTCCGCCACAAATATGCTGTCCATTCAATTGGACGGACGCTTGATACGGAAAGTCACTAATACGGGCCAATTCACCGCCCACGATGCGGCCATCGTAGAAGGGCGAGGCCAGACACAGGGAGAGCAGGCAAAAGGATAAGCAGGAAAAGAAGCTCCTCATCGTGCTCGTGAATAAACTTTGACGAAGTATGAATGAGTGGCACGAAATTCTTTGCCGATTTGCCTTTATAGCAGCGGGGAGTTTGCTTATCAAGTCAATGAGAAACTTATCTGCGAGTCAACAAACTTTGACACACAAAAATATGTAATTAAACACGCTGACAGTTTGCCAATTTTTTGTTGTTTTTATTTCGTTTTTAAGTTTGTCTTATCAGGGAAGTCAACAAAACTATTTATTTTTTATCTTAAGGTATTAACATTTTGCATTTCTTTTTCGTTATCTGACTTTGACCCAATAACCTTGATTTGTGATGAAGGCAAATAATCACAAAACGATGACTAAACACTTAAGGAAATGAAAGTACATAAGCATGTGTGATATTTTTGGAACTCTTAGGGTAAGGCCCCGATTTCTCAATGTCCGGTCAGTCAAACTGACCTACGATAAGCTGTATTTTAACTTGAGTTCATATTTAAGAACCAATAGAAAAGACCAACAGCTGATTCCGAAACTTGATATTGATTGCTGAAACAATATTTTTATGAATAAGCGAATTTTTGCTTACTACAATGGGATGAGAATGGGGTCCAAAGAGGCGGAGACAACAGGGAAAGACCTCAAAACCTTATTGTTTGAAGACAGATTTGTTTAACGATTTAGTTTATCAATATTAACAAGAAGCTATAACAATTCTAGCTAGGTTAAGACCCTAAACTTTAGACAGACACAGTCATTTAGAGATTAACTTTAATTTATCATGTCTCGATTGGTAAACGGAAATCATGCATTGTTGTTAGAGAACTTCAGCGGGTACTAGAAATTCGTACATTTTTCCTTCCAAGAGCATTGAATTCAGGCTTGAGTTCTTTTTGCCGAACTTCAGCCTTCTGCTGCCAAGTTATCGCATCATTCTTCTTGTTCTCCAAAATAAATTTGATTAACTGAACATAGACCACAAGCAAGTGTTCGTCAGCCATGCAAAAGGGTTCATCTATTATTATACAGGGTTGCCCATATTTGACGGACCCATGTTTTTTTAAAAAAAATCAAAGAAAAATATAAAAATTTGGCGGTTGGCAATCTTAATCATTTAATTTTTTCCAAGTAGATTTGTTTACATCAATTTTTGAATAGGATATCTCTCAAATGGCCGCCTCTGGCGCTGATGGCGTATTGTGCCCTTTTTGCAGCATTTTCCATCGTTTTCGCCAACATTTCGGCCGGAATAGCGGCTATTTCTTCACGAATGTTGTCCTTGAGCTCTTCTACGGTCCTTGGCTTGTTAACGTAAACCTTTGACTTCAAATATCCCCACAAGAAGAAGTCAGGCGGCGTCAAATCGGGCGAACGCGGTGGCCAGTCCAAATCACCACTTTTCGACATCAAACGGCCCGGAAACAATTTCTTCAGAAAATCGATTGTTATGCGACTTGTGTGCGGTGGAGCGCCGTCTTGTTGAAACCAGAACTGCCTCATACGCTTTCGACGAATAATTGGCATCACAAAATTGGTCATCATGTCGCGATAACGCTCCTGGTTGATGGTAACAGCATGGCCATTTTCATTTTGGAAGAAAAACGGCCCAATGACCGTTTTCGCACTAACGCCGCACCAAACTGTGACTTTTTCGTCATGAAGAGGCACTTCTTGAATCTCCTGAGGATTTTCAGTGGCGTAAATACGGCAATTTTGCGTATTTACGGTCCCATTCAATGTGAAATGGGCTTCATCGGAAGCACGTTGAGTTTTCACAATTGACTTGTTCTGTTGAATGTAAATTTCAACTATTTCAGAGCGCTCGCGTGGCGTGTATTGTTCCATGGTAAAAATCTGCTTGGACTGACGCTTCAAACGCGGTATGTCATTAAGCGATCTGACATCTCTGTCAAAAGTTATGGCGTTGCCAGATGGGTCCGTCGAATATGGACAACCCTGTACTCTGTTCCCTTCTGTCCGTTTATCAGTCTGTCCATCCGTCCGTCTTTCCGACCGTCTATCTATATGACCGCCTCAATCTCAGACACTATAAGAGAAAGCGCCACAAATTTTTGCACGAATGTAGGTGTATACCGTACGCAGATCCAGTTTTTTTCAGATTCACAGCCACAATTTCCAAGTTATCATATACATCCATCAAGGCCCAATATTTATATATACTGAGAAGTACACTTAATAAATAAAAGCTGAACCCGATCCAGTTCCGAACCAAAAATATGGGTTCGGTTCAACAAAAATTAAAGACATCTGAAATTTGATCTTTTGCCTAGCGACTTCATCTGTTATATGGTTATTTTAGTGCAACTGACTCCTAAAACGGGCGGAAAGTGGATTAACCAAATATTGAAAAACGTTTAGAATTACTTATAAAGTCTCTACCCCATATTAGTCTCTGTTTTTAAATCTCCTCGACTCTAAAACTTTTGAAATATATTGAGTATTACTTTGGAAATATTTGTATAAGAAAAGTACGAAATGTAATTTTATTTAACAGCAAATTACTGACCGATCCCTTCCAAAAATCACGCGATTTTCATACGATTTGTGTGGTTTTTAGGTCAACGGCCATTTTTTAAAACACATAAACCCAAAAATTTTTTAAAATTGTGTATAGGATGACTAAAGTAAGGTTCGAACCAAAGCCTTCTTTCAATTTGTTTAATTTTGGTTCGAACCAGTGAACCGTATGTTGGTCCAAATATTGGCCTGATTACAATTACAATTACCTCTACAATTTTGTAGATAATTTGAAACAATTTCTGATTATGATTTTTCCAGTAATTGTAATTACAACTTGGATAACGATTATTCAGTATATATTTCAAAATATAATTACTTGTACAATTACTTGACCTACGTATATCTATATCCCTTTATTGAGTAATAGTGCTTGGAAAGTTATATTATTGATGTAACTGTAGGTGAAAACTTTTGTTTTTTCAATCAATAAATGTAATATAAATATCTGACTCTTAAGATTTCTAAGTTGGGCAATAAATTTAGAAGTCATCGATTTGTAGAACTAGGATCATAGAACTCTGATACCCTACTGTCGAAATCATTGAATTCATGTTTGGTAAATAAGCCTAACCCATGTGGCTTTGGCTTTTCAATTAGACACAGTTAGATTCGTAACTGTGTAGTAATATTCAAATAATAATAATAATATAGCTGTACACACTTAAACAATATGTTAAAAGTCGCGAATTAAAAGTTAAAACAATCGTATTTGATTAATCTCTGTCCCCTTTGAAATAAAATGATGTAAAAACCACTTCAAGTTGACTTAAAACATATTTATTTTGGTTTATTCTTTTAAACAATTCAGGGTAAGCAGTATTTTAGCCAGCTCGCTGCCAGAGTATGCGATACCTCAACCGGTTAATACGTCATTCCAATCGTGTTGAAGTCCAAGTGTCCCGAGATCGAGTCCCTTCAGAGTAAGTTAAAAATGTATACAAAAATATATATAATATAATAATATAATATAAAATAATATACAAATATAATATAATAATATGTAAAATATAAATATATAATCCAGTCAAGGCTTGCTTGTTTGATATATCTTGTCAATTGAATTGTAATATTCGATGTATTCTTGTCTTATTTATTTAATTATTTCTATTAAAAAAGGAAGTAAAGCTTTCTTTATATGTTTGCCCTGTTTATTAACGACTTCATACTCCGTAACATCAATTTCTTATCCTACCGTTTTCTACACCACTGTGATCAACAATAGGAGGAAAGTTTTTCCCCTCCATTTTCTCATTTGTATCCGAAATATGTGGAAATCAGAGTGAGTGCGAAAAATTACCCTCAGGACTCATAGATTCAAGGCATAATTTGAAAAAATGGCTGATTAAATGTATTGTGATAAAAATATCGGACCAAATGAGAAGAGACCACGATAATTGTATTAGTAATTGTAGTGTTAATTGTAATGGTAATTGTAATCATAATTGAAAAAGTATAAGTAATAGTAATTGTAATGGTAATTGTTATGGTAATTGTTATGGTAATTGTAATGGTAGCTGTACTAGTAATTGTAATGGTAATTGAAATGGTAATGCTTATTGTAATGATAACAAAATATATTAATTGTAATGGTAATTTCAATAGTAATTATTATGGTAGTTGTAATGGTAGTTGTAATGGAAGAGACCACGATAATTGTAATAGTAATTGTAGTGTTAATTGTAATGGTAATTGTAATGATAATTGAAAAAGTATAAGTAATAGTAATTGTAATGGTAATTGTTATGGTAATTGTTATGGTAATTGTAATGGTAGCTGTACTAGTAATTGTAATGGTAATTGAAATTGTAATGGTTATTGTAATGATAACAAAATATATTAATTGTAATGGTAATTTCAATAGTAATTATTATGGTAGTTGTAATGGTAATTGCAATGGTAATTGCAATGGTAATTGCAATGGTAATTGCAATGGTAATTGCAATGGTAATTGCAATGGTAATTGTAATGGTAATTGTAATGGTAATTGTACTGGCGATTTTAATGATAATTCTACTTGTAATTGTAGTGTTCAATGTTGTTGTAATTGGAATGGTAATTTTAATGGCAATTGAAGACTTACAGCTCTGCTTTCATGTCAAACGAATTCAGTTTTCTCGTTAGGCTTAAATCGAATTTCCTTACAAATTTCAAATCTGCTTGAAAATTCGATAGCTAAGGTCAATGCTAGTCAAAAAGATAATTTTTTAAGTTTTCTAAAATATTAGAATAAAGAAAAGCTTTATCTGTCAATTGTCTGCAACAAAAAGGGTCGGATTCTGTTTAAATCTGTACTTTCATTTGTTTGATATCTCATAAAAGCTTCCCAATTAAGATAGCAAACAAGTGCAATAGTCAATCTGTGAAGCACAATTACCTATGGAAATAGCTTACCCCTTTTCCCCAGTGAAAACGCAAGGTAAATGCTATCAAACATCTCGCAACTTTAATAAAATTTAGGCAAACAATTGGCAGACTTATGCTCACATTCAAAAATGTTGCCCAAGTCAATGAGTTCTTACCCCCCAAAAACCCGTGCAATTACCACCGAAATTGTGTAAATTCCACAACAAATTAAAGCGCACCCAAATACACACACACACACACACACACAAACACACATGGACCTCAACCTCAGTTAACCACATGCCTTTATCCCGTTCCACATGATTATTGCCTCTTGCATTTGTATGCGTTGCCCTAACTAAACACGTCTCGATGTGTTTTCGAGTTTTGTAACTCATTTGCAACTAAACTGAGTTCATTAAAGTTAATTTGAACGTGCAACATTGGCATGCCACCATGCAAGGTGCAGCCACACAATGGCGAGGCACTCCTGGGACCTGGAGCACGGTGTACTTGTCCTGGCACGTGGCTTAGCGTCGATAAGTTTGACATTTGCGCAACGTAAAATGACAACTGCAAACCCAAGCCAAAATGTGAATGCGAATGGAAAAAAGTTGGCAGCGCCTGCAACTGCAGCTGCACAGAGCGCTGACATTTGCATTTCCATCGAAGGATGAGAACAAAAAAAAAAAAAAACAGGCTTTCAAATTAGCGACAGCTCCACAGAGTTTTCCTTGTCACACGTCGCACAAGAAATGTGCAAATAATTAGCAAGGCAATGGCAAAAACTGGCTTCAACAAAATGTTTAAATAATATTTAAGAGCTTAAGATGACAAAACAGAGCCAAAAAGTTATGGCCACACACACACACACAGACAAAATCAGTTGGAAAATTGAATTCGCATTGCTGAGCTGAGTTCGAAACTCGAACTGTCTGACTGGACACGAACTGACTTTGTGCTCTGCCATTGACTAAAACAAATGCGACTTCACAACATCTTTTACTGTCAACTGCAAAACCAGTCCATTTTCCTCTCTCTGTCTCTATTTGTGTGCCTGTGGGTGTGTATGTGTGTGTGTGTGCGTGTGTGTGTGTAAATAAAATAAATATTTATATTGAAATCCAATGCAATCGAGCGCAACAGAATTGAATTTCCAAGCTTTTGCTTTTGCCATTTCTTTAAATTCAATTTGGCCAACTTTGTTAGGCATTTAATTGCATTGACAAAAACGCACAAAATCAAAATAGTTGCACAGGCCAGTGATCAAAAAAGATCCTGAAATTGTTAAAGTTTAGAGTACCCTGTACCAAAAGTTCTCATTTAGTTTCAAGCAAAAGTTCTGTTAGCTTAGATTTGTAAATGAAACTAAAGGTTGATGAGTTTTTAGCTCAAAATGGCAATCGTTGAATAAATAGTAGAGTCAATCAATAGTTTATCATTCGCAATCCTTCAATAGATATTGATTCTATGATATAAGCTCCACTGTTATTTGATAACAATCGATTTCAAAGTCAAATGAACTATATTTCAAAATCTAAGAAAAAGTTTATTAGTTTTAATCTAAATTTTCAAGTTTAACTTACAATTAAATAATAACTAACCAAATAAATAACTTGGAGTTTGGATTTATATAAGAATACCAACATATTTTCCAAGTATTTGCTGAGTAAAATTACGTCGAACCTGTCCAACCTGCTTTCTGGTTTCTTTTAGTTAAAACTTTAAACTAAAAAGAAAATTACATTACTTTACTCCTCACACACACACACACACACACACACACAGACAGAAAAAACCAGGCAACAAATTATCATTTAGATAATACTTTTTAGTGCTTTTCAGCATTCTACTCTTATTCAGACAGCCACTTACCACACATGGCATTTTTCCATCTGCATACTCCGTATATCTCCCGGGCATACCCTGCACTTTGTCAAAACTCTACAGCATATGGGTTAACCGCTAAGCCCCGCGATCTGGCACATGTAGAGAAGTTGCCCAAGTCTGCCCAATTTCTCACTAAAATTCAAATGGAAGAATTTGGAGCGACGAGTGGGAGGAGATTAGGGAGGAAGCGGAGTGGGCACAATACGCATAATAATAACAAAAGCGGAAAGTGTGCGAAAGCTGTCCCTGCTGGCACAACGCAACGAATGTAAAATGGGAATGGGAGTTGGGGAGTTGTTGAAAATGGCAATGCAAATGGCCTCATGTTTGGTTTATGTCTTTGTTTTTGCTTAGCTAAGCGGAATTTATATGGAATAGCTCCTAGCTAGGTAGATGTGTAGCTAAGTAGATGGGCTGGTGTATGGAAGGGTGGGGGTGGGGTGGCGGCAATAATATACTTAAGAATTTGTACTCGTAACTTGTTGAATGAGTACATGAGAAACTCAATTGTTTGTGAATTGAATCATTTTTAAGGGCTGCGCGCCTTGCTCAGACAGTTTGTACCTTCCTTTGGGTTACTCTCTTTGATATATAGGAAAAGTTTTTGAAGCTTTTTGTACAAAACTTTGTTAACCAGAAAATTGGTTCTTATAAACTGTTAAGAGTTTATTTATCAAAGAATAAACGTAATAAAGCCAAGTGTAATCATTTTTATGTTTTACACGTTTAATCTCATGTTTTTATTTTTGTTTACCTACGTCGAACATCTTGCATCGACACGCGGAGTATAGCTGAACAAGAGTCAAGACTTAGGCCAAGATTTAAAAAAGTTTAAAGCCCTAGAATTCTTCTGAAACAGACCATATATACCTGACTCATCTTATCCAAGCGGATAAGATCGCTTCACATACAAGGGTAAACTAGTTTATATTCAAAATGCAAGTCTTGTACAAAAATCTTGTGAGATCTCTGAGACAATAACTTTATTCCATCACCCTGCAGAGAAAGTGTCTAGCTTAATGCCAGAAGTATACCAGTCTTAAAAAACTCGCAACTGTTTGCACTTCGTATCCAAATCAATGTATTGAAGTCATCCATTTTACACAGACATGTCATAGCCAAAAGCCAATTTTCCCCGGCAGCAGCGATTTGCAACCACTTCAAGGCCAATTGTCCCCGGCAGCAGCGATTTGCAACCAGTTTAAGGCCAATTGTCCCCGGCAGCAGCCATTTGCAACCAGTTCAAGATCAATTGTCCGCAGTAGCAGTCAGTTGCAACCAGTTAAATACCAGTTGACAATCTAAACTGTATGGGCTGCTATTTACAGTTAATTATATTTTATTTCACAAGTCTTTACACAACAACTATTCGCATTACATTCATTGTCTTGAACCAAACTTTTTCAGATTCACATAGACTTGGACTTAATACTTGTTTTTCTACACTTTGGATTGATTTCCACTATTTATTTCTTCCGCACTAGAGTTGGATAGTTTCTCTGCAGTGCAGTTATCACCGAAGCGCTGACAATTCTGAGGGTCTTCTCTGGACTCAGAGAAAAAATAGAGCACTTAATATTCGATAAAATCGATAAGAATGAAAATTCTTGTTCCACGAACGAATTTCCTAATCCAAGTATGAATTTTTAATCCCGTTTTTCTTGATCCAAGTGTTTTAATACTTGATCCAAGTACGAATCAATCTCAAATCAATTAAAATAGTTCTTGAATCAAGTGCTAAACATTGTACAATTCAAGGTGGCTCATTGTTGAATCAAGAGCATACATCATTGTTATAAGCTCAGAATGTTCTTCCTATTATCAAGAGCTCTTCAGATTCAAGAGTTCTTACTCTCGTTTACTCTTAAATCAAAAGTTTCGAAGATTTCAATCATACAACAATTTAAAATCAGTTGATTTTTTCTATTTTGTTTGAATTTAATTCATGGAAAACTAATTGTAAAACCATGTAGCAAGTTTAAACCGGCTGAACAAATACACAACACCAGAAAGTAGCCTCAGGTTTGTCTGTCATAGCTATAGCTGCCATAACTGCTTGGGAATTTCAAAGTAACATGAGTGCGATAGTCAATAGCCCTCTCCGCTTGGTGAAAACGCACATAAAAAACGAAACTGTGGGAGCGGAACCAGCGCTGTTCTCTCAAATGTGTCTGCTCTCCTCTCTCAGTTTCTTAACCCCACTCCTTCCACCTAAAAACATTAAACTGAGAACCAATTTAGCTCGGTATCAAGATCGAAACAGATTTTCTATCAACAGCGATCGACCTAAAGATATTCCTTTTTCTCTTTTCTGGGTGTACGAAGACTTTTCAATCAACTAAGGCAGCTGAAGTCGAGTGCCCCGATTCCAAAATACTCTTTTAGCTTTATTTCAAGAGCATTCACAGCTGACGATGCTGTTCCGCACGCTCCATGAAGTAATTTGTATTCTTGTATAACTCCGGTGCATTTTGTCCAATTTTTTTATGATCTTTTCAGAATATATTTGAAGGTGTAGAGACTTTCTTGATATATTTCAAGTCAAAATTGTGGCTCTGACAGTTTTCACGATTTTTCATTTATTTTGAAAAAAAATTAAAGCCATATCCATTTAAAAATGTTAGTTATATTTTAGTGTCAGGGTTTATCAAGGCATACAGATGAATCTAGTCCTCACAGAGCTTCCGTCTCTAGAAATTTGTTGTATTTTCATTAAGCCCCGCCAATACGAGGAATGGACAAGAGCCAAGCTCATAACTTAATAACCTTTGTGGACTTTCCAGCAGGCAAGAAACCCCCTAACTTACGTCTAAATCATCCAACCTTAAACTCTCAGGCATCTGGTCAAGAACTAGTCCTGGAGCCACTCTTTAATTGGAGAAACTAGTAAAATTACTCTTCAGTTTGTTAGAATCCAAGCCTCACTTTTGGCAGATTAGCAGCAGATTTTGTAACTAATTTATTAGTTTAAATAAATGTTTGATATCAAAGTGACTTAATATTTTTTATTTGTTTCAGACATTTCGCTTGAGTGAAGTGAGAAAATTTCAAGTCTCGATTAGGGCCCAACTAACCCATCCCCTCCCCCTCCCCCTTCTTCGATCAAAACTTTATTGCTGACTTCGGGCAAAGGCAAACTCAATTAAGTTTTGTCTAAAGCTTACACACATTTCCATTCAAACCAAATGGACCCATTTTTATGACCTAGCTGCGTATGAAATGAAATTGCTTACCAGCCAGAAATGTTAACCAAGTCATAAATATGTGGAAAAGTTTTTCTCAACTGCAATGCGAGCGCTTTGCAAGTTTCACACCCCCCCCCCCCCCCCCCCCCCCCTTTCTCCTGCCGTTGCCTGCTTCCGCTGCTCGACTAAAAATAATTGATAACAGATTATGTTTTACAATCTAAGCAACGAGATATTATACGAAATTTTAATGGCCACACGTAGAGAGCACAGGCCCGGACACGGACACACGATTCCCGGCACAGAATCCCCGCAAAACGTTTGCAAAACTTAATTATTTCGTTTTGACCTTTTTGCGTGTGTGTGTGTGTGTGTGCTCAGGCACACGAGCTGGAGACTTCCACTGCCGCCACACAGAGAGAGAGAGCGGAGAGATGGACAGTTAAAAAGTTATTTATTTTATGGTCAAAAGTTACTTTTCGGCTGTTTTATGATAGCAACTGGAGCAGCCAGTCAGGGCCAAGCTTTAAGACCTAATGCCGGCTGGTGCCCATAAGTTAGCTTGTTTCAAGCTGAATCCAATTGTTTACCTTCACCAAAATTTTTCAATATTTTCATTAAGCTTTTGGGAGGGAGATACGTTTTAGATTATCCAATATTTTGGAAAAAAAAAAATGGAAATTATTCAGTTATTCGGCGTGCCTTGCTTTCAGCATACAGCTCAGCTCAGCATTAATTAAATCTTAATTGATAATTTTAACCAGCAAGCCCTTGCTCCCTTTGCTCTGAGAGTAGATATATCACAACTGGACCCACGCCGAATCATTAAAACTGCCTCGTTTCTTGGCGCCACCTCGCACAAGGAGATAGAATAACAAGTGCAATTGACTCGGAAGTAGTTTGTATACAGCCATTGGCCCTAAAATATCGGGTTTTAGTTTTCGAGTTGGTTATTTATGTAAAAAGAAATCAACTTTGGGACCACATTGCACTGTAACGAGCCTAATCCTAATGGCCGCTGCCGATTCATAGTGCCTAAGGGCCTTGTACCGATACTGAACCGCTGTCAATTCTGTCAGCTTCCTCTCTAGCTTTTCCACTCGAACAAATAAGACATGTGCCACAAAACAGGAGCGCTGGCTTCTCTTTCTACTAGGTATAGGGCAGCGCAGGGTAGCACACTGATAGTATGAGCTTATGGTGATGCTTTGAAGCGACGCACACTCAAAAACACCAAAATCGCACTAAAATTTATAAATTTGCCTTAAAAAAGGAGTTCACCAAATATTTCAGAAAAATGTATTCTTATAATAAGCCTGAGACTTTCTAAAATGAAGTTTATATTTACTATAAGCTAAAAAATATTTTCTTAATTGTGGAAAAGCATTTTCTAGATTATAAAAAACATTTCTAGATTTAAAAAAAAGTATATTTATATATTTCTAACTACACAAGTTTACAAAAACGGATTTCTTTTAAACCAGAGAAGATAGCAAACGTTCCTAATGTTTTTTCGGGTACTAAATTCAAATAAATTGTCCGTTTAGCCCCAGCATGTCAGGCTTATGCGAAAACGTAAGCGTGCGTTGAGCGAGGTTTTTTACATTTTTGAATCCTGTATTAACCCATTCAAACCACATTTGTTTTTTTTTTACTAAACTTAGATGAACAACGATCACGAAAAACCAAACCCAATGTTTTTATTTGATTCCTACGATACCTTAATATTGATTTAAATATGAAAACTGTTAATTTTTCTGTGAAATTTCTCTTTTTCCAGACGTTCAAAAAATGTTGAAAAAATGTACCTGCCAGTTGAAAAAAATCACGAAAATAACTTTTTTATAGAACATTGTGCTCATTATTTTACTACATATACACATTTTTTGTATCACTAAAACCTAATCTAATTAACGACTTATTTTTACAATTATTTCTTCAAATTTCCTTATAAAATTTGAATAAGCTAAGAAACATTTAAGTAAAATTACTTAATAATATCAACTCACTTATTTCACATTATTATTATTGATATTTTCTAATTTTAAGAAATTTTATTGGTTATTATTAAGTGAAATAAGTCGAAAATCTGTATAGTTTTTGGACCATAACTTCCAAAAGAGTGATGATATCAAAAAAATGTAAACGTAGTAAAGTTAAGAGCACAATGTTCTATAGAGTTAATAATTTTGTGATTTTTTTCAATTGGCAAGTAAATTTTACGATTTTTTATACTCTGTACCAAAGGTACATAGAGTATAATAAGTTTGTGCAAAAGTATGTAACATCCAGAAGAAAGCATCTCTGACCCCATAAAGTATATATATTCTTGATCAGCATCAACAGCCGAGTCGATATAGCCATGTCCGTCTGTCCGTCTGTCCGTCCGTCCGTCCGTCTGTCCGTCCGTCCGTCTGTCTGTCCGTATGAACGCACAGATCTCAGAGATGGTAAGAGATAGAGGTTTGACATGTATGGGACATATGTAACATTTTTTTGTAAACTTGTGCAAGACAAGAAAGAAAGTGTGGGGGGGGGGAGACTAGAGACAGAAGAGGAAGAAGGCTCGTAAATCCTCTTTTTTATTAGTTTTATAGGATATTTTCTTTTTGTTGTTGCGCTAAAGTCTTCTTTCCGAAAATCACATTTTATAATTAGCAATCACCATGTTGTTTTCTTACTTCACCTAGCCCGGGAATTGAACTCGGGACCTCAGGGAATCATCTTTCACACGAATGGCATGCATCTTAACCCATTCGACTATCAAGCACGCGCGTGAGTCACAGTTAAGAACGCAGCCAAATAAATGCTAAGCACTTAGCTGCCTCTTTTATATTCCGAAAGCGGGGGATTTGGAACTTAAGAATTACACGCGGGGTATTTTTTATATTTTACTCAATTTTAGTGCCGTTTTGAACACTATTTTTCGTGATTTTAGGGCCAATTTCTCAGCAAGCTGAATATCAGTTGACACCTTTTATATTTCGAATGCAGGGAATTCGTACTTGAGAGTTACAAGCGGAGTCTTTTGAATATTTTTCTAGTTCTTAGGTCGATTTTCTAGATTTATTTTTCTGTATTTCTTTACCATCAACTGAATAGACCAAATTTCGCTACGAAACAAACGTTTACAATTAAGTTGAGGTTGATGTTCGCATGATTCGAAAGACTTATTGTATTATTTTGTAAATGAGCCAGAACTTTGGTAAAATTCACTTTCACTTCATTTCTGCATATTCCATTGACCAATTTGAGTTAATTTTTCGCTTAGCCTTTTTCTGGTTTGCCGGCCGGTCAGCACTGGCACCAAACTTGGCTTATTCACTCGAGCATGAAGCATAAATCAAAAAGAAAACTATGTAAACGTGGCTCGTGTGCGAGAGATCTTTTGTGAAATTTTAATTGTGACCTCATGTCTCGGCAGCAGGAATGGATTCCGCAATGGCCTCTGGAGCTGGCAAGGCTTCTTTAGCCTGTTCGGGAGCAGGCGTATCTTCTGGCTCTCCTGTTGAAATGTGTGGTGCATCTGGAGTTTGGGGGAGAATGATCACCGTCCCGGTGCCACGACTTCCTTCGGTCTTCACCTGAGACCTCTCCGAGCGCACAATACTGCCGCGACGAGTGAATGTGCTCACTGCACTGGCCACCAGCGGTACCCCATGCGGCTCTTCATCTGCCTCCCTGTTGCTCTCCAAGGAAATCAGCACCGAATCCTTAAAATACTTGGTCTCATCGAACTTCTGACGGTACATGCCCGTCGGATGCTCGGGATCGAATTCAATATTCGGCTGTATGTCACTGTCAGTGACCAGCACACGTGCTCCCGGTATGGGCAGGAACTTAAAGAGGCGCTTACGCAACTTGGGCAAAAAGGTGACCTTCTGGTGGTCGGGCACTTGGAACAATCTGGAATCGATTTTGGAGGAGCGCACTTCCATGGGACGATCCACCAGCCGTCGTTCGGGTGGCAGGCGTTCCTTAATCAATTCCAGCTGGCGGGCTGTCAGTTGCAGCGGCCGCTCGGCATCCTTCCAACGCTCCTGGCCACTATTGAAGGCAATCTTCTTGTTGTTCTTCAGTTGCTTGCGGGGAATCCGCTTCGCCACACAGTTGTACACAATCTTGGGCGCATATTTGCCCACCGGACACTCCCTTTTCGAGATTGGCACATGTTGCGGAGCAATGATCATGTTCATATATTTGCCATCGGCATACAGATTCAAATGCTTGTCGGGTTTCTTAATGTCGCCCGCCTTTTTGGCCTTCGGAGCAGGGGGCAAGTCGTGTTTGCCCATTTGAAAGATGTGACCATGTCCCTGACCATGAACATGACGCCAGTCGGGCTCACTGTACTTGCGACGGCTGATCTTCTTGAAGGGCAGGCGACGAAATTTCAGACGCTTCTGCTTATCGATCAACAGCTGCAGGCCAGGCTTACTTATCTTCCCAGCGGCACAGGGACAACCATTTGTAAATCGAATGTCATAGCGCCCGGGGCCTGGCTCGAAGCTCAGATGACGGCGTATTAGCAGGCTGGGCTTGGTGGGCACACAGGAGAGGGGTAGAAACAGATGTGGATTGGGACGAACCGCTTTCTGTACGGGCGCCAAATTGGCTTGCAGTTCATAGCAATTGGTGTGGGTATCAGTGGGTCCGGGCTCAAAGGGATTGCGCCAAAAGCTGGTCAAATTGCAGGTCATAAAACGGGAGGAAGGACGTCGCTCACGGGCATCTAAAAAAAGGGAAGTTGTGCAAGAAGAAAAATGCTACAAATGAGTACGCCAGCACTTACTGCCCAAGAACACGCCCTTATTTTGATTCTCTCGATTGTGCAGTCTCTCAATTCCCGCGGGCAACTCATAGAAATGATATGGCGGCGCTTTGGTGGACACGCGACTGTGATTGCTATGCTGCTTGGCAAACAAAGTGCCTTTGGTGCCCATTCTTTTCAAATACGGCACCGGCGGCACACCATAACGATTCGGTGCCAGTTGCCAGCCCCGCCAAGTGGTCATCGTACGACTAACACGCAAAGATCTTTTCTCCAAACATGGATAAGTTGGAGATTTATCATAGCCAGTCACATGACGATAATGAGCAAAGGTAGCCGCACTATTGGCCTGGACGCGATTCTCTGCAAGATTTAGCATCAAAATGAACATATTTCGATTAATTGCTTTAAGCTGACATTCAACTAACCCTCCTGACAATTAGCATTATAATGCTTGCCCGCCAATTTGAATTGCTTCTTCACCCGTTCCAAATTGTCATCACGTATGCGATTGCCTGTGGGAGTTGTGGGGTGGAATTGGATTGGATTGAAGCTGCTGAATATGCCAGTTACTCACGCGACACCATAAACAGTGGCAAACTCATCCGTGTGGCCACAAAACTCTGTCGATCTTCATTGCTGATTTTTGTGGGCGTTTTATGGGCCATGTTAAGGACCAAGGATTTGTGTTTTTTGGTTTTGTTATATTGTTTTCAAAGGGGGGGGGGGGGGGGGGGGGGGGGTGGAAATTTGAAGAAAAAATATATATATATATTTGATATTTAGGGCAGAGCTGAGTAGTAAAATCTGTCTTTGGAGCTACTTTGCTAAGGAAATGACAGAAATTTATTACTGGAGTTCTCTGTTCTGGACAAACAAAACTTTGAAATATTGAAATTTTGTTTAAGTATTGGAAATTGTAGAAAATATTCTGATTGATCCAATCGCGGTGGAGCTATTATTACCAGGGATGCAAACCGGTTCTAAGCTGAACCGGTTTTGAACCGAACCGAACCGCTTATTCCCGCTGGTGAACCGAACCGCAAACCGAACCGGCTTCCTTTCAGAATTTCTGAACCGAACCGAAAACCACAAATAAAAACGGTTCGGTTCGGTTCAGTTCTCTGACGAGTTTTAACGTGAATTGCTTTCCTCCAGCCAATGATTTTGATTAATTAGGCAATTTGAATCGTTTCCCGAAGATAATTTTCAAACATTTCGTTCGACCCTATACATATTTAGCGTTGTCGGATCGATATAACTTTTAAGGATGACCTGAAGAGAATTTTACAAGTCTTCTGCAATTTCCCGCCGATCTCTTAATTTACTTGTCATCAATCTAAATTTGTTTTTGCATTAGACAATATTTACAATATTCTGTGGTACTTCTTAACCTTAATTCAATCTTAATCTGCCAATAAATAAGGGCATTTCTCCAGGAACTGATAGATGAGTCCTGGGAATCAGACATAATAATCTTTGCAGATTGCTCTAAGGATTATAAAGGTATTCGAATGGATTAGTGGAATAAATTTCAAAAATGATCGAAATCGTAATTTATGTGCCTTTGTGAACCACTGAACCGAACCGAAACCGCGGTTCATTTAACTCCAAAAACCATGTTATGAACCGAACCGGCGGTTTAGAAACTGTGCGAACCACTTGAACCGAACCAGTACTTATTTTCGAGTGGTTTGCATCCCTGATTATTACTATGATAATTTTAAAAAAACGTTTTGCGAATGGTCAAAAAATTACAAATTAATCCGAATTGATAAACCCGTTTCTCCACTTATTCACTTTGGTGCTATTCCTGAAAGCGATTTAGATTTGATTTAGAATAGCTTTCGATTTTGTAGCTTTTCTTAAGCTGCTTCATACACAATGACCAGTGTGCCCAGAGTAAGCAAGGAATTAAGAGTCATACTAAAAGATTTCTTAAAATCAACTTTAAGTCTGACTTAGGCTGCCTTTTCACAGATCGAAACACATGAGACACATGATAGTCATGTAGGCCTACATGTTGCACTGGAATTTCATATGCGAAACATAATGAAATGCAGAACTACACAGAAAAAAGAAATCTGAAATCAATCTTAAAGTGATCCTGTTTAGTGGGATAAAAAAATAGTGGGAGGAAAATCAATATTTCCGGGATCGTATCAATTATATCCGGGATTACCCTGTTTTCAATCCCGTTTTGGATTGATTTCCTTTTTTTCAGTGTACTAGATAATCATGTCTCATGTGTCGAGCTGTGTAAGGGCATCCTTATAGGCTATTCACACTGAGCACATCTAACATCGAAAATTATGACAAAAATATTTAGATGTTGGCATAACCAATTTTTATTAAGCATTTTTACTCAGGGTGTGGAATGTTAGATGTAAGATGTGCTCAGTGTAAATTGGCTATTAGATTTGGTTTAAATATATTATTGTTTTGATGTGACCATGCTTTTATGGCGCGCTTGGAGTTTATTTTGCAATCGGATGTGTTGATATGGGCAACATGGAAAACGTTACAATTTGTTGCATTTCTAGCTTTAATAATTAATTGCATTTTTATTTGATGCATTTAAGAACGCAACCGAGTTGTTTTTAGAGCGAAGAGAGACAACTGCACACTGGGCTGGAAGGCCAAATTTTTGGCTTAAGGCCGAGAAATGCAGCCATAGAGTTGAAACTTGGCGATTTGATAGCACCAACCGGAATGTCATTTGAAAAGGGTATTAAGCAGGGATGCAAACCACTCGAAAATAAGTACTGGTTCGGTTCAGTGGTTCGCACAGTTTCTAAACCACCGGTTCGGTTCGTAACATGGTTTTTGGAGTTAAATGAACCGCGGTTTCGGTTCGGTTCAGTGGTTCACAAAGGCACATTATAAAATATGATTTCGATGAAGTGGCTATTCGACCATTTTTGAAATTTGATTCCTATAATCCATTCGAATATCTTTAAAATCCTTAGAGCAATCTGAAATGATTATTATGTCTGATTCCCAGGACTCGTCTATCAGTTCCTGGATGAATGCCCTTATTTATTGGCAGATTAAGATTGAATTATGGTTAAGAAGTACCACAGAAAATTGAAAATATTGTCTAATGAAAAGACAAATTTAGATTGATGACAGGTAAATTAAGAGATCGGCTGGAAATTGCAGAAGACTTGTAAAATTCTCTTCAGGTCATAATATGTAAATAGTGGAGGCTTAAGATACCGACAAAAAAATATTATAATAATAATTAATTTAATTATAATTTAATATTTTTTTGATCAAAAATTGGAATATGAAAATTTTGATTTTTTAAAACCACTTTTAAGCCCCTATCTCTTCATTTAAGGGAGTTATGGGCGTTTAAGGATTTGGGAGGTTTAAATTACTGTAAAAAATTTTTTTAATAACTTTTTTACACAATTTTGAACAGCAGAAAAATATTTAAGCCGGTTTGGAACCGAATTCCGAAATAGAGGCTTAAGATACAAAAAAATATTATAATAATAATTAATTTAATATTTTTTTGATCAAAAATTGGAATATGAAAATTTTGATTTTTTAAAACCACTTTTAAGCCCCTATCTCTTCATTTAAGGGAGTTATGGGCGTTTAAAGATTTGGGAGGTTTAAATTACTGTAAAAAATTTTTTTAATAACTTTTTTACACAATTTTGAACAGCAGAAAAATATTTAAACCGGTTTGGAACCGAATTCCTAAAAAGAGGCTTAAGATACAAAAAAATATTATAATAATAATTAATTTAATTATAATTTAATATTTTTTGATCAAAAATTGGAATATGAAAATTTTGATTTTTTAAAACCACTTTTAAGCCCCTATCTCTTCATTTAAGGGAGTTATGGGCGTTTAAAGATTTGGGAGGTTTAAATTACTGTAAAAAATTTTTTTAATAACTTTTTTACACAATTTGAACAGCAGAAAAATATTTAAACCGGTTTGGAACCGAATTCCGAAATAGAGGCTTAAGATACAAAAAAATATTATAATAATAATTAATTTAATATTTTTTTGATCAAAAATTGGAATATGAAAATTTTGATTTTTAAAATCACTTTTAAGCCCCTATCTCTTCATTTAAGGGAGTTATGGGCGTTTAAAGATTTGGGAGGTTTAAATTACTGTAAAAAATTTTTTTAATAACGTTTTTACACAATTTTGAACAGCAGAAAAATATTTAAGCCGGTTTGGAACCGAATTCCGAAATAGAGGCTTAAGATACAAAAAAATATTATAATAATTAATTTAATATTTTTTTGATCAAAAATTGGAATATGAAAATTTAGATTTTTTAAAACCGTTTTTAAGCCCTTATCTCTTCATTTAAGGGAGTTATGGGCGTTTAAAGATTTGGGAGGTTTAAATTACTGTAAAAAATTTTTTTAATAACTTTTTTACACAATTTTGAAAAGCAGAAAAATATTTAAACCGGTTTGGAACCGAATTCCGAAATAGAGGCTTAAGATACAAAAAAATATTATAATAATAATTAATTTAATTATAATTTAATATTTTTTTGATCAAAAATTGGAATATGAAAATTTTGATTTTTTAAAACCACTTTTAAGCCCCTATCTCTTCATTTAAGGGAGTTATGGGCGTTTAAAGATTTGGGAGGTTTAAATTACTGTAAACAATTTTTTTAATAACTTTTTTACACAATTTGAACAGCAGAAAAATATTTAAACCGGTTTGGAACCGAATTCCGAAATAGAGGCTTAAGATACAAAAAAATATTATAATAATTAATTTAATTATAATTTAATATTTTTTTGATCAAAAATTGGAATATGAAAATTTAGATTTTTTAAAACCGTTTTTAAGCCCCTATCTCTTCATTTAAGGGAGTTATGGGCGTTTAAAGATTTGGGAGGTTTAAATTACTGTAAACAATTTTTTTAATAACTTTTTTACACAATTTTGAACAGCAGAAAAATATTTAAACCGGTTTGGAACCGAATTCCTAAATAGAGGCTTAAGATACAAAAAAATATTATAATACTAATTAATTTAATTATTATTTAATATTTTTTTGATCAAAAATTGGAATATGAAAATTTTGATTTTTTAAAACCACTTTTAAGCCCCTATCTCTTCATTTAAGGGAGTTATGGGCGTTTAAAGATTTGGGAGGTTTAAATTACTGTAAACAATTTTTTTAATAACTTTTTTACACAATTTTGAACAGCAGAAAAATATTTAAACCGGTTTGGAACCGAATTCCTAAATAGAGGCTTAAGATACAAAAAAATATTATAATACTAATTAATTTAATTATTATTTAATATTTTTTTGATCAAAAATTGGAATATGAAAATTTTGATTTTTTAAAACCACTTTTAAGCCCCTATCTCTTCATTTAAGGGAGTTATGGGCGTTTAAAGATTTGGGAGGTTTAAATTACTGTAAACAATTTTTTTAATAACTTTTTTACACAATTTTGAACAGCAGAAAAATATTTAAGCCGGTTTGGAACCGAATTCCGAAATAGAGGCTTAAGATACAAAAAAATATCATAATAATAATTAATTTAATATTTTTTTGATCAAAAATTGGAATATGAAAATTTTGATTTTTTAAAACCACTTTTAAGCCCCTATCTCTTCATTTAAGGGAGTTATGGGCGTTTAAAGATTTGGGAGGTTTAAATTACTGTAAACAATTTTTTTAATAACTTTTTTACACAATTTTGAACAGCAGAAAAATATTTAAGCCGGTTTGGAACCGAATTCCGAAATAGAGGCTTAAGATACAAAAAAATATCATAATAATAATTAATTTAATATTTTTTTGATCAAAAATTGGAAATTAAAATTTTGATTTTTTAAAACCACTTTTAAGCCCCTATCTCTTCATTTAAGGGAGTTATGGGCGTTTAAAGATTTGGGAGGTTTAAATTACTGTAAAAAAATTTTTTAATAACGTTTTTACACAATTTTGAACAGCAGAAAAGTATTTAAACCGGTTTGGAACCGAATTCCTAAAAAGAGGCTTAAGATACAAAAAAATATTATAATAATAATTAATTTAATTATAATTTAATATTTTTTTGATCAAAAATTGGAATATGAAAATTTTGATTTTTTAAAACCACTTTTAAGCCCCTATCTCTTCATTTAAGGGAGTTATGGGCGTTTAAAGATTTGGGAGGTTTAAATTACTGTAAAAAATTTTTTTAATAACTTTTTTACACAATTTTGAACAGCAGAAAAATATTTAAACCGGTTTGGAACCGAATTCCTAAATAGAGGCTTAAGATACAAAAAAATATTATAATAATAATTAATTTAATTATAATTTAATATTTTTTTGATCAAAAATCGGAATATGAAAATTTTGATTTTTTAAAACCACTTTTAAGCCCCTATCTCTTCATTTAAGGGAGTTATGGGCGTTTAAAGATTTGGGAGGTTTAAATTACTGTAAAAAATTTTTTTAATAACTTTTTTACACAATTTTGAACAGCAGAAAAATATTTAAACCGGTTTGGAACCGAATTCCGAAATAGAGGCTTAAGATACAAAAAAATATTATAATAATTAATTTAATTATAATTTAATATTTTTTTGATCAAAAATTGGAATATGAAAATTTAGATTTTTTTAAAACCACTTTTAAGCCCCTATCTCTTCATTTAAGGGAGTTATGGGCGTTTAAAGATTTGGGAGGTTTAAATTACTGTAAAAAATTTTTTTAATAACTTTTTTACACAATTTTGAACAGCAGAAAAATATTTAAGCCGGTTTGGAACCGAATTCCGAAATAGAGGCTTAAGATACAAAAAAATATTATAATAATAATTAATTTAATATTTTTTTGATCAAAAATTGGAATATGAAAATTTTGATTTTTAAAACCACTTTTAAGCCCCTATCTCTTCATTTAAGGGAGTTATGGGCGTTTAAAGATTTGGGAGGTTTAAATTACTGTAAAAAATTTTTTTAATAACGTTTTTACACAATTTTGAACAGCAGAAAAATATTTAAGCCGGTTTGGAACCGAATTCCGAAATAGAGGCTTAAGATACAAAAAAATATTATAATAATTAATTTAATTATAATTTAATATTTTTTTGATCAAAAATTGGAATATGAAAATTTAGATTTTTTAAAACCGTTTTTAAGCCCCTATCTCTTCATTTAAGGGAGTTATGGGCGTTTAAAGATTTGGGAGGTTTAAAATTTTTTTAATAACGTTTTTACACAATTTTGAACAGCAGAAAAATATTTAAGCCGGTTTGGAACCGAATTCCGAAATAGAGGCTTAAGATACAAAAAAATATTATAATAATTAATTTAATTATAGTTTAATATTTTTTTGATCAAAAATTGGAATATGAAAATTTAGATTTTTTAAAACCGTTTTTAAGCCCCTATCTCTTCATTTAAGGGAGTTATGGGCGTTTAAAGATTTGGGAGGTTTAAATTACTGTAAAAAATTTTTTTAATAACGTTTTTACTCAATTTTGAACAGCAGAAAAATATTTAAACCGGTTTGGAACCGAATTCCGAAATAGAGGCTTAAGATACAAAAAAATATTATAATAATAATTAATTTAATATTTTTTTGATCAAAAATTGGAATATGAAAATTTTAATTTTTTAAAACCACTTTTAAGCCCCTATCTCTTCATTTAAGGGAGTTATGGGCGTTTAAAGATTTGGGAGGTTTAAATTACTGTAAAAAATTTTTTTAATAACTTTTTTACACAATTTTGAACAGCAGAAAAATATTTAAACCGGTTTGGAACCGAATTCCGAAATATTCTTTGAGAATTTTACAAAAATTGGCTATTGGCTTTCCGTTAAAAGACTGGTTTCCAGATGGGCTTAAAAACGCGAACAGAACTTAAAATCATTCCAAAAGTGTGTATATTATTCTTTGTTGCGATCTGGAATCCAGAATACAATTGAGACTCTACTTTTCTATGGGAGCTAGACCATATAGTTGTCCGATTTCGACCAAACTGGGTGGAATCATGTAAAAGCATAGCAAACTAAGAAATACAAAGTTAAGAGGCGTTACCATTGAAAACAAAAAAGTTTTTCTCACTAAGACTACTTTGCAGACCACTTTTCAATGGAACGAAAAGTGTAAATAGTGGAGGCTTAAGATACCGACAAAAAAATATTATAATAATAATTAATTTAATTATAATTTAATATTTTTTTGATCAAAAATTGGAATATGAAAATTTTGATTTTTTAAAACCACTTTTAAGCCCCTATCTCTTCATTTAAGGGAGTTATGGGCGTTTAAAGATTTGGGAGGTTTAAATTACTGTAAAAAATTTTTTTAATAACTTTTTTACACAATTTTGAACAGCAGAAAAATATTTAAACCGGTTTGGAACCGAATTCCTAAATAGAGGCTTAAGATACAAAAAAATATTATAATAATAATTAATTTAATTATAATTTAATATTTTTTTGATCAAAAATCGGAATATGAAAATTTTGATTTTTTAAAACCACTTTTAAGCCCCTATCTCTTCATTTAAGGGAGTTATGGGCGTTTAAAGATTTGGGAGGTTTAAATTACTGTAAAAAATTTTTTTAATAACTTTTTTACACAATTTTGAACAGCAGAAAAATATTTAAGCCGGTTTGGAACCGAATTCCGAAATAGAGGCTTAAGATACAAAAAAATATTATAATAATAATTAATTTAATATTTTTTTGATCAAAAATTGGAATATGAAAATTTTGATTTTTAAAACCACTTTTAAGCCCCTATCTCTTCATTTAAGGGAGTTATGGGCGTTTAAAGATTTGGGAGGTTTAAATTACTGTAAAAAATTTTTTTAATAACGTTTTTACACAATTTTGAACAGCAGAAAAATATTTAAGCCGGTTTGGAACCGAATTCCGAAATAGAGGCTTAAGATACAAAAAAATATTATAATAATTAATTTAATTATAATTTAATATTTTTTTGATCAAAAATTGGAATATGAAAATTTAGATTTTTTAAAACCGTTTTTAAGCCCCTATCTCTTCATTTAAGGGAGTTATGGGCGTTTAAAGATTTGGGAGGTTTAAAATTTTTTTAATAACTTTTTTACACAATTTTGAACAGCAGAAAAATATTTAAACCGGTTTGGAACCGAATTCCGAAATAGAGGCTTAAGATACAAAAAAATATTATAATAATTAATTTAATTATAGTTTAATATTTTTTTGATCAAAAATTGGAATATGAAAATTTAGATTTTTTAAAACCGTTTTTAAGCCCCTATCTCTTCATTTAAGGGAGTTATGGGCGTTTAAAGATTTGGGAGGTTTAAATTACTGTAAAAAATTTTTTTAATAACTTTTTTACACAATTTTGAACAGCAGAAAAATATTTAAACCGGTTTGGAACCGAATTCCGAAATAGAGGCTTAAGATACAAAAAAATATTATAATAATTAATTTAATTATAATTTAATATTTTTTTGATCAAAAATTGGAATATGAAAATTTAGATTTTTTAAAACCGATTTTAAGCCCCTATCTCTTCATTTAAGGGAGTTATGGGCGTTTAAAGATTTGGGAGGTTTAAATTACTGTAAAAAATTTTTTTAATAACTTTTTTACACAATTTTGAACAGCAGAAAAATATTTAAACCGGTTTGGAACCGAATTCCGAAATAGAGGCTTAAGATACAAAAAATATTATAATAATTAATTTAATTATAATTTAATATTTTTTTGATCAAAAATTGGAATATGAAAATTTAGATTTTTTAAAACCGTTTTTAAGCCCCTATCTCTTCATTTAAGGGAGTTATGGGCGTTTAAAGATTTGGGAGGTTTAAATTACTGTAAAAAATTTTTTTAATAACGTTTTTACTCAATTTTGAACAGCAGAAAAATATTTAAACCGGTTTGGAACCGAATTCCTAAATAGAGGCTTAAGATACAAAAAAATATTATAATACTAATTAATTTAATTATTATTTAATATTTTTTTGATCAAAAATTGGAAATGAAAATTTAGATTTTTTAAAACCACTTTTAAGCCCCTATCTCTTCATTTAAGGGAGTTATGGGCGTTTAAAGATTTGGGAGGTTTAAATTACTGTAAACAATTTTTTTAATAACTTTTTTACACAATTTTGAACAGCAGAAAAATATTTAAGCCGGTTTGGAACCGAATTCCGAAATAGAGGCTTAAGATACAAAAAAATATCATAATAATAATTAATTTAATATTTTTTTGATCAAAAATTGGAATATGAAAATTTTGATTTTTTTAAAACCACTTTTAAGCCCCTATCTCTTCATTTAAGGGAGTTATGGGCGTTTAAAGATTTGGGAGGTTTAAATTACTGTAAACAATTTTTTTAATAACTTTTTTACACAATTTTGAACAGCAGAAAAATATTTAAGCCGGTTTGGAACCGAATTCCGAAATAGAGGCTTAAGATACAAAAAAATATCATAATAATAATTAATTTAATATTTTTTTGATCAAAAATTGGAAATGAAAATTTTGATTTTTTAAAACCACTTTTAAGCCCCTATCTCTTCATTTAAGGGAGTTATGGGCGTTTAAAGATTTGGGAGGTTTAAATTACTGTAAAAAAATTTTTTAATAACGTTTTTACACAATTTTGAACAGCAGAAAAGTATTTAAACCGGTTTGGAACCGAATTCCTAAAAAGAGGCTTAAGATACAAAAAAATATTATAATAATAATTAATTTAATTATAATTTAATATTTTTTTGATCAAAAATTGGAATATGAAAATTTTGATTTTTTAAAACCACTTTTAAGCCCCTATCTCTTCATTTAAGGGAGTTATGGGCGTTTAAAGATTTGGGAGGTTTAAATTACTGTTAAAAAATTTTTTTAATAACGTTTTTACACAATTTTGAACAGCAGAAAAATATTTAAACCGGTTTGGAACCGAATTCCGAAATAGAGGCTTAAGATACAAAAAAATATTATAATAATAATTAATTTAATATTTTTTTGATCAAAAATTGGAAATGAAAATTTAGATTTTTTAAAACCACTTTTAAGCCCCTATCTCTTCATTTAAGGGAGTTATGGGCGTTTAAAGATTTGGGAGGTTTAAATTACTGTAAACAATTTTTTAATTACTTTTTTACACAATTTTGAACAGCAGAAAAATATTTAAACCGGCTTGGAACCGAATTCCGAAATATTCTTTGAGAATTTTACAAAAATGGCTATTGGCTTTCCGTTAAAAGACTGGTTTCCAGATGGGCTTAAAAACGCGAACAGAACTTAAAATCATTCCAAAAGTGTGTATATTATTCTTTGTTGCGATCTGGAATCCAGAATACAATTGAGACTCTACTTTTCTATGACAGCTATACTACATAGATGACCGATTTCGACCAAACTGGGTGGAATCATGTAAAAGCATAGCAAACTAAGAAATACAAAGTTAAGAGGCGTTACCATTGAAAACAAAAAAGTTTTTCTCACTAAGACTACTTTGCAGACCACTTTTCAATGGAACGAAAAGTGTAAATAGTGGAGGCTTAAGATACCGACAAAAAAATATTATAATAATAATTAATTTAATTATAATTTAATATTTTTTTGATCAAAAATTGGAATATGAAAATTTTGATTTTTTAAAACCACTTTTAAGCCCCTATCTCTTCATTTAAGGGAGTTATGGGCGTTTAAAGATTTGGGAGGTTTAAATTACTGTAAAAAATTTTTTTAATAACGTTTTTACACAATTTTGAACAGCAGAAAAATATTTAAACCGGTTTGGAACCGAATTCCGAAATAGAGGCTTAAGATACAAAAAAATATTATAATAATAATTAATTTAATATTTTTTTGATCAAAAATTGGAATATGAAAATTTAGATTTTTTTAAAACCACTTTTAAGCCCCTATCTCTTCATTTAAGGGAGTTATGGGCGTTTAAAGATTTGGGAGGTTTAAATTACTGTAAAAAATTTTTTTAATAACTTTTTTACACAATTTTGAACAGCAGAAAAATATTTAAACCGGTTTGGAACCGAATTCCGAAATAGAGGCTTAAGATACAAAAAAATATTATAATAATAATTAATTTAATATTTTTTTGATCAAAAATTGGAATATGAAAATTTTGATTTTTAAAACCACTTTTAAGCCCCTATCTCTTCATTTAAGGGAGTTATGGGCGTTTAAAGATTTGGGAGGTTTAAAATTTTTTTAATAACTTTTTTACACAATTTTGAACAGCAGAAAAATATTTAAACCGGTTTGGAACCGAATTCCGAAATAGAGGCTTAAGATACAAAAAAATATTATAATAATTAATTTAATTATAGTTTAATATTTTTTTGATCAAAAATTGGAATATGAAAATTTAGATTTTTTAAAACCGTTTTTAAGCCCCTATCTCTTCATTTAAGGGAGTTATGGGCGTTTAAAGATTTGGGAGGTTTAAAATATTTTTAAAAACTTTTTTACACAATTTTGAACAGCAGAAAAATATTTAAACCGGTTTGGAACCGAATTCCGAAATAGAGGCTTAAGATACAAAAAAATATTATAATAATAGTTAATTTAATTATAATTTAATATTTTTTTGATCAAAAATCGGAATATGAAAATTTTGATTTTTTAAAACCACTTTTAAGCCTAAGATACAAAAAAATATTATAATAATAATTAATTTAATATTTTTTTGATCAAAAATTGGAATATGAAAATTTTGATTTTTTAAAACCACTTTTAAGCCCCTATCTCTTCATTTAAGGGAGTTATGGGCGTTTAAAGATTTGGGAGGTTTAAATTACTGTAAAAAATTTTTTTAATAACGTTTTTACTCAATTTTGAACAGCAGAAAAATATTTAAACCGGTTTGGAACCGAATTCCGAAATAGAGGCTTAAGATACAAAAAAATATTATAATAATAATTAATTTAATATTTTTTTGATCAAAAATTGGAATATGAAAATTTTGATTTTTTAAAACCACTTTTAAGCCCCTATCTCTTCATTTAAGGGAGTTATGGGCGTTTAAAGATTTGGGAGGTTTAAATTACTGTAAAAAAATTTTTTAATAACGTTTTTACACAATTTTGAACAGCAGAAAAGTATTTAAACCGGTTTGGAACCGAATTCCGAAATATTCTTTGAGAATTTTACAAAAATTGGCTATTGGCTTTCCGTTAAAAGACTGGTTTCCAGATGGGCTTAAAAACGCGAACAGAACTTAAAATCATTCCAAAAGTGTGTATATTATTCTTTGTTGCGATCTGGAATCCAGAATACAATTGAGACTCTACTTTTCTATGACAGCTATACTACATAGATGACCGATTTCGACCAAACTGGGTGGAATCATGTAAAAGCATAGCAAACTAAGAAATACAAAGTTAAGAGGCGTTACCATTGAAAACAAAAAAGTTTTTCTCACTAAGACTACTTTGCAGACCACTTTTCAATGGAACGAAAAGTGTAAATAGTGGAGGCTTAAGATACCGACAAAAAATAATCCTAAATAGAGGCTTAAGATACAAAAAAATATTATAATAATAATTAATTTAATATTTTTTTGATCAAAAATTGGAATATGAAAATTTTAATTTTTTAAAACCACTTTTAAGCCCCTATCTCTTCATTTAAGGGAGTTATGGGCGTTTAAAGATTTGGGAGGTTTAAATTACTGTAAAAAATTTTTTTAATAACTTTTTTACACAATTTTGAACAGCAGAAAAATATTTAAACCGGTTTGGAACCGAATTCCGAAATATTCTTTGAGAATTTTACAAAAATTGGCTATTGGCTTTCCGTTAAAAGACTGGTTTCCAGATGGGCTTAAAAACGCGAACAGAACTTAAAATCATTCCAAAAGTGTGTATATTATTCTTTGTTGCGATCTGGAATCCAGAATACAATTGAGACTCTACTTTTCTATGGGAGCTAGACCATATAGTTGTCCGATTTCGACCAAACTTTGTGGAATTATGGGAAAGCATAGCAAACTAAGAAATACAAAGTTAAGAGGCGTTACCATTGAAAACAAAAAAGTTTTTCTCACTAAGACTACTTTGCAGACCACTTCAATGGAACGAAAAGTGTAAATAGTGGAGGCTTAAGATACCGACAAAACAATATTATAATAATAATTAATTTAATTATAATTTAATATTTTTTTGATCAAAAATTGGAATATAAAAATTTTGATTTTTTAAAACCACTTTTAAGCCCCTATCTCTTCATTTAAGGGAGTTATGGGCGTTTAAAGATTTGGGAGGTTTAAATTTCTGTAAAAAATTTTTTTAATAACTTTTTTACACAATTTTGAACAGCAGAAAAATATTTAAACCGGTTTGGAACCGAATTCCGAAATAGAGGCTTAAGATACAAAAAAATATTATAATAATAATTAATTTAATTATAATTTAATATTTTTTTGATCAAAAATTGGAATATGAAAATTTAGATTTTTTAAAACCACTTTTAAGCCCCTATCTCTTCATTTAAGGGAGTTATGGGCGTTTAAAGATTTGGGAGGTTTAAATTACTGTAAAAAATTTTTTTAATAACTTTTTTACACAATTTTGAACAGCAGAAAAATATTTAAGCCGGTTTGGAACCGAATTCCGAAATAGAGGCTTAAGATACAAAAAAATATTATAATAATAGTTAATTTAATTATAATTTAATATTTTTTTGATCAAAAATCGGAATATGAAAATTTTGATTTTTTAAAACCACTTTTAAGCCCCTATCTCTTCATTTAAGGGAGTTATGGGCGTTTAAAGATTTGGGAGGTTTAAATTACTGTAACAAATTTTTTTAATAACTTTTTTACACAATTTTTAACAGCAGAAAAATATTTAAACCGGTTTGGAACCGAATTCCTAAATAGAGGCTTAAGATACAAAAAAATATTATAATAATAATTAATTTAATTATAATTTAATATTTTTTTGATCAAAAATTGGAATGTGAAAATTTTGATTTTTTAAAACCACTTTTAAGCCCCTATCTCTTCATTTAAGGGAGTTATGGGCGTTTAAAGATTTGGGAGGTTTAAATTACTGTAACAAATTTTTTTAATAACTTTTTTACACAATTTTGAACAGCAGAAAAATATTTAAACCGGTTTGGAACCGAATTCCGAAATATTCTTTGAGAATTTTACAAAAATTGGCTATTGGCTTTCCGTTAAAAGACTGGTTTCCAGATGGGCTTAAAAACGCGAACAGAACTTAAAATCATTCCAAAAGTGTGTATATTATTCTTTGTTGCGATCTGGAATCCAGAATACAATTGAGAGAAACGTGAGCCGAACCAAGGTTGGAACCAAAACCTTCACTTAAAATTTTTAAAAATATTTGTTCAAACACGCACAAGTTAGGTATTGAAGCCATCGGTGAGGAGCGAGTCTCATCCTAAGGCTTTTTCGAACTCCCAGGCATCAGCACCCGTTTGAAAAGCTACTCCTATGTCGAACCCCTTGCGAGAATCTACCCTTAAATGGGTGTTAAACGATAGCCACCACGATACTACCCGAGACGAGACCACAGAGAGGTACTTTTCAACTGGCGTTGATAGCTGGTAAAGGTGACAGAAAAAAAATAGTTATTACAAGTCTCGAGGCGGAACAGCTCACCTTCTGAATTATATATGAAAATAATTAAGGAAAGTTAGCATTGGCTTGACCGAAGTTTGCAGAGCACGTTTTTCTAATTAAGACTATTTTTCGGACCTTACTTTTCCATGACAGCTATACCTTATAGATGTTCGATTTTGTCCAAACTTAGTGGAATCATGGGAATACATAACAAACTAAGAAATACAAAGTTTGAAGGCGTTTCTAGTGAAAACAAAAAAAAAAAAAAAAACTATGTCAGCTATAACCTAGTCAACCGATTTTGACAAAACTTTGTAGCTTATAGAGGTTTACATTAAAAAAAAAAAAATTTTCCCACCAAGACTACTTTCAGACTCTACTTTTGTATGACAGCTATACAATATAGATGTCCGATTTCAACCAAACTTAATAGAATTATGTTAAAGCATAGCAAACTGAGAAATACAAAGTTTGGAGGAGTTTCCATTGAGAAAAAAAAAAGTTTTTCTCACTAAGACCACTTTTCAGACTTAACAGCTATACTATATAGATGTGCGATTTCGACCAAAATTGTTGAAATCATGAAAAATCATAGATAACTACAATTATTATACTCTGTACCGTAGGTACATAGAGTATTATAAGTTTGTGCAAAAGTATGTAACATCCAGAAGGAAGCATCTCCGACCCCATAAAGTATATATATTCTTGATCAGCATCAACAGCCGAGTCGATATAGCCATGTCCGTCCGTCCGTCTGTCTGTCCGTATGAACGCACAGATCTCAGAGATGGTAAGAGATAGAGGCTTGACATGTATGGGACAAATGCTTCTTATGTCTGCAGGCAGATCAAGTTTATTTTCAATTTTGGCCACGCCCCCTGCCGCCCCCGCAATTTAGAAAAAACGTCATATCTCCCACAGTTTTAAAGATAGGTGGGTTGTTCCTTCTAGATATATTTAGTAATAAGGATAACTTATCGATCAGCCAAAGGAATGGTGAAGATTGGATGAACGGTTTTCGAGTTATGATCAAAAGACTGTTCGCTGCAGCAGCGCAAAAGCAGAGCTGCTTTCAGCTACTACTGCAGCATCAAAATTTATGCTGAGCGTAGAATTTCGTTGGTACAGAGTATGCTATAGTCGGGCTTGACCGACTTTCTTTCTTGTTTTTGTTGGTTTTTAACCAAACTCCCCGTTTCCCCAGATACATTTTTAAAAGATGTAAAATAAAGGAAAAGTGTGACCGTTTTAAAAATTAACGCATTCTTTTTTCACCCGTCTCGCCAGATGCATTTAAAGAAACATGAAAACTCTTTTTTTGTGTTTTTTTTGTTGGTTTTTAAACCTTACTCCATGTATCTTCAGAAACATTGAAAAAAATGCAAAAAGAGTGACCGTTTCAAAACCACAACCCTGCTTTTATTTTTTAATTTTTGTTGTTGTTTGTTAAACCCTTACTCCCTGTCTCCCCAGATACACCATCGAACTAACCCATGGACCATTCAAGTGGACCATCAAGCGACGCTACAAACACTTCAATTCTTTGCATCAGCAATTGAGTTTCTTTCGCACCATCAGCATCAAATATTATTTGATTTAGTTTATTATACCCTTTCAAATGGTATACTTAAATTGTCTTGTAACGCATAGAAGAAAGCATTTCCGACCACATAAAGTATATATATTCTTGATCAGCACGACGAGCTGAGTTAATTTAGCCTTGTCCGTCTGTCCGTTTGTTTCTATGCTATTGCCCCCCGTCAGTTTGAAAGCTATCTTCACGAAACTTTGCACAAAGTTTTCTGGTACAAAAACGCTGCACATTTATCGGAACTGGCTGGATCGAATGACTATAACATATAGTTTGCATTAGGAATGATCGGTCGAAAAACTATTTCTACTGAGAAAAACACTATTATTTTTAATGCAAACGTCTCCAAACTCCGTATTTACTAATTTTCTATGCTCATCCATGATTCGGCCAAGATTGGTCGAAATCGGACACCTATACCTATATAGCTGCCATAGAAAAGTAAGGTTAGAAAAATAGTCTTAGTGAGAAATACTTTTTGTTTTCAATGTGAACCCCTTTTAAATTGGCATTTATTTATTTTATAAGCTCTCTTCAAAGTTGTGTCAAAATCGGCTGACTATAAGTTATAGCTGCCTTAGGAATGATCAGTCGAGAAATCATCAATTAGTGAAAAAAACCTTTTTGTTTTCAAAGAAAACGCCTCCAAACGTTGCATTTCTTAGTTTTCTGTGCTTTTACATGATTTCATTTAGTTTGATCGATATTGGACATCTATACGGAATAGCTGACATAGAAAAGAAGAGTTAAAAAGTAGTCTTAGTGAGAAAAACTTGTTTGTTTTCAGTGGAAATGTCCTTCAAATTAATTAGATCAAGTAAGGGCGCTGCAGTCGAGTTTCCCGACCACAAAATACCCTGTTCATTTGTTTTCATTTATTTGTTTTTGAAGATGAATGTAACAAAATTATCAACCCAAATGTAGGCAACACTTTTTTTTAGTCCTGACCAACAACTGGGGGGTGCTCTTATGAGCTCAACTATTTCGCTTATAACTCCGGTGTTTTTTAGTCCGATCTGATTCTACTTTTCAGAATAGTTAGATATTGGGCCTAGCTTGATGTATACTTAACCACGAGGCTTTCCTCTATTTTTTTTAACATACCTTGGCTGGGACTTGAACTCAAACGCATCTCAATCTCCAATCCGCCAGCAGCAAATCGCAGTTAAAAACACAGCCGATTGTCAACTACTGTCACCATCAAATAAAACTATTTTCAGTAGAAAGTTTAATATAAGTGCTTCAAAAGTCATTAAGTTGAAAAAATATTCAAATTTTACATGAAACAATTATAATGTGTTGACGGTATTTCGAAGAGGCAAACGTGTCGTATACGTAATATTTTTGGAAACTTTGATGCCAATGCTCAGAGATGATGCTCCTTTCACCTGCTACTGCAGCATCAAAAATCATATGCTCAGCATTAACTTGCGTTAATACAGAGTATATTTATAACTAAATAGACTCGAATAACTTTCTTATTGCAAATAATGGTTAAATATTTTTCTGTATAAAAAGAAAACCTTGCATACTTAATGACCTTAATATGTTTGATAACATGATGGTAATGTGTTAACATTAATGTTATTGCACTTTTTATTAACACTTAAGAAGTTTATTAGTGTACGTAATATTTCTCACTGATTAGTGGGTTTATCGAAGTCGAGCATTACGAGGTCGCTATATACGTATTTTTGTATGTATAAAGAATATTTGAACAACATTGTTTATATTCCATTTGGCCATAGCTTATATTTGATTTGAAAAACTTTAAATTCAATTCAAATTGAATGAATTTAATGAGATTTATAAGAGCTTTTGTTATAAAGTTGCTGAAGTCCTTTCAAAAATGTATTTGGCTGGGATTAGCTAAATCTAATTTTAAAACTATTCGGCACATACTTATTTAAGGTATAGCGACTGTAAGCTGAGTTAAACAAGTTGTAGAGATGGCAGAGTTTTCTTCCGATATTTAAGAAATGCAACTTTCATATATTTTCTTTATTTCTTATGCAGATTTAAGTTAGCGAATTCAAGTCAAAATCGGCTTTGAAGATTAAAACATTAGAGAGTTCCATCAAAGGCCTATAAACTCAAGATGCGTAACGAACATACAAGTGAAGCAACTACCAGCAAATAATAAGAATATTTGTAGCGCAACGCAATTAAGGGATAAACTTAGCCTAGATCCTTAAATGAAACTTAGCATTTTAATAAATTCATAGAATCATAATCTTTAAGTACAGGGTTGTCCATATTCGACGGACCCATCTGGCAACGCCATAACTTTTGACAGAGATTTCAGATCGCTTAATGACATACCGCGTTTGAAGCGTCAGTCCAAGCAGATTTTTTACCATGGAACAATACACGCCACTCGAGCGCTCTGAAATAGTTGAAATTTACATTCAACAGAACAAGTCAATTGTGAAAACAAAATTATCATGTCCGATGAAGCCCATTTCACATTGAATGGGACCGTAAATAAGCAAAATTGCCGTATTTACGCCACTGAAAATCCTCAGGAGATTCAAGAAGTGCCTCTTCATGACGAAAAAGTCACAGTTTGGTGCGGCGTTATTGGGCCGTTTTTCTTCCAAAATGAAAATGGCCATGCTGTTACCATCAACCAGGAGCGTTATCGCGACATGATGACCAATTTGTGATGCCAATTATTCGTCGAAAGCGTATGAGGCAGTTCTGGTTTCAACAAGACGGCGCTCCACCGCACACAAGTCGCATAACAATCGATTTTCTGAAGAAATTGTTTCCGGGCCGTTTGATGTCGAAAAGTGGTGATTTGGACTGGCCACCGCGTTCGCCCGATTTGACGCCGCCTGACTTCTTCTTGTGGGGATATTTGAAGTCAAAGGTTTACGTTAACAAGAAAAGGACCGTAGAAGAGCTCAAGGACAACATTCGTGAAGAAATAGCCGCTATTCCGGCCGAAATGTTGGCGAAAACGATGGAAAATGCTGCAAAAAGGGCACAATACGCCATCAACGCCAGAGGCGGCCATTTGAGAGATATCATATTCAAAAATTGATGTAAACAAATCTACTTGGAACAAATTAAATGATTAAGATTGCCAACCGCCAAATTTTAATTTTTTTCTTTGATTTTTTTAAAAAAAAACATGGGTCAGCCGAATTTGGGCAACCCTGTATATACTTGTAGCACCAGGAAGTTTTGTCAAATAAATCTAAATCTAATATCAGAGAAATGTGTAATGTGGACTCTCGATTTTACATATGTGTGCTGTCTGTGTGTAAAGTTTTTTTGGCAGACTTTGCCATATCACAGCACACTCATTGCCATTCTCTTGTTGTTCCATGGTTTTGATTTAGTATTGACTCATAATCAAAACATGCAACTGCATTTTAATACAAATGAAATCTTTAATGTATGATTTATAATCAGAAATGCAAGCCAAATTAAACTGATGCAGAACCGCTAAGACCTAGTTATAAAGCGAACTGCTCGCCGCTCCGATGTCCTTTTTAAAATGCTGAACCTAACCTAAAAAGACAAAGCAAAAGGGTTTGGTTCTGTTTAGATTACAGATAAGTTTTAAGACGAATCGTACTCACCTTTAAGTAATGAAACATTTATTTTTAAGAGTTTTAATCATATTCGTAGGATTGATAAGTTTTATTTGACCATCGGTAAAAAAAAGTTTTGAATTGTTTTGATCGATGGGGCTGACTTCTCCACAGTTCTTAAGGTCATGAACCAGTACTTCTACTGCAATTGACCAGAGACTTTTTGATACTGTAAGGGACTATTTTCTATCTATTTCATAATATAAATATCGAAAATCCAAAGTGGTAACAGGACTTTATATAATAAATATAAAATGGCTACAAAAATCATATAATGCTTCAAAAATCTGCATGAATAAACTGAAGCGCACTCGTATATGTATACTTTCTATGTATCAAATAAAACAAATTTTTGAATTAGTTTTATAATAAACTGTATCTAATTAAACACAATTTAACGCTACTCATTCAAAACAATGCTTAATATTGTTTACTATGTGGAACAGAAGTTAATTTAAAAATGCCACAAATAATTTGCTTACAAAACGCGCATAGAAACACTGACACACACACACACACACGCACATAATGAGTATATCTGTAAATGCTGATTACCATTTGGCCACATAATTAGCCGAAGCGTAGCCAAGCGAACTGATTAACTTGCATTCAACGATTTTCAATTGAATTTTGCAGTTCGTTGATTTGTGCCAAAAAAAAAAAAACCAAAAAAAAAAACGAGACGAGTAAAAACCCCATAAAAATTATATTTAAAATAAAAGTGAAGAAAATACACCAGAGCCGTGCAACTGCAATCAACCAGGGTGTGTGTGTGTGGAGAGAGGGGCGCAGTATTGAGGGAGTTAATAAAATACAAAGCTCTGGCTTTTGGGCCAAAGAAATGGAAGTGAAAAATATGCAGCCGGGTAAATGATGAATGTGAAATGTGCCATTAATTAATTCGATTAAATGCAGGCAATCAGCCAAACGCAAGAGGGTGGGCGGAAAAACGATGAAAACGGGGGGCCGCCGGGTGCCAAAGGACAGCCAGTTAAGAGTCAGTCAATCAAGGGAAATATATAAGTGAAAGGTAGACAGAAAACAATTATGAACATTTTTTCCAATTAGAATTTACGAGTAGTTAAAATGTCATCAGCGATTTAAGAGCTCTGCTGCTGAATGTTTTCAATTTAGAATGGAAATGTTACAAAAATTATTTAGATGGGTTCGAAAACTCTATGAAAAATTATATATAAAAAGCATTTTCCATGCTAGTCGAACCATATGGAGTTTTCGTCTCTCCAAAAGATTCAGTTTAAGTTATTCCACTTAATTTGGTAAGCAATGAAATCAAGTTAGAAAGTGTGTGAAGACCAACTTTTATTTCCTTCTTCCATCCTTCAGTCCCAACTGAAAACAGAGCTGCTGCAGCGAACATTCTTTTGCGCATAGCTTGACTACCGATCAAAAGATCTAAAGCAATCCTTGGGGGGGTCGATAGATAGTCCTGACTAACCTCTATCTCTTACTCTTAGATGATTGTTCATTAGAGCGTACCTGCCTTGTATGAAAAAACATTTTTTTTTCTAGTTCTTTGAGGCGCATACCTCGAAAAATGCATACAATTTTATAGAGAATATAACGAAAATCCAAAATCAGCTTTAAGGTTTCCAATTTCCCCAGAATTTATTTTTATACCCTTGCAAAAGGGAACTATAATTATGCCCAGAAGTTTGCAACGCATAGAAATATTCATTTCCGACCCCATAAACTATATATGTATATTCTTGATCAGGGTGACGAGCTGAGTCGATTGAGCTTTGTTTCTACGCAGGCTAGTCTCTTAGTTTTAAAGCTATCGAGCTGAAATTTTGCACAAAGTTTTCTTTTTGCTGCACACTGCTAATATGTCGGAACCGACCGGATCGGATGACTATATCCCATAGCTCCCCCATAGGAACAATCGGTCGGAAAACTAGTTTTAGCATGAAAAACCTTTTTTTTTCCAATGGAATCGTCTTTAAACTTTGCAATCGTATGTTTTCTATGTTTTTATAATTGTATCAAGTTTTATTAAAATCGGGCAACTATATGGTATAGCTGCCATACAAAAGATGGGTCTGAAAAACAGTCTTAGTTAGAAAAAGTTTTTTGTTTTTAATGGTTGTATTCTGATATTTATAATTTGTTTGTTTCACATACTTTCACATAGTTTTAAAAATTGTTGTCCAAATCGGATGACTATATCATATAGCTCCCATACGTACGATCGGTCGAAAAATGGGAAAAAAAGAGTATTTATTGAAAATATTTAAGCGAGCACTTGCAAGGGTATAAAAACGTTCGCACAGACGAAGTTAGCTTAGCTTTCTTGTGTAATTTTCAATGTAGGCAGAGACCTTTTATTACAAATGTCGAAAAAATCATTCGAATACTTCATAAATTGCGAAGCTAGTAACACGATGGGAGGGGGGTAACATACTAATGATTCTTCCGAATGTAAAACGCTTGGAATTTTCTTTTGTAATTACTTCTTCTTTGTTTTCGTTCATTTGACGATATTAACTTCTGTAAATTCCAATAGATAGAATCGGCACTCGTCTAAGAAAATCTCTTATTAATAGGAGTCTTTCTTGCAGTGCGGTTTAATGGTTAAGAGCTTAAGCTGAACCAATTTATGGTCATTAAAAACAACTGAAATAATAATATATAAGGATTTAATTTAAAACAGGACTGCAAACCAAAAAAAAAAAGAATTCGGATCTCCGGCTGGTTAAGGTTAAGGTTAAGAAATTTAAGGTTCGATGATGCGTTATACAATTTGAATAATTTTGTGTTCAATTTTTTGTTATCAGTAACACTAGTTTACAGCATTGTATCCCGGTATCATAAAACCCTCCGCTGATTCCAAAAATCAAGACCAATAATTTTTTGGCGGGGACGTTTTCGAGAAATTGCGAAAAAGCTAGTTTTTTTTGTTGTAAAAAAAGGTACCTCTCTAAAAATGTGTATATCTTCAGTTTTAGCTTGTAGATTTTAAAATACATTTGATATATTTGACAGAGAATTGAATGCCCTGTTAATCATTCATACATCACATCTTAATCCGTTGGTAAACTTCGCGGTGTTAATCGGCAACTTTGCTTTAAATTTATCACTTTTTGAAAAAAAAAAGGGTAAATTTTAATCGCGATTTTCTCAATGAAAATAATTCTCCAAAATTAATTTTTTCGCTGATCATCATAGAAACATCCATTACAATTCTAATGCCACGTATTTCACTTAAACCCGTTGAAGAATAAAGAATAGCTTCAATGATTTTTTGTTCATCATAGCTTTTTCGCGATTTCTCGAAAATGGCCCCGCCAAAAAATTATTGGACCTGATTTTTGTGAATCAGCGGACGGTTTTACATATGAAATTACCGCCAAATGTCCGGGATCGCGAAATTTTTATTAATTTGTAAACTAGTGTAATCATTCATGTGTTCTTAAAATTACATTCGACCTAAAAACCACATAAATCGTTTGGGAACTGGAATTGGGTCTGAATCGGTTAGTAGGGCACATGGGAATATACAATATATAATTTACTGTTAAGTAATATTCATTTTGGAGTTCTGGTATAAAAAATATAGCCAATGTAATGTTAGATTCTTTCTATTGACAATTTTTTTAAAAATTTGAGAACAGAGGCTATTATTTGTGGGAATTTTATAAGTAATTCTACACGTTTTTCTTGATTTGTTATGTAACTTTCCTGCCCATTTTAGGCGTCATTCGCACTAAACCAAACGTATAACAAATGAAGTTTCTGATGTCTATTTTTTTTTTTTCAACGGAACCAATATTTTTGGTTCGGATCAGGTTCGGGTTCAGGTTTAATAATCTAATCAGGTTCGGTTTGCAGCCCTGATTTATAATAAGTATAGTTTAATTGTATAATAAAATGAATATAAATAAAATTCAATAAGGTTTCTCAAACTTCGTCAGGTCGCACTTTGAAATGACAGTTCTTTCCTCGTTTGTTTGTTCTTAATTTCAAGATTTGTCAACTTCTGAAAAGAAAAGTGCATGTGGGCAAGGCGAACATCTTCAAGTTCTATAAACTGCCGACATCTTTTCAAATGCTAAACCAGCTCATCTCTGAAGATACCGGTAGGCACCCCAAAAAATAACAAAACGTAGTTAGCTTGGGTCTTGAACGGAATAACGAAGCGAGCTTCAGGGGCGAAACGGTGCCATCGCTAATAAATATAAATTCATGTTCCATAAAGTGTTATTTTTGGTTCGTTTTCCAAGAAGTGCATCAATGTCATATAGTTGAATAGCCGCTTGTTAGCAACAAAGCAAGGACGTGTACTGTTGAACAGTGTTTTTCCCAAATCCATCGCAGATTAAATGAAACATCAGGATGACCTTCTACATATTGCATGAAACTATTTCACTATTTGTGAAATATTTCAATATTTTTTTGGACATTTTGCCTACATTGATAATTGAAAAATAAATTTCGGAGAAATTGGAAACTTTGAAGCCTCATCGGCACCATTAAACCTTAACATATCTGATTTTGGAATTTTCGTTAAATTCTCTATCAAATATTCTGAATATATTGAGCTAAGCGCCACAAAGAATTTATAACTTTTTCAATCGTATGGAGAAAACTACGCCCTATTGTTCATACGGACTGGACATGGCTATGTCAACTAGGCTGCTGATATTGGATCAAGAATATATACTTATTTTGCTGTTACATACTTTTGCACAAACTTATTATACTCTGTGTATCTTTTGCAGAACCAAAACTGATGCAAGTTTACCATTTTCGACTTCCCAATTTAGCGTATAAATGAAACAGGTTTTGTTTTTTCTAAAATTAGTTCAAGACTTTACGCCATTTTGTGTCACAATTTCACATAACTTATTTATCTACATTTTCGTATGTTTTGATAACCTTTGGCTGCGGCCCACCACCAACACCGCCCTTTTTCTTATTCTTTTTCGCCAGCTTGGCTGCCTTTTTGGCCGCTTTCTTTTCCTTCTTTTCACGTTTACGTTTCTTGCGCAACTCCGCTGCAAAAAAAAAAAAAAACAACAAAAATAAGAATCCTTTTGTTACATATGTCCCTCTCCCCGCCACTCACCCTTCACTTGCTTGGCCTGCACCAAATTCACTGGCAACGGAGCACACTTGAAGCCCGCCGGTGGTGCCATGGCCAGGCGTATATACCGATGACCCGTAGCATATAGCATACCCAGACAGGCCTGTGGTCGTATCCTTGACTTGGGCCAATTCTTAAAATACAAGTCCTTGCGCTTAACCTCCGGTATTTTGGTACCCTCAATGTCCCTCCAATAGTACATGACCCGACTGGTTGTTTTGTCATTCAATTTCCAGCTGTGCTTGGCCGGATATTTCATATAACTATTCTGGCATCCCGGTTTGTCCACATAGAACCAAACGTCGGCCGTCGGATAGAACTTCATCCTGCAGCATTAAAAAAAGCAAAAGAAGAATTTTGAAAATTTAGATAAATTTTTATGGAAAATTTGTATGTGTTAATTTGGATAATGTAAAATTGGAAATGAACAAACGAAAAGTTGAAAAGTATTGGCTATTGACAGTACAGAGGCAGGGCTAACTAGATTGAAGATTTTGTTAGGAACTTACAGAGTTTCTGTGAACTAATCAAAATAAGATCATTTCAACGATCCTAAGTACTAAAGCTCTGCTTTATTTCATGCGCAAATGTGTAATTAATTACGTTAATAATAATAAGTTACTCTAAAACAAAGAGAAGCTATATTAACCATTATGGAAATAAAACAAAGTCCGTCTGCTGGCCTTGCGCAAGGCTTCTCACCTCACACCGATTACTACACCTGGCTGTCCGGGTCTGCGCCAGATACCCGATCGTTCATCAGTATTTGGCTGCTCGAAATTGTTAAAGTTAGTTTTATAAAGGTTTCTAGGCCTGCCCAGAACTTATCCTCTCTAACATCCAGACTACCCAGTATGCGCTTTTTCAATAAAACATCTTTATAGGAAATGCTCCAAATCGTCCAGGTTTCTAGGCCTGCCCCGAACTTATCCTCTCTAACGTCCAGACTACCCAGAATGCGCTTTTTCAATAAAACATCTTTATGGGAAATGCTCCAAATCGTCCAGTTCTCCAGTTTTGCATAGTGGGACAGGCTACATCTTTCTGTCGGTAGTAAGTGTTGCACCCCAGTTTTATCTTATCGAACCGGGCTATATGTGCCCACGAGACAGTGGCGATTGGCAAAGATTTTAACTTATTGATCTCTGAGTTGTCCAGTTCTTACCGGTGGGCATACTCCAAAACGGTCTCAAGAGATAGAACTTAGCTTGGTTTTCTAAGTAAGCATAGCAAAAAGAGAATTTGTGTCCAGTCGACTTCTGTAAAGTGTCCTCCTCCTCAGACTTCTGCTCTATGTCCTTAAATTATACGGCTTACTGCATTGAAAAGTTTCCATTTTGCATCTATGCGTACCTTTTACCCAAGAAGTTAATACAGGTCATGTTAAATCTTTTTTTGGCTTAATACTCCTTCGAAGCACATACTCAAAAAAAAAAAAACAAGTAAGGGCGCTACAGTCGAGTTTTCCGAACACAAAATACCCTGTTCATTTGTTTTCATCAACAAAATTTTCAACCTAAATGTAGGCAACACTTTTTTCTAGTCCTGACCAACAACTGGGGGGGGGGGGGGGGGTCCTCTTATCAGCTCAACTGTTTCGCTTATAACTCCGAGCCACGAGGCTCTAACTTAAAAATTGTGGTATTGCCGGTATTTTAGGTCTAGGATGTCTAGAGGAGGTCTTAGTTTTTTGGCGATAAAAGGGGGATGGGGTGGAATTCTCCAAATCTGAAACAAACTTGATCTGCGTACGAAAATATGTGACCTTTTCTCTTATGGTCTCGAAGATCGACGAGTTCATACAGACAGACTGACGGACAGACGGACAGACGGACATGACTATATCGACTCGGCTGTTCACGCTGATCAAGAATATATATACTTTATGGGGTCGGAAATGTTTCCTTATCCCTGTTACATACATTCGCACAACTACATGATCCCCCATTTCTCATTTTCAATGGGAACAGGGTATAAAAATAGGTGCGTTCCTTATAGCTTTCCACATGGCGAGTTAGGTAGCAAGGAGCTTGAGATCTAATGCTAAGAAAATTATTATACATAGATACGAAGGTTCCGTATTGTTCATATTTATGTGTAGGTTAGGTTAAGTTAGGTTGAGATGGCTAGGGACAATAAAATTGTCCCTTCACTTAAGCCAAGATAGGCCCATTGCGATACCATATATATTCCCTATTTAAACCAGGGGGGGTTCCTCCCGATTAAACCATTGTGAAATCAATAAAAATTTTAGTAGAGAATTCCGTCTATCTCAGATAGTTTCGAGAGGTTAGGTAGAAAGGGGTGGCCAAGTGTGTTGAGTCTCCTTCTACTAAGTGCTGGGCAGTGGCATTTAAGATGCGGTAATGTTTCCTCTTCTTCCTCACTCTTGCAGCTTCTACAGAAGTCGTTGGAAGCGACGCCCCAAGCGTGCTGCGTGTCTACCGATAAGGCAGTGACCCGTTAGGGCTCCGACTAGAAGTGATATGTTTCCTCTACTTTGGCGTTAAAGGCTTGTGGTACGTTTAAGGTCGAACGTGGGCCACGTGACCCTAGCTACAGCGCAAACCGGAAGGTTGTTCCATCGTTCAGTAGCCAGGCGCCAGGTTTCATTTCTTGTGATTAGTTTATATGAGGCCAAGGGCATCCCTATCGTGCTCTTCTCCGGGAGGAGCTCGATGGTAGTGCCCTGTTACCCTCAATGTTGCGGAGACCAGGCACCCAGATAAGGTGGATACAGAGATGTCGAGCGATCTCATTTAAGGATCTACGGCATTCAGTGAGCTTTTTAGCATTATTGATGTAAGAGTCGAGCGCCTTTAGAGCTGCTTGACTCTCTGAGTAGATGTATATATTCCTTTCTACGACCATGAGTGTGCTGAGATATTTGGCGGCCTCCTGAATGGCTACCAGTTCTGCTTGGTACACGCTGCAATGGTCAGGGAGTCGGAAAGATACTCCTCCTCCCACTTTGTTGTCGAGCGTAGATCCATCAGTGTAGATGTTAATGGCATTAGCTCTGCTATGTGGTAAGTTCTCCCAGTCGAATCTACTAGGGATATTGACGTCATAAAGTTTCTGGAATGATGTCGTAGGGATGCAGTAATCTGTAAAGGCGGGAACCGCGGTTTGATGGCTGAGTATGGTTGAGTGTCCCGAGTTGCCCGCGTTCCAGGCTTCAGACTCTCTTAACCTCAGGGCTGTGATGCTCGCTATCTTTTTTGACGTTAAGTCTAAAGGAAGAAGATGAAATATGGTGTTAAGCGCCTCCCTTGGGGTGGTTCGGAGGGCGCCGCTCATATATTTATGTGTAACAGCAGAAGAGTTCTGTAGTTCATCCATGACGTTAAGGGCATATCAAATATTTTTATGGAGTAGTTTTGCAGTATCCCTTATCATCAATTTCACAAATTTTCATAAAGATCGGATAATAAATGGCAGAGTTACAAAAACGTTGCATACTTATCTGAGCCGCATGAGGTTATTTAACACTAATTGCCTTGAGAAACGGGTATTTCGAAGTCGGGCAGGGCTGATTTGAACTTACGCTTTCGTTTTATAACAAATTTATATCTCGCTAGTATTCGATTCATCACAAAGAGCGGGAAAATAATCATCACCCAATACTATTCATACAACATTCTCACCGACTGACGAAGGAATTTATACGTCAGACCCAGGAAGTATATAAAATCAGGTCACCAGTATGTTGGTATTTTGTATCTTAAGCCTCTAATTAGGAATTCGGTTCCAAACCGGTTTAAATATTTTTCTGCTGTTCAAAATTGTGTAAAAAAGTTATTAAAAAAATTTTTTACAGTAATTTAAACCTCCCAAATCTTTAAACGCCCATAACTCCCTTAAATGAAGAGATAGGGGCTTAAAAGTGGTTTTAAAAAATCAAAATTTTCATATTCCAATTTTTGATCAAAAAAATATTAAATTATAATTAAATTAATTATTATTATAATATTTTTTTGTATCTTAAGCCTCTATTTCGGAATTCGGTTCCAAACCGGCTTAAATATTTTTCTGCTGTTCAAAATTGTGTAAAATTATAATATATAATTTTATAATATTATAATATTTTTTTGTCGGTATCTTAAGCCTCCACTATTTACACTTTTCGTTCCATTGAAAAGTGGTCTGCAAAGTAGTCTTAGTTCGAAAAACTTTTTTGTTTTCAATGGAAACGCCTCCAAACTATGTATTTCTTAGTTTGCTATGCTTTCCCATAATTCCACAAAGTTTGGTCGAAATCGGACAACTATATGGTCTAGCTCCCATAGAAAAGTAGAGTCTCAATTGTATTCTGGATTCCAGATCGCAACAAAGAATAATATACACACTTTTGGAATGATTTCAGGTTCTGTTCGCGTTTTTAAGCCCATCTGGAAACCAGTCTTTTAACGGAAAGCCAATAGCAAATTTTTGTAAAATTCTCAAAGAATATTTCGGAATTCGGTTCCAAACCGGTTTAAATATTTTTCTGCTGTTCAAAATTGTGTAAAAAAGTTATTAAAAAATTTTTTTACAGTTATTTAAACCTCCCAAATCTTTAAACGGCCATAACTCCCTTAAATGAAGAGATAGGGGCTTAAAAGTGGTTTTAAAAAATCAAAATTTTCATATTCCAATTTTTGATCAAAAAAATATTAAATTATAATTAAATTAATTATTATTATAATATTTTTTTGTATCTTAAGCCTCTATTTCGGAATTCGGTTCCAAACCGGTTTAAATATTTTTCTGCTGTTCAAAATTGTGTAAAAAAGTTATTAAAAAAATTTTTTACAGTAATTTAAACCTCCCAAATCTTTAAACGCCCATAACTCCCTTAAATGAAGAGATAGGGGCTTAAAAACGGTTTTAAAAAATCTAAATTTTCATATTCCAATTTTTGATCAAAAAAATATTAAATTATAATTAAATTAATTATTATTATATTTTTTTGTATCTTAAGCCTCTATTTCGGAATTCGGTTCCAAACCGGTTTAAATATTTTTCTGCTGTTCAAAATTGTGTAAAAAAGTTATTAAAAAAATTTTTTACAGTAATTTAAACCTCCCAAATCTTTAAACGCCCATAACTCCCTTAAATGAAGAGATAGGGGCTTAAAAACGGTTTCAAAAAATCTAAATTTTCATATTCCAATTTTTCATCAAAAAAATATTAAATTATAATTAAATTAATTATTATTATAATATTTTTTTGTATCTTAAGCCTCTATTTCGGAATTCGGTTCCAAACCGGTTTAAATATTTTTCTGCTGTTCAAAATTGTGTAAAAAAGTTATTAAAAAAATTTTTTACAGCAATTTAAACCTCCCAAATCTTTAAACGCCCATAACTCCCTTAAATGAAGAGATAGGGGCTTAAAAAAGGTTTTAAAAAATCAAAATTTTCATATTCCAATTTTTGATCAAAAAAATATTAAATTAATTATTATTATAATATTTTTTTGTATCTTAAGCCTCTATTTAGGAATTCGGTTCCAAACCGGTTTAAATATTTTTCTGCTGTTCAAAATTGAGTAAAAACGTTATTAAAAAATTTTTTTACAGTAATTTAAACCTCCCAAATCTTTAAACGGCCATAACTCCCTTAAATGAAGAGATAGGGGCTTAAAAACGGTTTTAAAAAATCAAAATTTTCATATTCCAATTTTTGATCAAAAAAATATTAAATTATAATTAAATTAATTATTATTATAATATTTTTTTGTATCTTAAGCCTCTATTTCGGAATTCGGTTCCAAACCGGTTTAAATATTTTTCTGCTGTTCAAAATTGAGTAAAAACGTTATTAAAAAAAATTTTTACAGCAATTTAAACCTCCCAAATCTTTAAACGCCCATAACTCCCTTAAATGAAGAGATAGGGGCTTAAAAACGGTTTTAAAAAATCTAAATTTTCATATTCCAATTTTTGATCAAAAAAATATTAAATTATAATTAAATTAATTATTATTATATTTTTTTGTATCTTAAGCCTCTATTTCGGAATTCGGTTCCAAACCGGTTCAAATATTTTTCTGCTGTTCAAAATTGTGTAAAAAAGTTATTAAAAAAAATTTTTACAGTAATTTAAACCTCCCAAATCTTTAAACGCCCATAACTCCCTTAAATGAAGAGATAGGGGCTTAAAAAAGGTTTTAAAAAATCAAAATTTTCATATTCCAATTTTTGATCAAAAAAATATTAAATTAATTATTATTATAATATTTTTTTGTATCTTAAGCCTCTTTTTAGGAATTCGGTTCCAAACCGGTTTAAATATTTTTCTGCTGTTCAAAATTGAGTAAAAACGTTATTAAAAAAATTTTGTACAGTAATTTAAACCTCCCAAATCCTTAAACGCCCATAACTCCCTTAAATGAAGAGATAGGGGCTTAAAAGTGGTTTTAAAAAATCAAAATTTTCATATTCCAATTTTTGATCAAAAAAATATTAAATTATAATTAAATTAATTATTATTATAATATTATTTTGTATCTTAAGCCTCTATTTCGGAATTCGGTTCCAAACCGGTTTAAATATTTTTCTGCTGTTCAAAATTGTGTAAAAACGTTATTAAAAAAATTTTTTACAGTAATTGAAACCTCCCAAATCTTTAAACGACCATAACTCCCTTAAATGAAGAGATAGGGGCCTAAAAGTGGTTTTAAAAAATCAAAATTTTCATATTCCAATTTTTGATCAAAAAAATATTAAATTATAATTAAATTAATTATTATTATAATATTTTTTTGTATCTTAAGCCTCTATTTCGGAATTCGGTTCCAAACCGGTTTAAATATTTTTCTGCTGTTCAAAATTGTGTAAAAAAGTTATTAAAAAAATTTTTTACAGTAATTTAAACCTCCCAAATCTTTAAACGCCCATAACTCCCTTAAATGAAGAGATAGGGGCTTAAAAGTGGTTTTAAAAAATCAAAATTTTCATATTCCAATTTTTGATCAAAAAAATATTAAATTATAATTAAATTAATTATTATTATAATATTTTTTTGTATCTTAAGCCTCTATTTCGGAATTCGGTTCCAAACCGGCTTAAATATTTTTCTGCTGTTCAAAATTGTGTAAAAAAGTTATTAAAAAAATTGTTTACAGTAATTTAAACCTCCCAAATCTTTAAACGCCCATAACTCCCTTAAATGAAGAGATAGGGGCTTAAAAGTGGTTTTAAAAAATCAAAATTTTCATATTCCAATTTTTGATCAAAAAAATATTAAATTATAATTAAATTAATTATTATTATAATATTTTTTTGTATCTTAAGCCTCTATTTCGGAATTCGGTTCCAAACCGGCTTAAATATTTTTCTGCTGTTCAAAATTGTGTAAAAAAGTTATTAAAAAAATTTTTTACAGTAATTTAAACCTCCCAAATCTTTAAACGCCCATAACTCCCTTAAATGAAGAGATAGGGGCTTAAAAGTGGTTTTAAAAAATCAAAATTTTCATATTCCAATTTTTGATCAAAAAAATATTAAATTATAATTAAATTAATTATTATTATAATATTTTTTTGTATCTTAAGCCTCTATTTAGGAATTCGGTTCCAAACCGGTTTAAATATTTTTCTGCTGTTCAAAATTGTGTACCAAATCTTTAAACGCCCATAACTCCCTTAAATGAAGAGATAGGGGCTTAAAAGTGGTTTTAAAAAATCAAAATTTTCATATTCCAATTTTTGATCAAAAAAATATTAAATTATAATTAAATTAATTATTATTATAATATTTTTTTTGTATCTTAAGCCTCTATTTCGGAATTCGGTTCCAAACCGGTTTAAATATTTTTCTGCTGTTCAAAATTGTGTAAAAAAGTTATTAAAAAAATTTTTTACAGTAATTTAAACCTCCCAAATCTTTAAGCGCCCATAACTCCCTTAAATGAAGAGATAGGGGCTTAAAAGTGGTTTTAAAAAATCAAAATTTTCATATTCCAATTTTTGATCAAAAAAATATTAAATTATAATTAAATTAATTATTATTATATTTTTTTGTATCTTAAGCCTCTATTTCGGAATTCGGTTCCAAACCGGCTTAAATATTTTTCTGCTGTTCAAAATTGTGTAAAAACGTTATCAAAAAAATTTTTTACAGTAATTTAAACCTCCCAAACCTTTAAACGCCCATAACTCCCTTAAATGAAGAGATAGGGGCTTAAAAGTGGTTTTAAAAAATCAAAATTTTCATATTCCAATTTTTGATCAAAAAAATATTAAATTATAATTAAATTAATTATTATTATATTTTTTTGTATCTTAAGCCTCTATTTCGGAATTCGGTTCCAAACCGGCTTAAATATTTTTCTGCTGTTCAAAATTGTGTAAAAACGTTATTAAAAAAATTTTTTACAGTAATTTAAACCTCCCAAACCTTTAAACGCCCATAACTCCCTTAAATGAAGAGATAGGGGCTTAAAAGTGGTTTTAAAAAATCAAAATTTTCATATTCCAATTTTTGATCAAAAAAATATTAAATTATAATTAAATTAATTATTATTATATTTTTTTGTATCTTAAGCCTCTATTTCGGAATTCGGTTCCAAACCGGCTTAAATATTTTTCTGCTGTTCAAAATTGTGTAAAAACGTTATTAAAAAAATTTTTTACAGTAATTTAAACCTCCCAAATCTTTAAACGCCCATAACTCCCTTAAATGAAGAGATAGGGGCTTAAAAGTGGTTTTAAAAAATCAAAATTTTCATATTCCAATTTTTGATCAAAAAAATATTAAATTATAATTAAATTAATTATTATTATAATATTTTTTTTGTATCTTAAGCCTCTATTTCGGAATTCGGTTCCAAACCGGTTTAAATATTTTTCTGCTGTTCAAAATTGTGTAAAAAAGTCATTAAAAAAATTTTTTACAGTAATTTAAACCTCCCAAATCTTTAAACGCCCATAACTCCCTTAAATGAAGAGATAGGGGCTTAAAAGTGGTTTTAAAAAATCAAAATTTTCATATTCCAATTTTTGATCAAAAAAATATTAAATTATAATTAAATTAATTATTATTATAATATTTTTTTGTATCTTAAGCCTCTATTTCGGAATTCGGTTCCAAACCGGTTTAAATATTTTTCTGCTGTTCAAAATTGTGTAAAAAAGTTATTAAAAAAATTTTTTACAGTAATTTAAACCTCCCAAATCTTTAAGCGCCCATAACTCCCTTAAATGAAGAGATAGGGGCTTAAAAGTGGTTTTAAAAAATCAAAATTTTCATATTCCAATTTTTGATCAAAAAAATATTAAATTATAATTAAATTAATTATTATTATAATATTTTTTTGTATCTTAAGCCTCTATTTCGGAATTCGGTTCCAAACCGGTTTAAATATTTTTCTGCTGTTCAAAATTGTGTAAAAAAGTTATTAAAAAAATTGTTTACAGTAATTTAAACCTCCCAAATCTTTAAGCGCCCATAACTCCCTTAAATGAAGAGATAGGGGCTTAAAAGTGGTTTTAAAAAATCAAAATTTTCATATTCCAATTTTTGATCAAAAAAATATTAAATTATAATTAAATTAATTATTATTATAATATTTTTTTGTATCTTAAGCCTCTATTTCGGAATTCGGTTCCAAACCGGTTTAAATTTTTTTCTGCTGTTCAAAATTGTGTAAAAAAGTTATTAAAAAAATTTTTTACAGTAATTTAAACCTCCCAAATCTTTAAACGCCCATAACTCCCTTAAATGAAGAGATAGGGGCTTAAAAGTGGTTTTAAAAAATCAAAATTTTCATATTCCAATTTTTGATCAAAAAAATATTAATTTATAATTAAATTAATTATTATTATAATATTTTTTTGTATCTTAAGCCTCTATTTCGGAATTCGGTTCCAAACCGGCTTAAATATTTTTCTGCTGTTCAAAATTGTGTAAAAAAGTTTGATGTTAAGTCTAAAGGAAGAAGATGAAATATGGTGTTAAGCGCCTCCGTTGGGGTGGTTCGGAGGGCGCCGCTCATATATTTATGTGTAACAGCAGAAGAGTTCTGTAGTTCATCCATGACGTTAAGGGCATATCAAATATTTTTATGGAGTAGTTTTGCAGTATCCCTTATCATCAATTTCACAAATTTTCATAAAGATCGGATAATAAATGGCAGAGTTACAAAAACGTTGCATTCTTATCTGAGCCGCATGAGGTTATTTAACACTAATTGCCTTGAGAAACGGGTATTTCGAAGTCGGGCAGGGCTGATTTGAACTTACGCTTTCGTTTTATAACAAATTTATATCTCGCTAGTATTCGATTCATCACAAAGAGCGGGAAAATAATCATCACCCAATACTATTCATACAACATTCTCACCGACTGACGAAGGAATTTATACGTCAGACCCAGGAAGTATATAAAATCAGGTCACCAGTATGTTGGTTTCTAAGTATCTAATAGCAAAGTGGTTTCTTTAAAAACGTCCACAACCGGTCACCTTCCCAAGCCATTGGCTTGAAGTATCTAGCCATGAAAAAATAAGAGACTCTCAATGAAGAACTGAAAAGCACAATAATATAAGAGAAACAGATTGGGAAGTAGGTTATCTGTTACTACCTTTATACACACAAAATATATCATGATTAATGCCCTTTAAAGTATGCTAGGATATACGAAATAATGTTTTAGTCAAGTATTTATTTGATATAAGTCTTAAGGGCATTAATCACAAGTAATTTGGTGTGCATAAACGTAGTATGAATGAATTGTTGTGATAGTCAACTCTCAGTTAACTGTGGCACATTTCACACCTCTCATTTCATATCATGAAAAAAAAAACCTTTTTATTTTCTCTTACAAATTGAATCAAATTAATCTGCACTCATCACATTTACACAATTTGTACAGCCCCCTTCGGTGGGCAATATATTTTTCCGTTTATTAGTCAACAATTCCCCATTTATTATCCTGGCATTTAATTATTGCAGCTGTGATGAGTTTTTAAATACCCAATTGTAAAATGTTTAAGCCATTTTCCCCGAAATGGGTTTCCACATCAAATTTCGTTTTACAATTCGTTGCTTTACAAGTGTCTTTTGATTACGGATGCAGTGCATCAAGTTTAAGTGCCCTGTCAGTGTACCTGGCACCGGCGCCAGTAAAAACTAAGCAGGCATTTGCTGAGCTAAAAAGTTAAGCTCATTAGAAGACAAGGGGAAAACGACGACCAAAGGTGATGTCGAAAAACTGTCAATTAATTTTAATTATTTTAGGCAGCAGGGAGGTGAGGTTCACATGGTAAGGCTAATGTGATGAGAGGGGCAAGCGGATCCACTAAGCAAAGTCAATTATGCCAGCAGCTTTGATGCAAGTAATTGGCATAATGAAATTTTCTCTCCGCAAGCCAACGACAAGGACAACCGCAAAGAATAGAAGTCACCGGGAGCAGCGGGAGCATCGGGAGCAGGAGCAGCCGTAACCATAACCGTATTAGCATATCAAGTTCTTCTATTCTTCTTTTTTTCTTTTCCTTTGCTTGTTGCGTATTGAATAAATATTTAAGCAGTCCAACAGCTGTCGCCTAATATTAATAGCATACGCCAGGGCGCAAAACAGAAATTCCCTTGCACTTCGCCTCCTTTTGGCCAGTGCAAATATTTTGCGACCAAAAAGCCACAAAACATTTAAATATTTTATATGCCAAAGGCACTCGCCAGGGCCAACAACTGCAGTCCAAAGAGTTGCAAACTGAAAATGGTTAAGGAAGTGGAAGAGGAACAGCTAACTGCGGCAGTTACCAAATCGTCAACAACTAAGAAAAGACACACACACACAGACTCACACACACACACACACACACACGCGCTCTCACAAACACTCGCTTATACGAATACCATTGGGAATTTGTGTTGAGTGGAAGAGGTATGTGAAGGGTATACAGGACACAAAGCCACGAGATCATATTGGGATTAAGATTCTAAGATTCTATTCTATTTAGTAGATGTTATTGTCCTCTTTGACCTTCTACCTTTGTAACAATTCATGGCTCTGGCTAGTAAAGTTGCCTTTACCATTATTTATTTCATTCTTTTCGTTAAACGCTTACTTTTCGTAGCAAATTCTGCATGTAAATGCTTAATTCAAATCCTAATGTAAAATTAAAATGGGTATGAAATTGCTGAAATCTTTTGGTCAAACTAAAAGGATGCATTCTGATATCATGAAAGCTGCTAGCGAAACTATAAGTATGTGAGCAGTCCTAGTAGGACATGTTACTCAGAACTGTTTTTGCGGGTTCATACTTTGCTCTTACTTGTTTCGAACTTACATCAGGATCCATCGGTGTCAGCAGGCCTTTTGATCAATAAGGCAGTCGTATGAAAAATAAGGCAAACACCAAACCAAAATTTAAAACGAAACTACTCCACTTGCAGTTACTTAAATAGAACAAAACTCCACAAACGATTTAGGTTAGTCGGTATGGTGATCTTTTTTCTAATTCTGAGATAAAATGCTGATGCACAACTGGCATAACGGGGCCAGCTCTTGACTAAATGTTTCGTCTACACGGCGACAGCCGAAAAAACGACGAAATCGACCTTAACTTTAAAAATTCACCTCAAAAAAGAGGTCTAAGCCGAACCGGCTTTGAACCCAACCTTACCGCTTATTCCACCTGGTGAACCGACCCGGCTTCTATTCAGACACGCTGCACTGAACCGAAAAGCACATAGAAAAACGGTTCGGTTCGGTTCAGATCTCTGGCGAGTTCTAAGAAGTAAATCACTGGACAAAAATACTTATTACTTTGGGAATTTCAATCGTTTCCCTAAGAAAGTTAAGATAGAAGTTTGACGCTCTACATACTTAGCGATGCCGGATCGATATAGCCTTTAAGGATGACTTGACACAAATTGTTCAATATATTATCATGCAAGTCATTGGCAACCTCTCATCAATCTCCATTGTTTCCCCTAGTGGACAATATTGTTAATTTTTTATTGTATTTCTTTACCTTAATTCAATCACAATATTATATTCTTTTCTAACCAACATTCTCCGTTTTCAAAGGGAATTCTATCTGTAAGTCCATCAACATAAATTTTAAACATTCTTTTAAGGATTTTAAAGATATTCAAATGGTATATAAGAATTAAATTTCCAAAGTGTGTGTGTATTTCATAATATGCTGAACCGAACCAGAACCGCGGTTCAGTTACTTACAAAAACCAGGTAATGAACCGCACCGGCGGTACAGAAACTGTGTGAACCACTGAGCCGAACCAGTACCTATTTTCAAGTGTTTTACACTTATATTGCTTCCTAATTTCCAAGCAGTTATGGCAATACTGGCCAGCTTAAACTTGCTACTCAGTTTGACAGTTATTTCATATGAAATATATTTAGAAACAAAAGGGAAAAAAAAACAAAATTTTAATTCAAGAGTGAACGATCTTACCCTTGAAACTGATGAGTAGAATAGAACGAACAGTTCTTTATGCACTTTGGCTCTTTAAGACTTAAGAAGTGGCATCTTGACATGATTTGAAAACGTTCTTTACTTGTTTCAAGTACAGGGTCTTTTGGATTAAGAAAAACGGTATCAAAAATGCATGCTTGCATATAAAAATTTCCCTCTAGGATCCAAAATTGGCATTTTTACTCATCTTCAGACCTTATACATATTTGATCCAAGTATGAATTTCTGTATTTTTTCTCTGTGTGTACTTATTTCGGAAATCATACTTACTTTTTTAATGTAAAACTTATCTTTTCGTATGTTAATGAAAGACGAAGACGGAAGTTGACGAAAGTTAAACTGGTTCAATTCAGACCAACTTTTGCTTCTCTAATTTAAATCTTTGATTGATACTTAAATGATTTTCAGATCTAAGGGCTAATTTTACATCTATTGCTATCGGTTCCATTAACTAACAAATAAGGAGTTTATCTTACACTCACACTCATAAAAAAATTCGGCCTGCAAATTAGAAACTTTTTCGCATTTATTGAAAAAATTTTCTGAAACTTTGAAAATTTTCCATTAATGAGAATATATAATATTTTTCTTAATTTTAGGATGAATCGCCTTAGGACGGATTTCATAGGAGAAATTCTAGTTTTCGGGGCGAATGTTTTCTGAGTGCAGGTGAGGAAAACAAATGGGAAAAATCAAGCAGTGGTGGGCCACAGTAAAGCTTTGACCAAAATATAATAATATTGATGGCGTTTGGTGCTATTCCGGAAACGCTGTCAATGAAAACAATGGACAATTATTAAGCTTTCTTTTCTAGGGTCTGGTTGCTGAGTTATGAATTTTGTAGATTTTAATATGAGAATAAATCATCCGCTCAATAATTCTGTGGATCAACTGAGAGCTGTGAATTATTCAAACATAATTTAGGTATTTTCTAGATATTTGGACTGTTATTTTGACAAACCAACTTCTTTATTTTTATGCAGGGATGCAAACCACTCAAAAATAAGGACTGGTTCGGTTCAATGGTTCATACAGTTTCTGAACCGCCGGTTCGGTTCATTACATGGTTTTTGGAGCTGGCTGAACCGCGGTTTCGGTTCGGTTCAGTGGTTCACAAAGGCACATTATGAGATATTATGATTGTTGGTAGTAATGTGACTTGTCGAACGCTTTTGATATTTAATTCTTATAATCCATTTAAATATTTTTAAAATCTTTAGAAGAATGTCCAATGCTTTTTATGTCGGATTTCCAGTAGTCGTCTATAAGTTCCTAGATGAATACTCTTGAAAATTGAGAATATTTGCTAGAAAAGAACACGTACTATGCATCTTAATTATTCTATTTATCATATCCCTTAAGTTAGGCTCAGAACTGAATCATAGCTTAATCAGCTCAGAAATGAAAGGGCTGGTCCTGAATTCATGACATCATTTTATGAATTTTAGCCATGGATTTTACTCTGACATGTCCTAATACGTCATGACCTTAGTTTATTTTAGGCATGATTTCAGTCAGAGAACTGAACCGAACCGAACCATTTTTATTTGTGGTTTTCGGTTCGGTTCAGCAATTCTGAAAGGAAGCCGGTTCGGTTTGCGGTTCGATTCACCGGCTGGAATAAGCGGTTCGGTTCGGTTCAAAACCGGTTCGGTTCAGAACCGGCTTGCATCCCTGTTTTTATGACATCAGAATTACTACTTAAGTGTGAACTTTTTACAGGTCATCACCCAGTCGATGACACTGTCCGCAATTCACACTCCAGTTGGTTTTGGTGTACTTTTTTTTTTTACTTTTGTTATTTTGGCCCAGCTCGTTTGGCATTCCCCTAATGCCATGAATTTCGTTGGTTGCATTTCAGTACCACGGCGCGGACTTGTAGCAGGACCACTACCAGAAGCCAGAGCCAGCGCCATAGCCGGGCTGCCATTGTCTTTGGTGCCTGCCGCTTGCTTGCGGTTTGTTGCATTGTTTCGCTTGGCGTATGAGCGACAGCGCTCAACACGTTTTATCGTTGTTGCCGCTCAGCTACTTATTATAATATATTTTATTTTTCTATGTTGCACAAAATTTCCATGGGGATCTGAACTGAAGTTAGGTAATGTTATGCTTAAAGTTTCACTTTCACATTTGCTTCTTTTTTTTGCTTGGCCAAATCTCACCTCAACGCTTCAGCTTGAGTATAATATGTTGCTGGAGGACAGCTTCGTGGTTGTTTTTATTGATGCGCATTAAAAGGCTTTTAAAATTTATTGATATTACCGACTCTATTAAATTATGCCTCCATCGCCCCACCCTCTCCGCCAGTTGAATATGGTTTGAGTGAGTGACGTGGCAATGGCAGCAAATTTTCCATGTCCTGCGATGACTGGCAGCAAAATTGGCAATGCCAGCAGCAGCAGCAGCAGCGGCGGCATCAACGACTTTTGCCATCGCCCCCAGGGAGCGGCAGAGGCAAACTCAATTTGTGTGAAAAATACTTTTAGTTGCTGTGCATATTTTAAAATGTAATTCACAGCAGCGCGGCTCCTCCATATTTTCATACAAAAATTAATAAATAAAAAGAACTTTGCGTTAAGCTGAATCTCAAAGAGGGGATGGTGAATTAATGCATTAAAAGCAGTTTATATTATGCACAAGCACACTCACGCACACATATGTATGTCTGGCGTACGCGTACACGGCGTATGATTGATCAACTTGCACTTTGAGAGAGCGAAAAAAAAAAAAAAAGTCTGTCAACTGCTTGCAGATATTTTAATAATATAAAAAAAGGTGTGCCACGTTTGTTTTTATTGTCGAAGCCAATCGATCAAATCGATTTAATATTACAAAGAAATTTATTGAATTATTTAATGAGGGGAAATAAAAATACTAATGGAAAGTCTTCTTTTGGGTGTGTTCACCTTGGTGCCCTTAACTCTCTGGGAATAGTACGACTCCGACTAGCTGGCCATGTAAATGCCACATGAACTTTGGGCCACAAATTTCATTTCTTGACCAGACCTTGACAATTTGTTACCAGCCTAGACAGAAAACTGTCGCAATATTCTTCACAAACTAAGCTTATTCTAAAGGTTAAACTAATAATAGTAAAGTTTGCATATTTTTGTTTTATTAATCTATCTTAATATCTTCCAAATTGCTGTACAGAAAAAAAGTTGCCCACAACTCAAAACAAGAAAGAGACGTTCTCTCAAGTTTATGAAAACAACTTAGTCAAATGTTCTTTAAATGAGCACAATTCAGCTCAACTCAGCCTCCGCACAGAAACGTTTGAGTAACCATTTAGATGTGCTGCTACTTAAACGTGCGTTGGTACAACCAGCTCACAAATGCGAAACCACTGGGGTTCAATCCCCGGTAAGTCCGACAAAAATAAACCAAGTCTGTTGTCGCTGAAGTTATTGAACCAACTAGCGATGTCTCTCATTGTAAGGTTAATACATATATGGGCAGCCTGTCCAGCAGCACATCTTCAACGCTCGATCCAATTAAACAAGATTGCCCACAATGTGTGTCCATTTATTATAACCCTGCACCAATCTCTGTCAAACTTTTTACCCAGTTGAGTTCAAAATGTTTCCAAAAACGGAAACAAATCAAGTTTATGCGTTGTTGATGTTATATCATTGTAGTACAAAAGAGTTAGAGTATTGTATAAAGAGTATTGATAACGATTGAGCTCATCTTTAGTCCAATGTACTGGGTTTTTTCTCTTTATGCAAACATAAAATATCAATAAGGGTATTTACGACCCCCAGTTGAGCTGTGGAGTTGTTGAATTAAAGAAGTATTCCATTTTTCAACCGACGAAACCTAATAAAAGAAAATCCCCAGTTGAATTTTACATTTTTAAGTAAATATATTTATAAGTATAACTGTTTAGTTTTATTTTTCTAGTTCTTGACTTGTAAAATTTAAAAATTTCCTCAATTCAACAGCTCCGTATTCAAACTTGACTTGATGTTACCCCTAAAAAACCCCTTCCTACAAGAGCCCAACTGACTTTTTTAATGCCCTTTATGATATTCAAAACAGAATGTTTATGCAGCAATGAGATCATTTGTTATTTGGATACCCCTGGTTTTATCATCAAAAGATTTTAGCTTCCCATATCTGTTTGGGATTTCAAGGCTTCAAAAGTGAAAGAAGCGACATAAAAAATGAAAGGCTACCATAATAGAATGCTTTGCATATGTGTGTTAACCTATTAAAGCTGCCTTTTCACTTGTCAAATATGTCTAAAAAGTCGGTTGTCAAATTTCTCTAAAGAGAAACTCTTTAGAGAAGCTATGATGCGCTATTACACCTTCAATGACAGAGACTCTTGAACTAGTTGTTCATGGCTAGTTCATCGGATTCAGTACTGGTTCAACAATTTTTGACTGACAGCCCAACAGAAAAAGGAAAGAATTATTTATGTGAGAATGGATACCAATCAAATAAATGCTTTAACATTAATGGTTCCAATGTGAAGTAGCAATTGGCTTTTGCGTCGCTGCGAAGGCAGGGACATGACGCAACATGTCTTACACGAGCTCCTGTACGAGGACGACGAAACCTTCAGAAATGTTAATCGAATGAACAAATCAACTTTCCACAAGTTGCATGAGCTTGTGAGACCTAAAATTGAAAAAAAGGATACATTCTTAAGAGAAGCCATTCCCTCATAAACGCGGTAAACAATCGTAGAGGAGAACTAATTCTTATAAAGCTCAAGAAGTACCATTACCTCACTTTTTGACCATTCAAAAATCTAGAAATATTACCCATAACACCCATAATGCAGATCCTGCAACGGTTTTTTACTTACACGTTTGTCTGCTATTTTCCCCCATAAACGAAATGTGGGATAACAGAGTTCTCAGTTTAGGTTATCGAATAAAAATTTGGTATTTTATTTTGTGATATGGTAACGCCATAAACTAGACAGCTGTGGTTCAGCAGAGTTACTTTTATCAAATAGAACCAGTCGTATTTCATCATATATATCTAAAGAGATGGCAAAAGTTTCTCGCTAGAGATATATTATATGTTTAGCTATAACACTATATTATATCGTGTCTTAAAGAGACTTTTTAGAGACATTTGACAAGTGTAAAGGCAGCTTTAGGCAATTTATCTCAGCCAGGTATTTGTGAGAGAGATTTTCTTACTCTTGGTTTCTTTAGTTCTTTCGTTTTGACATAGGACATTTGTCACTGCAGACCGCAAGGTCACCTGTACAGCTCACCAATAGGAATAGCCCAATTATGTTGATACTGTGAATAGAAGCATGAATCCTCCGAATATTTACTAGCGCATTTTAAAAGCTCTAGCGAGAAACAGATTTAATAGATACGGGAAACATATCTTACACCCCAACAAGATTAATGACCTAGAATTCGATGCAATGCGATCTGTGAACGCTATTGAACGTACAATAGATCAGGATTGGTAGCAGTGCGCTATTATCCTTACAACAAATAACAAGAATCTCTTACCAACTCTAAGATTTGTGCATTTCGAAAATATGCAAAATCCGCTGTCTAATGTTAGCTTTATTAATAAAAAAAATCCAATTCACAATAAATTGATGTGTGTTTCTATCCTAATGGCGATTTACGATTGTATTGTATGAAGAATCAACCAAACCATAAATTTCTTTCAAATTTGATTTCACAAAAAAACTTTTTAAACCAGGAGTTATTTTCATAACATGGTTTTTGTATGAAATCAACCCGTGGCTTCGGTACAGTTCAGGGGTTCTATTCTTAGTATTTGAAGCCTTATATTTTCCAATTATGTTATATAAACCTGAAGTTTTTAGCCGGCTCGAGGTCATGTTATGCTTTAAACTGAGACATTTATTCATTTTTAGGATTTTCATATAGCAATCTTTATGCCGACACCGTTGAATGATTATCATAGAGAGCGAGAGTGTAGTAGAAAATCCAATGATATTCATGATTGTACATCGAGTGCCACTAATACAACCAGCTACAATTGTATACCGATAGGTTTTCTTCGATACCGATATACGTAAAGTGGTTCGTTTTTAACCCTTGCAAAGGGTATTATAATTTTGCCCAGAAGCTTGCAACGCATAGAATTATTCATTTCCGACCCCATCAACTATATATATTCTTGATCAAGGTGACGAGCTGAGTCGATTGAGCTTTTTCCGTCCGTCTGTCTGTCTGTTTCTACGCATACTAGTCTCTCAGTTTTGAAGCTATCGAGCTGAAATTTTGCACAGAATCTTCTTTTTGCTGCACACTACTAATATTTTGGAACCGACCGGATCGGATGACTATATCTCATAGCTCCCATAGGAACAATCGGTCGGAAATCTAGTTTTAGTATGAAACTAACTAACTTTGTAATCGTAGGTTTTCTATGCTTTTTTTTAAAACTACCAAGTTTTATTCAAATGGGACAACTATATGGTATAGCTGCCATACAAAAGATAGGTCTGAAAAACAGTCTCAGATAGAAAACCTTTTTTGTTTTTAATGCTTTCACATCATTTTACACATTTTTGGCCAAATCGAATGACTATATCATATAGCTCCCATACGAATGATCGGTCGAAAAATGGGAAAAAGAGTTTTTTTTTAAATTATTTAAGCGAGCACTTGCAAGGCTGGTTTTTCACTTTATTTAAAAACGAGTTTTCTAAAATATAATAAAGAACTTATTAAAACTAAAGTTTGACTACTCCTATGCCATTTCTAATTGAACTCGTAGTGTCTTTTAAAGTCTTTGTCCAAAAATGTAACACTTCGTTCAGCAGAAACTATTCAAAGTCTCAATGGTTTCTGATACATTCTCAGCGATCAAAGCTTCTGCTGAACACGGCCATTGAAAGCAACCGGAGAAAGGCAAGATGCCTGCCGACTAGCTGAAGCGAGAACAATAGGTGATGAAACATTACCAACTGAAGAAGGTTCAGAATTCGGGAAACTCAATCTGCAACTTCTCTGAAATAAAGCTTGAATTATCAGAGGAGAAGCAAGAAATGACAGGAGATGGAACTCGGCTGACAGATAGCTGAGTTTCAAGTTTTCTCATACAATTTCACTAACTTACAAACATCATTGCCATCAGCTTGACGGTGAAATGAACCGAACCGAACCGATCTGAACCAGTTTCTTTTGCGGTTCAAGGTTATGTTCGCGGATCAGTTTGCTAGCATGACTAATCGATTTGGTTGAGAACCGGTATGCATCTATTTCCATTTCCAAACAAAGTAGCCCGCCGTCTTTTCTACATTGATACCGAGACTGACTTCTTTAACTCACTCACTCCTGATTATGTAAATGAAGCAGTTATCCATTTGGGGAGAGGAAAAATGGCCTCGCTACTCTGGATGGATTTTTGTTTTCGATGAATGCCAATTAAAAAAGTGCCATATCTTGTTGTAAAAATATGTTCATTTTAATTGAACCAAGATCCATCCTTATCCCCAAACCTTCAATCCCTTTCAATGTTTCCACCAGTCCAGCTGCTAATCTTTCTCTCATTTTGTCAACTTTCTTAGCATCTTAATTAGCTGAAAAATATGACAAAAATTAATATCAATTATCAAGGCATTGGAGCTCAAGTACTCTCCAAAGAGTCCACAGATCTCTAGTGAATCCTGATGGCTGTGAGTGGCATCAATGCCCGCGTAGTTAATTATAAGGCATATAGAACGAGTTCATTAGCAAGTCCTCCGCTGCCGTCGCTCTCGTTTACTTTGTCCCCCGCTTCAACGGCGACATCTTGGGTGCAGAAAGGAAACTAATAATTAACACTTTTTACTGCCAAGAGTCGATAATTGAATTACAGAGTGCAGTCAATGACAGCCCCCGTCGGCCCCCGTTCGCCCAACTCGCTTCAATTTCCACCGCCTCTTCCACTCTTTGTTTTTCGTTTTGCAGCTGCCAGAAAAATATTCGCAAATGCAATCGCTTAAGCAAAAGGCAAAAATTCAAATGCAGCAGCAAATAAAATGATGATGACGAGCTCCCCCAAAATAACGAGAATGAAGAAGACGACGAAGAAAAATGAGAAATGCAAGAAGGCGGCTGCCATTCCGGATCCTTGGATACTTGCATAAAAACGTTTAATTAAAATTCAAGAGGTTTTGTTTGCCAAGCTGCAAGTTTTTCTCTATGTGTATGTGTGGGTGAGTGTTTCAATGTCTTCGTCAGAGGGGGGAGAGCGCGGGTGGCCCAACAAGGGTCAGCTATGCAAATTGGCGTCTGTTTTGGAACGGCGTTAATTACTTTCAAGTAAAGCATGGAAAACCCAAGGATTTTCTAGAGGAGCAAAAATAGAAAATGTAAAATAAAAACAAAAAAACTCTGGCCACAATTGCATTGATGGATTGCAAAATTATTAAAGTTGAAAAGTCAATTTAATTAGTAGAAGGAGAAGAGAATGGAGGCGGGATGGCTTGGCGAGCTACGCACTTAATCTCAGGACAATTGGGGTTTTCATGGGGACCACCATTCAAACATTGTGCACTAAGCTGCCAGAACCAGGACACGAACTGAACTTTCTCTTTGTGGATTCGGTACGAAAAATCAGCTTGTTTCTATTTCCATAGGATCAATTACTGATAATAATGTTACAAAACTTGGTTAAGAAAGCGTTTGCAGCTTAGTTTTTCTGTTCGAAATGGGACCTTGAATTACACAGAATGAAAACAAAAGAATGCCCAGGCTAAAACCAATCTCAAAAGATGACAGAAGTCAGTTATGCCTGCACTTTCTCAAACCAAGTAAGAGAGAATTGACTTGAGTAATTTGTTGGAAAACCCAAAATATCAATGTTGGATCCCAAATGGAAGCGAGTCCCCTGAATAAGAATACCAGAAATGGTCCAACCTATCTGGCACCGCTTCACGCTACTCAGGTACCCATTCCTAGGGAGCGAGAGTAAGCAAGTACTCGAGTCAGTCGGTTGCAGAGAACAAGAGAGCAAGACGTACAGACACTTAGTATTATAATAAGAAGAGAATTATAATAAGAAACTTAATTTAAGCTAACACAAATATAAAAATAAACCACACATTATAATATGAATACTAAATTTATCTTTTTACAGAATTCTAGTCGGAATAGCTTGGTTTTGTATCGATATACGCATATTTCTGCAGATTAGTTTTGATTTAAAAATTGCTTTTCCATCTCGACTTAATATAACGGATCAAATCCAGAAGAACCCATATTGATTATATCAAGACATTCGTACTTCAAACACGAACTACATTCAATCCAAAAAGAATTGCTTTAAGAATGAACCAGATTGAATTGACTCGTCATTCAAATATGATGTTGTTACAAAACAAGCTTCCCACATTACTTAGACTTTGCAATTGACTCCAAAACAGCATCAGCTTTGCCATGACTGTTTGGGAATTTCAAGGCAGCTTAAGTGGAAACAATCGAACGATATTGGGGAGAGAGATAGTCTTGCCCTCAGCTTCTTTTAGCTCATTCGCTTTGATTCCGTGCTTACTTATATCTTTAGAGAGTAATTTTTTTATGAGTGTAGAAGTCACAGCCTAAAATATATATTATGCCAATTAATTTATGGTTTGAGGAGTCAAATCTAACAAAACTTAAAAAATAAATCTTTATTTAATTAACACATTCAAACATTATAAATATACATAAAATGTGTTCTAGAATAAGATTAATCAGCCATCCTCATAGGGCTGACGCATGGGCATAGGCTGGCTGCTCTTGCGGACTAAAGGCAACAACAATACGTGAAGACAGCGCGTATGTGTCTATCTTCTCTTTATCTCGTATGCTCTTGCGGAATAAAAGGCAACAACAATACGTGCTGTATCTGACAGCGACACCCACATACACACAACCGGCAGTAATCTTTCGTTTTCTTGTGGTAGTTGTTGTTTCTGATTTGTGATTGTTTGCTTGTGCTACATCCTTAGCGAGGCCAGATCAATATAACCTTTAAGCATGACTTGACACAAATCTTACAACATTTAATCCTGTAAGTCTTTTGCAATTGCCCGTCGATCTCTTCATATACCAGTCTTATATCTGCAGTATATTAAATTTTCTGTTGAATTTCTTTACCCTAAGTTAATCTTAACGAGGAAAGTTCTATCTCATCCATAATATGATAAATAGTGTGCAAAAGATGCATGGTACATATTCTTTTCGAGTCGATATTCTCATTTATCTAAGGGCATTCCTTATATGGACATTCTTCTAAGGATTTTAAAGATATTCAAATTTTGTATATGAACTAATTTTCCTAAGTGTGGGATAAGTAACATCACGACAGAAATCTTACTATTTCATAATGTGCCTTTATGAACCACTAAGCCTAAAACTGGTACTAAAAACATGCCTTGCCTTTCATGTTTCTTGATTCTTGACTTTGGCTTTATGCGGCATGAATCACTATTAAAATAATGCCAACTTAGGCAGAGTTACAAGTCAGCTTTGGTTGACTTTTTGCGAGAAAATATTGAAAAGCTTATTTCAATATAACATCAAATTAAATATGTTATTTATTTAATGCAGCCTATAAAGTAAAAAAAAATGTTGTATACACTTCCTATATTAAGTTTCTTTATCTGAATAGTGTAAGAGGAGAATTTAGCTAAGTCTTATACCAAAACACTGGAGATTTGAAACCAATCGAATCAGATTTCAAGATAACCGAGAATTGATGTTGCGTTGAGATTTGGTTGAATGGGATTTCTGTGACACCTCCGATTAAGTTCATCGGAAACGAGTCTTGAAAGTGTTTAAAACTGGTTAAAGATCTGTTAAAATCAGTGATGCAAACCGGTTCTGAACCGAACCGAACCGCTTATTCCAGCCGGTGAACCGAACCGCAAACCGAACCGGCTTCCTTTCAGAATTACTGAGCCGAACCGAAAACCACAAACAAAATCGGTTCGGTTCGGTTCAGTTCTCTAACTGACATCATGCCTAAAATCAACTAAGGTCATGACGTATTAAGACATGTCAGAGTAAAATCCATGGCTAAAATTCATAAAAATTATGTTATGAATTCAGGACCAGCCCTTTCATTTCAAAGCTGATTCAGCTATGATTCAATTCTGAGCCTAACTTAAAGGATATGATAAATAGAATAATTATAAAGATGCATAGTACGTATTCTTTTCTACCAGACATTCTCAATTTTCGAGAGTATTCATCTAGGAACTAATTGAGGACTCCTGGAAATCCGATATAATAAGCAATGCACAGTCTTCTAAGGATTTAAAAAATATTTAAGGAATTAAATTTCAAAAGTGTTCGACAAGTCACATTACTACAACAATCATAATATTTCATAATGTGCCTTTGTGAAGCTCGAAAAACCATGTAATGAACCGAACCGGCGGTTCAGAAACTGTATGAACCACTGAACCGAACCAGTCCTTATTTTCGAGTGGTTTGCATCCCTGGTTAAAATTGTATTAAGAAATTGATAGTAAATATGGAGCAGTGTTTTTTTTTTTTGGTTTCAAAACTGTTTAAGAAGTACGCAAAAACTTTAAGCTGTCCCGAAAAAATTGCAATATTATTTCACTAACATTAACGCTTTTGGGTACTTAACAAGTTAAAAATAAAACGAATACTTATTAATATTTCGATTAATTCGCATTCAACAAGCATGGAAACACATCATCATCACTAAAGGACGACCAGAAAAGTCCACTAAAAAACAACAAAAACAGTTGCAGACATTTGAGTCCTGCGTCACACTTCATTAGCGCAGGTTATCGCTGAAATGGTTCGCACACACCTACCCAACTTTCTATCCACTGTTTCTCAATTTTTTGGTTATTTAGCATGCACATGGCGCGCCAAAAAAAAAAAAAACTGCCCCTAACTCCCAGGCACGAAAAAACTGCAAAGTTCTTTCGTACGTATACAGCAGACATAGACACCACGTCGTAACCCCTTTAGTCGGTGTCAAAGGCAAAATACAAATTCGAAGCGCCAACAAAACGAAAAGAGGAGAAGAAAAGGTGCAAGGGCTAGCCATAAATTATGCAGCACGCGGGAGCTGGTTGCAATCTGATGCCCAAATGCTCCCAAACTCGACCTCCGCCACTGTGCGAAATGTTGGCTGCATTCAATTTGCAGCCACAGAATCTCGTTCAACGGAAGTTGCAGTTTGCATGTGATTGCCAAAAAAAAAAAAAAGATAGAAAAAAGTTTAGCCGTGAAATCCCTCCATGTGGCCCCATAGGCTCGAGTTGGCTCAGTCATCAGTGCGGCAAGCGGAAGCACAACAGGCAATGAAGGATTAGAAAATCTTCACCGGCCACTTTCTGTACTTAAGTGTAGTGGCGAAATCAATTTGATAGATAGATAGCGTTTATACCAGGGATGCAAACCACTCGAAAATAAGTAGTGGTTCGGTTCAGTGGTTCGCACAGTTTTTAAACCGCCGGTTCGGTTCATAACATGGTTTTTGGAGTTAAATGAACAGCGGTTTCGGTTCGGTTCAGTGGTTCACAAAGGCACATTATAAATTATGATTTCGGTGAAGTAGCTATTCGACTATTTTTGAAATTTGAATCCTATAATCCATTCGAATATCTTTAAAATCCTTAGAGCAATTTGCAAAGATTATTATGTCGGATTGCTAGAACTCGTCTATCAGTTCCTGGAGGAATGCCCTTATTTATTGGCAGATTAAGATTGAATTTAGGTTAAGAAGCACCACAGAAAATTTAAAATATTGTCTAACGAATAAACAAATTTAGATTGATGACAGGTAATTTAAGAGATAGGCGGGAAATTGCTGAAGTTAAATCGATCCTTAAAAGTTATTTCGATCCGACAACGCTAAATATGTAGAGGGTCGAACGAAATGTTTGAAAATTATCTTCGGGAAACGATTAAAATTTCCTAATTAATCAAAATTATTGGCTAGAGGAAAGCAATTCCCGTTAAAACTCGTCAGAGAACTGAACCGAACCGAACCGTTTTTATTTGTGGTTTTCGGTTCGGTTCAGAAATTCTGAAAGGAAGCCGGTTCGGTTTGCGGTTCGGTTCACCAGCGGGAATAAGCGGTTCGGTTCGGTTCAAAACCGGTTCAGCTCGAACCGGTTTGCATCCCTGGTTTATACTGTTTTAAGTGAAGAATTTCAATGGTAGCAGACTTGGGTTCGGGCTCAGCCTGGGTGGATAGTTAAGCACCTGCTCTACCTAATCGACTCTGAACCTGTTTGTGGCCCTGAAAATATGTGAATAGGTTAGATGGAAAACTTGCAGATTCAAAGGATAGTTTAAGCAATCCAATAGGCCGCGGACTTTCATACTTCTTGTCGAAATATTCAATTTAATTTCTGATAAGTTTGATTTCAATCGACAATCCCTGCATTTAGCAAGTATCAACAAATACTAATCAAAAATCGAATGCATAGCAACAATTGCACTTAATACTGTCACTTAATAATGTTCTGTAAATGATGAGAGACCAAGCTCCTAGTTCTCGACCCCCTAACATTTGTACATTCAACAAGAAGGAAAGTCGGTCAAGCCCGACTATAACATACTCTGTACCACGAAAATTTTTTGATCATAACTCGAAAACTGTGCATCCGATCTTCTTCATTCCTTTTGCGGATCGATAAGTTATCCTAATAACTAAATATGTCCAGAAGGAACAAGCCTTCTATCTTCAAAACTGTGGAAGATATGACGTTTTTTCTAAATTGCGGGGGCGGGAGGGGGCGTGGCCAAAATTGAAAATAAACTTGATCTGCCTGCAGACATTAGAAGCATATGTCCCATACATGTCAAACCTCTATCTCTTACCATCTCTGAGATCTGTGCGTTCATACGGACAGACACACGGACAGACGGACAGACGGACAGACGGACAGGCGGACAGACGGACATGGCTATATCGACTCGGCTGTTGATGCTGATCAAGAATATATATACTTTATGGGGTCGGAGATGCTTCCTTCTGGATGTTACATACTTTTGCACAAACTTATAATACTCTATTTACCTACGGTACAGAGTATAAAAATTATAACCAATTCTTTTTTCACGGTTGGTTGATTGGGAGGCTAAGTATCCAAATCCATTTGAGATGGCGTTCCGCCGGATGGCACAATTATAATTGTTAATTAAACTACAACTTAAAAAAAGAATATTCAACATAAGTGAATTGGTTATAGACACCAAGAAAAAAGTAGAACGAATAACTTAAGAACAAACGCTCTTGAAAAAATATTTATTCGTTCTTATGTTTTCAAGAATTTCGCTCGCTAAGTACGTTCTTAGCTTGGTGCTTTTAGGCGAGGGAAGTGAGGTATAGAAACTGAGAGAGTTGAGCAAGCACATTTGAGATAATAACTTTGAGTCTGCTCTTACAGTTTTGTATTATATGGGAGAGGGGTATGGGGAAGCTATCATGCGGAGAGCGTAATGGATTTTTGCGCTCATGTTGCTTTGGAATTCCCAACCTGTTATGGCATTGCTGGCATGGAGAGACCTCTGTTGACACACAAGGACTGATGCTGCTTTGAGGTGTGTATTCCTCAAGCCGGCTAAAAGTAGCAACATGGCTCAACAATTAGTTTTCCATGAACAAGAAACAATATGGAAAAATCAACTGATACTGAATTGTTGTATGGTTGGAATCTGTGAAGCTCTTGATTTAAGAGTAAACGATCTTACTCTTGAATGGAATGTGATGAGCTCTTGATAATAGGAAGAACATTCTCGGTTTTTGACAATGCTCTTTGCCCTTGATTCAAAATTGAGCAATCTTGAAAACGAGTATGTTTAGCACTTGATCCAAGAACTCTTGTGCTTGATATGAGACTGATTCGTACTTGGATCAAGTATTGAAGCTCTTGGATCAAGAAAACAGGGATCAAAAAATCATACTTGGATCAAAAATTTTGCTCTTGGATCGAGAATTTTCACTCTTATCGAACTATTGATCTCGAAAATTCTTGATCCAAGTATGAAATTCTCTATTTTTTCTCTGACTAGAACTAGCATATTAAACTCCTGGCACTTTTGTAACCGTGTTAGAGGTCTTGTGATTGAATTTCTATAATAAATGACGTCCATTCGGGAACTGATTAATGTTACTAATAGCTTAACAAGCTGAACTCTCCTCTCTCATCTAAAAAAATGTTTTATTTTCACCAATAATGTCTTAACTATCTTCTAAGATGAACCACTCTTCGAAGCATAATCTCTATCTATAGATAAAGTAACCAGTCTAAGAATCGAACTTCATACTTTCTCTATAATTTTACAGGTTTTTATACTCTGTACCGTAGGTACACAGAGTATTTTAAGTTTGTGCAAAAGTATGTAACAGCCAGAAGGAATCATCTCCGACCCCATAAAGTATATATATATATATTCTTGATCAGCATCAACAGCCGAGTCATGTCTGTCCGTATGAACGCACAGATCTCAGAGATGGTAAGAGATAGAGGCTTGACATGTATGGGACATATGCTTCTTATGTCTGCAGGCAGATCAAGTCTATTTTCAATTTTGGCCACGCCCCCTGCCGCCCCCGCAATTTAGAAAAAATGTCAAATCTCCCACAGTTTTAAAGATAGATGGTTCGTTCCTTCTAGACGTATTTAGTAATCAGGATAACTTTTCGATCCGCCCAAGAATAGTGAAGATCGGATGAACAGCTTACGAGTTATGATCATAAGTCTGTTCTCTGCTGCAGCGCAGTAGCAGCGCTGCTTTCAGCTGCTACTGCAGCATCAAAATGTATGCTGAGCTTATATTTCGTTGGTACAGAGTATATTATAGTCGGGCTTGACCGACATTCTTGTTTTACCCTAGCAGAGGGTATATTAGAATTGTCCACCACATAAAATATATATATTCTTGAACAGTATGACGGGCTGAGTCGATTTAGTCTAGTCTGTATGTCAGTCCGTCTGTTTCTATGCTATCTTCTCCGTCAGTTTTAAAGCCATCGCCAACAAACTTTGCACAAAGTCTTCTGGTACAAATACGCTGCACATTTGTCGGAACCGGCTGGATCGGATGACTATAACATATAGCTGCCATAAGAACGATCGGTCGAAAAACTAGTTCTAATAAGAAAAAAATTTTTGTTTTAAATGCAAATGTCTTCAAAATCCGTATTTACTGGTGTTCTATGCTGCTCCATGATTCTTTCAAGTTTGGTCGAAATCGCACATCTATATGGTACAGCTGCCATAGAAAAGTAAGGTTCGAAAAATAGTCTTTGTAAGAAAAACTTTTTTGTTTTCAATGTAAACCGCCTTAAAATTGGCATATATTTATTTTATAAGCTTTCACACAATTCTTAAAAGTTTTGCCAAAATCGGATGACTATAGGTTATAGCTGCCATAGGAATGATCGGTCGAGAAACTAGTCTTAGTGAGAAAAACTTTTTTGTTTTCAAAGTAAACGCCTCCAAACTATGTATTTCTTAGTTTGCTATGCTTTCCCATGATTCCACTAAGATTGTTTGAAATCTGACATCTATATAGTATAGCTGTCATACAAAAGTATGGTCAGAAAAGTAAACTTAGTAAGAAAAACTTGTTTGATTTCAGTGGAAATGTCCTTCCGAAGTTTTCTTTCCTCTATTTTTGATGTTAAAAGTCCGGTAAATACAGAATGTTCTTGTATACAAGTAGATAAAACTTCAACCAAGCATGGAGATTTGAGATGAATATTCATAATTTCAAATCAAAAATAGATCTACTTTGTAGTAAGCATAAAAAGAAGCGATATTGAGATTGGATATTCTGGAGAAGTTTAGATTTCAAGAACAGCTTATACCAATCTAGCTCAAAACAACTTGTCAAGTCTTCAAGGAAACCTTTCTTCTAATTCTTTGCCTTTATGATCTAATGATTGACTTTCTTTATTCAGTAAATTAAATGGTAGGCCAGATTTTGCTTTTTAATTTTCCAACCACACCCAGTCAATACAATATGCGAACCACTTTCTGTAATTAAAACTGCAGCAGAGAAAACATAGACGAAAATCAAACCGAATCGCTTACAAAAACTTCTGGCGCACACGTAAAGGTTTTTCACACGCACTTTGTTTCTGAATTTTTGGGCATTAGTTTCATTTGTAAGTGGCTCCGGTGTATCCAAAGAAACCAAAAGTCCGAAAAGTTGGAAATGTGAACAAACGTGATATTTGCTTAATTTTTTTTTCGCCTCGGGGTGATTCTGAACTTGTACGAATAATTATTTGCCCATTCTGGGGTTGGAAGTTTTCGGCAACAGCTTTGAGGGCTCAGAGGTAATTTGCACAGACAACTGGCAAAATGATGCTGACGGGAGGTGTGGACAGTGCAGGGGGAGTGGGGGGTGGGGAAAACAATTAGAATCGGAATCAAAAGAACCAAAAACGGAAACAACACACACGCAGAGGGAGAAGGTAATCACCAACACAACACAATCGGATATCAGGTAAATGATTCTCTGGCTCGAAAACTGTTGAGGCGGTGGGGATGGGGGGGTCGAAATTCCAGTTACAAGAGGGGGAAACCAGTTCTCCAAAGTGAAGGGTTTCTCTATTTGAAATGCCACATTTGTTTGCTCGAATTTTATGTTTATGTGGATTTTTATTTATTCACCTTTAATTTTGGTCTAAAAATAGCTTAGACGCTGCTGATAACAGCGCGCGCGAGCTATTTCACGCCGAGCGCTGGCTAGCTACCGCGGTCCTGTGGCGCAATGGATAACGCGTCTGACTACGGATCAGAAGATTCCAGGTTCGACTCCTGGCAGGATCGGAATTTTTTTTATTTTTATTTATTTTATTTTAAGCTCATAATGTGCATACACTTTCGCTGGTACATAGTATATTACAGTAACCAACGTGCTTCCCTGTTTTTATTTGATTGTGCTATGATTATAGAAGATTCTCTGCGGTACTCTTTAATTTGTTAAATACATAAAATAAAAAACACAATTCACCATATACATTGTTGTCCATATTCGACGGACCCATCTGGCAACGCCATAACTTTTGACAGAGATGTCAGATCGCTTAATGACATACCGCGTTTGAAGCGTCAGTCCAAGCAGATTTTTACCATGGAACAATACACGCCACGCGAGCGCTCTGAAATAGTTGAAATTTACATTCAACAGAACAAGTCAATTGTGAAAACTCAACGTGCTTCCGATGAAGCCCATTTCACATTGAATGGGACCGTAAATAAGCAAAATTGCCGTATTTACGCCACTGAAAATCCTCAGGAGATTCAAGAAGTGCCTCTTCATGACGAAAAAGTCACAGTTTGGTGCGGCGTTAGTGCGAAAACGGTCATTGGGCCGTTTTTCTTCCAAAATGAAAATGGCCATGCTGTTACCATCAACCAGGAGCGTTATCGCGACATGATGACCAATTTTGTGATGCCAATTATTCGTCGAAAGCGTATGAGGCAGTTCTGGTTTCAACAAGACGGCGCTCCACCGCACACAAGTCGCATAACAATCGATTTTCTGAAGAAATTGTTGAAGAAATTGATTTGGACTGGCCACCGCGTTCGCCCGATTTGACGCCGCCTGACTTCTTCTTGTGGGGATATTTGAAGTCAAAGGTTTACGTTAACAAGCCAAGGACCGTAGAAGAGCTCAAGGACAACATTCGTGAAGAAATAGCCGCTATTCCGGCCGAAATGTTGGCGAAAACGATGGAAAATGCTGCAAAAAGGGCACAATACGACATCAACGCCAGAGGCGGCCAGGCCATTTGAGAGATATCAAAAATTGATGTAAACAAATCTACTTGGAACAAATTAAATGATTAAGATTGCCAACCGCCAAATTTTTTCTTTTTTCTTTGATTTTTTTAAAAAAAAACATGGGTCCGTCGAATTTGGGCAACCCTGTATTCCAGAAAATTTATTTCTCATAATTTGACTGAGACTTTTAATAAGCAAGAAAGTATTTTCTTAATTGTTGCAAAGCATTTTCTAGTTTTTAAAAAAACCTTTCTAGATCTTAGAAAAATCGAGAAAGCTAAGCTAACTTCGTCTGTGCTGAAGTTTTTATACCCTTGCAAGTGCTCACGGAAATATTTTCAAAAAATACTCTTTCCTTTTCTTATAGTCAACAAACAAAAATGCAGGATGCTACCATTAACAAGAAAGAAAGTCGGTCAAGCCCGACTATAACATACTCTGTACCAAGAAAATTTCTTTTGATCATAACTCGAAAACCGTTCATCCGATCTTCTTCATTCCTTTGGCGGATCGATAAGTTATCCTAATAACTAAATATGTCCAGAAGGAACAAGCCATCTATCTTCAAAACTGTGGGAGATATGACGTTTTTCTAAATTGCGAAGGCGGGAGGGGGCGTGGCCAAAATTGAAAATAAACTTGATCTGCCTGCAGACATTAGAAGCATACATGTCAAACCTCTATCTCTTACCATCTCTGAGATCTGTGCGTTCATACGGACAGACAGACGGACAGACGGACAGACAGACAGACGGACAGACGGACATGGCTATATCGACTCGGCTGTTGATGCTGATCAAGAATATATATACTTTATGGGGTCGGAGATGCTTCCTTCTGGATGTTACATACTTTTGCACAAACTTATAATACTCTATGTACCTACGGTACAGAGTATAAAAACAAAAAAGTGTTTCTAACTAAAACTGTTTTTCAGACCTATCTTTTGTATGGCAGCTATACCATATAGTTGTCCGATTTTAACTGAAACTTGGTAGAATCATAAAAAACATAGAAAACCTACGATTACAAAGTTTGGAGACGTTTTCATTGAAAAGAAAAAAGTTTTTCATACTAAAACTAGTTTTCCGACCGATAGTTCCTATGGCAGCTATGAGATATAGTCATCCGATCCGGTTCCGACATATTAGTAGTGTGCAGCAAAAAGAAGACTCTGTGCAAAATTTCAGCTCGATAGCTTTAAAACTGAGAGACTAGTTCGCGTAGAAACAGACAGACGGACAAAGCTCAATCGACTCAGCTCGTTACCCTGATCAAGAATATATACAGTTTATGGATATTTCTATGCGTTGCAAACTTCTGGGCAAAATTATAATACCCTTTGCAAGGGTATAAAAAACATAACTATCCAACTAAAAGACATTAAAGGGAGTGAGGGGACTAGAGACAAAGAAGGAAGTATACACTTAGCCGCGCATAACCCCCTTTATATCTTATTTTTATAATATACTAGCTGAATAGCCGGCCTTGCCCGGGTCCTAAGAACTTTGAGTCGGACATCTCGCTCCTCAGCGGTTTCATTTGCTCTGACAGTGAAAGCTCGAGCTCTGAGCCGTCGGAGACGTTCTTCCCGCTTCTCAGCTGCTTCACTTGCTCGGGCAGTGGACGCTCGAGTTCGAACTCCGCTAAGTCGGACATCTTGCTTCTCAGTGGTTTCATTTGGTCTCACAGTGGAAGCTCGAGTTCTAAGACCTCGGAAACGTACCTCTCGCTCCTCAGCTGTTTCACTTGCTCTGCCAGTGGACGCTCGAGTTCGAACCCCACTCAGGCGATTTTCACGTTCTTCAGTCGTTTCATTTGCTATTTGAGTTTGACGTTTCAAAGCTCCTGAAGCACGTTGCCCAGTATATGATTTCTTTGGAGGCATTTTTTACAAATTTATTGACAAATTTATCACAAATTTATTTGACAGAAATGGCAAAGTCACTTTTTAAAATCAACACAATCGGATGAACGGTTGAATTTTGCAATTTTAGCGGTTTTTGGACCACGTCACAGACATGAGACATAGCCTATGACAATTTCCTGATCGACATGAACATACTGTGAAAAATTTGTAAAGATCGGTTCAGCGGTTTAGACGCCCATAAGGAACAAATATACAAACATACAAACATATTTTCAATTTTATATATATATGCATAGATATTTTCTTACACTAAAGACTTCTTTCTGAAAATCAACATTATAACTAGTAACTGGGACTTGAACTCGAGTCCTTGGGGAAACTATGGTAGCTATGAGATATAGTCATCCGATCCGGTCAGTTCCGACATATTAGTAGTGTGCAGCAAAAAGAAAACTCTGTGCCAAATTCCAGATCGCTAGGTTTTAAACTGAGAGACTAGTTCGCGTAGAAATAGACAGGCGTGTGTATAAGTGTATAAATAAAAGAGCTGCAAACCGATTCGGAGTCGAACATCCCCATAGTTGGAGACTCCGGGCTTTTTGATAAGTCGGAACTGAACCGGAGCTATAAATGTTTCCCTGTTAAACACAAACCTCAGTCGGAGCAAAAAAATTGTAAAAAGTGCTCGGTTCAAAATATATATTCTTCACAAAGTGCTTCCTCAAAGTGCTTATGTTTTAAAGTATTGGGAAAAGTATTATTTTAAAGTACTTAGAAATGTCGCATTTGCTGTGTCTGCAACACAAGTATTAGTCGAGCGCGCTTTTTCTACTCTCTATTTTGTTTTTTTTTAGCCAAAGAACCTGTATTGATGAAAAATTACTGGAAAACATATTAATGATTAACTTCAACCAAACTTAAATATATAGAAAATTATATAGAAAGCATCAAAACTCTAAACATCTTTGAATAAATTTTTAAATTTTCCTTTAATTTACAAAAATTGTTTCCAAACTAGCAAAAAGAAATAATGTCTGAACCCAGATTTGAACCTAAAGCTGGGTTCAGCGACTTTCCGAACCCACTCCGTGTACTTGAATACAAAATGTTCGGGGGTTCGATACTGAGAGTGAACGCCTCCTGAATTTTTCCGGTCGTACAGACCTGTTTCTAACTAGAGTTCCAGGTTCTTTTGTGATATTCCTTCAGGAGAGACAATCAGTACCCAAGACACTACACTGAGGCAGTCCAGCATAAATGCTTTGCTGCTGAGGAGCTCTCTTAGTCTAATTGATCAAAGGATTATTGAAAAATAGTCCTGAAAAATTCATTTTGAAAGCTGCATAGTTACAAAATAACTTTGATTGAGATATGCTGGCTCTTTAAACTATTTGTACAAATAATCATGAAATACCAATAGTTCCTTACGGGGTTGTCATATAGGTTTAGCATTTTCATGTCCAGTTTTGACTCCCTAATTTTTAAATTTCGCTTAAAATTTGGTCTTAAACAAACCCACGAATTTTTACTCACCCTACCCGCTGAGCGTTAGGAGTTCCCAGGAGTTTTCCCCTGCCAAACCAAAAAAACAAAAAAAAAAAGCAAACAGGGAACTAAATTTCCAAATCCAATTTGCATATCCATCAATAACAAAGGAATATTAGACAAGGCCGCCGCTACCCAAAAGCAGAACGGAGCCGTCAAAAAATTTACCAATCATTAAAAATACTTCCACTTCCGTTTCCTGTCGCCTGCCGCCTGCCCCCCTCCCCGCCTCGCCGCTCTCACCGTGTTCGAGCAGCTAGGCTAATGCTGGCCACGTTCGCCACGCTGTCGTTTCGTCCAGCTTGGCGTCGCGGAGCGGCCTGCCACAGTTAGTCATCTCCTGCTGCTTTATGTAATTTATATCCTTGCTGCATTATCCTTTATTTACTTTTCTTTCTCTCGTTTTCGCTTGGCAAATTTATGTATAAAAATGAGCGAAATTGCTGAACACATTTTTTCCATTACTGAAAATAAATGTCTGAAGGATGTGCTCCCAGGCCCAGGACGCTCGGCAGCTCTCGCCAGTCTTAGATCAAAAAAAATCGCTTCCTACTGATGAGCTTCAATGAATTCAATCAGAATTCATTTGAATACAGTCCGTGCATACAAAGAAGGCGAGATTAAGTGGCAAAGCCAAAGCCAAGCGGAAGGACGAACTCCTTTTGACTAATATGCCTGTGGGAGTGGCGGGAGTGGGTAGCTTAGAGCTGTGGCATAAGTAATCAGCGCTAAGTTGGTAATTGAAAGCGTTGCCCGGAGATGGAACCATCCACTTCGGTCAAGTCCTCGACTAAAGCCAAAGAGAAAAGGAACAAGAAATGTCAAGACGTTTCAACAAAGACACCTGCCGACAGCCGTACACATGTGTAAATGCGACCCGGGGCCAAAAAAAAAAAAAAACAACAGAAGACACCACAACAAACATAAAACTGATAAAAACAAAAAGACAAAAACAGCCCCCCGCCACGCACCCACAATCCGACATTACATAACATGAGGTCGCAAAAATTATGTACAAAGATTAAGAAAGTAAACCGCTATCTTACTGGCTGCCCCCGGGCCAGGGGTAAGGGGGCGAGGGACGCAAGCAGTGTTGACAGTTTTGGCCAAGGGCACAAGGGAAGGGGCTGGGGCTGTTCTGGTTCTCAGCCTGTCATAATGAAATTATATTTGTGTGTGGGTAGATGATTCTTTGGTTTATGTGAGAGATTTCCCTACGTATGGTTGTGTGTGTGTGTGTGTGTCTGTGTGTGTGGCAAAGAAATGAATCGTTAAATTTGTCTAGAATATAAAATATAAAAATAAGAAGAAAAAAAAAACCAGTAGATAAACCATGAAATGTAAAAGACTTGCATAAAATGTCAGACATTAAAATTTTACAACCAATTAAAGTTCAAAATAGATTTCCATTTTTTTTTGTTAAACAAATTGTATCTAAAATTTGCTAGATTTCACTTTATTTATGGTTGTTTAGTTATTCTACATTGTTTTTCGGATTGTTTAGTGTGTAGTGCTTTTTTCAATCATTACTTTGAGTTGAGAGATTTGATAGTGCTGTTGTCTTATTTAGAGCTTAGTCAATCTATAACTTCAGTTGGCTTTCTGATTTCGGGAGGCAAATTCGAAATACGCATACTCCCTGCCCATTTGGACCCTTTTTAGGCATACGTTTTACGAACCTTCCATGAAATATACTTTCAGTATAGGTTTAAGATATTATTTTCATAACTATTTTAGCCAGATTACCAATGGTTAGGATTCATAATTATGAGGATCAAGTTTCTTGAAGGGAGAAAGGTTTTGGTTCGAAGCTTGGTTCAACACATGCTTTATACAAGTTTATATCAGGGATGCAAACCACTCGAAAAAAGTACTGGTTCGGTTCGCACAGTTTCCAAACCGCCGGTTCGGTTCAAAACATGGTTTTTGGAGTTACATGAACCGCGGTTTCGGTTCGGTTCAGTGGTTCACAAAGGCACATTATAAAATATGATTTCGGTGAAGTGGCTATTCGACCATTTTTGAAATTTGATTCCTATAATCCATTCGAATATCTTTAAAATCCTTAGAGCAATCTGCATAGATTATTATGTCGGACTCCCAGAACTCGTCCATCAGTTCCTGGAGGAATGACCTTATTTATTGGCAGATTAAGATTGAATTAAGGTTATGAAGTACCACAGAAAATTGAAAATATTGTCTAAGGAAATCAAAAATTTAGATTGATGAAAGGTAAATTAAGAGAACGGCGGGAAATTGCAGAAGACTTGTAAAATTCTCTTCAGGTCATCCTTAAAAGTTATATCGATCCGACATCGCTAAATATGTAGAGGGTCGAACGAAATGTTTGAAAATTATCTTCGGGAAACGATTCCAAAATCATTGGCTAGAGAAAAGCAATTCCCGTGTAAACTAGTCAGAGAACTGAACCGAACCGAACCGTTTTTATTTGTGGTTTTCGGTTCGGTTCAGAAATTCTGAAAGGAAGCCGGTTCGGTTTGCGGTTCGGTTCACCAGCGGAAATAAGCGGTTCGGTTCGGTTCAAAACCGGTTCAGCTCAGAACCGGTTTGCATCCCTGGTTTATATAGTAATCGACCTAAAGCGACATAAACTCTGAGGGAACTGCCTACAATATAATTTGCTGTTCAGCTGTGTAATCAGCACTCTGGAATTTGTATGTCTTCACAATACTTTATGCAGTGGCGCAGATATATACATTATTGCTATCTCATTGTATTATCTCATGATGAATAGCCAAAGCAGCCGAGTCATTTAAGGGGGAATTGCTGGTTAACGAACATTTTTTTTCGATTTTTTTTTTTTTTTTTTTTTGCATATTTTTATAGCTTGGATATTTGAGAATATTGTCCTAAAAGGGTTTTTTAAAATTCGAAATACTTTAGGAGATATGGCCTTTTTTGTCCAGCAATGTTTTCGCCAAAATGCGATTTGCGCGCGTTTTGAAAACTGCAGTTTTGATAAAAATTTTGGTTTGTGCTAAAGAAAATGGATAAAAAAAGTAATAAAAACAAAAAAAAGAAACAGTGCACAGAAAAAAAGATCACGATATTTAGTATCAATCGGGTATTTTTCAGTATCGAATCGGCCTTCATCTGAAGAATACCCAGTTGATATGATCGAAAATATCACTCGTACATTTCGAACATATCAATGTGAAATGTTTCAGATCAACAATCTAATATTTGTTATTATCCCGGATATATTTTATATAGTATCAATGCAGTATTTTCACAATACCTGTCCGACATGGCTTAAATATTTCATATATATTTTTATACTCTGTACCGTAGGTACATAGAGTATTATAAGTTTGTGCAAAAGTATGTAACATCCAGAAGGAAGCATCTCCGACCCCATAAAGTATGTATATTCTTGATCAGCATCAACAGCCGAGTCGATATAGCCATGTCCGTCTGTCCGTCTGTCTGTCTGTCCGTCTGTCCGTCTGTCTGTCCGTATGAACGCACAGATCTCAGAGATGGTAAGAGATAGAGGTTTGACATGTATGGGACATATGCTTCTAATGTCTGCAGGCAGATCAAGTTTATTTTCAATTTTGGCCACGCCCCCTCCCGCCCCCGCAATTTAGAAAAAACGTCATATCTCCCACAGTTTTGAAGATAGATGGCTTGTTCCTTCTGGACATATTTAGTTATTAGGATAACTTATCGATCCGCCAAAGGAATGAAGAAGATCGGATGAACGGTTTTCGAGTTATGATCAAAAGAAAGAAATTTTCTTGGTACAGAGTATGTTATAGTCGGGCTTGACCGACTTTCTTTCTTGTTAATAATATAAAAGGGGTTTTTATAGTACCCATAGGACATGATTCAAATGTCAAAGATATATTTGAATAATAATTAGAGTTTTTAGCTGGCTCGAGTTCCCAACAAGATGCTTTTGTTCACAACTTTAAACAACTTATGCATTTATATACACCAAAAAGAGCTGGTTGCCTATACAGTACTGTTTCATGAATCTCCCGATTCAACCTTCAGTAGGCTTTTCGCTAATGACTGTCGCTGTTTGAGTGTCTCTCCATGCGCTCACCGCTTTAAGCAGTTGTGAACTGCAATCAGCAATGGAAGCAAAAACAGACAAATCGGAAGAGTGTTCGCTGTCTGGCTTGCTGCGGCAGAGACATAAACATTGTTTTTGCCATTTTCGAATTGGACTTTAGCTGTCTCTGTTTGTTTTCAGAAACTCTGTTAGTCTCTTTCTGCCCTCAGATTTTCGATGTCTACTTTGATCTGAAATCACGTCACAAGAGTATTTTTCATATCACTGTGAGAATTTCGCTTATTAATATAATATTTTTAGTATCAATGTAATACTACAGCATCATATTGATAATAAATAGTAACACTTGGATATTTAAAAATTTATATTTTTGAAATTATATTGGAAGATCAACTCGATATTTGATCTTATTTTTTTCTGTGTGGTACCAATCGAAACATTCGCGTGAAACGCCATTGGTAACCAACACGAAAGAGATGAGGACACCGAATTCACAAGTACATCGGCAAAGAAAGAAGGTAGAACTGCCCGAAGAGCACAAAAATCCGCTGAGCTTTTGATGCAAAAAAACAACTTCAAACTTTAAACGCGTTTATCTCGAAACCACGTTTTTCGAGCTGGCGGCGGTGATTGCGCCCGTAGTACTGAACCGATTTTGATGAAACAAAGTGCAATCGACGCAGAATTGTCACCATTCTGGCCCCTACCTCAATCATAATTTTAAAAAATTGTTTACTATTTTTTTTTTTACACTAAACCGCAAAAAAAAATGGCCCAAAATCGATTTTTTGATTCGCAAAATTATGATTGAGGTAGGGACCAGAATTACATCTGTACTGAATCTAAAGCCGTTTACTTTTTCCATTTCAAATGATCCGAAGTGGAGTTATCCATGCCGCCAGCAGCATTCCTTTTTTTTCGACGTCCAACTTTTTAAACAGACCTCGTACAAAGGAAAACAAATGTTTTTTATTCAATTCAATATGTTTTTAATACAATAAAAAAAAACAAAATTTAAATAACTATTACCGTTTTCAAATACGATTTTTTTTTTAAAAGGCACAAAAACAGCCTTCCAACCAGCAATAACCCCTTAAGCGGTTGTAAAGGGTGCTTTTTTAAGAGCTATAGTAAAGTTTAAAAAAAAAAAAACACATAAAATTCAGAAAAATGCTTGAAATCTTTATTTGAATCGATAGTACGGTCCATTTAATTTAATGTTTGAAGATTATTTCATGCAATTGTTGACCGTGACTGCGCCTCAAGTGGTCCATCCTTAGCTTAGTGCAATTTTGGCATACTCCTTCCAACATTTCGGCTGGCATCTCACGAATAAATGCTTCAATGTTGTCTTCCAATGCGTCAATTGAAGCGGGCTTGTCTGTATAGACATGAGCTTTAACATAGCCCCACAAAAAATAGTCTAAAGGCGTTAAATCGCACGATCTAGGCGGCCAATTGATCGGTCCCGAACGTGAAATAAAATGTTCACCGAACTCGCCTCTCAATAAGTCCATTGTAGGGCGTGCAGTGTGGCATGTGGCACCGTCTTGTTGAAACCACATGTCATGCAAGTCAAGCTCTTGCATTTTGGGCAAAACGGTAGCGCTCACCATTCACAGTTACGTTACGATTCGCATCATTTTTGAAGAAGTACGGTCCAATGATGGACCATACCAGCCCATAAACCGCACCAAACTGTGACTTTGTCTGGATGCATTGGTAGCTCTTGCAATGCTTCTGGCTGATATTGACTCCAAAATCGACAATTCTGCTTATTTACGTACCCATTGAGCCAAAAATGAGCTTCGTCGCTGAACACAATTTGAACTTTCTTAACAGAGCACGCATTTTGATAATGAAATTCAATAATTTGCAAGCGTTGTTCGTTTGTAAGACGATTCATGTTTAAATAAAAGACCAAACTGAAGATGTTAGACAGTGAAACAAAACACGAAAAGTGCGTGAGCTGTTTAAACCAGTGTTGCCAAAAAGATAATAGCTAAAAAATTGCCCTTTATTATTGGCTACAAGAAAGCGATTCCCGTCTTAAAACTCCTCGGAGAACTGAACCGAACCGAAGCGTTTTTATTTTTATACCCGTTACTCGTAGAGTAAAAAGGGTATACTAAAGTCGAGCAAATGTATGTAACAGGCAGAAGGAAGCATCTTCGGTATCACAAAGTATATATATTCTTCATCAGCATCAACAGCCGAGTCGATATAGCCATGTCCGTCCGTCCGTCTGTCCGTCCGTCTGTATGAACACCTAGATGTCAGAGACTAGAAGAGCTAGAGCAACCAAATTTTAGATGTAAGCTGGTATTGTCTGTAGGCAGATCAAGTTTGTTTCAAATTTTGGCCAAGCCCCCTCCCGCCCCCGCAATAAATTTTGTAAGCTATCGACCTCAGATTTTGCAGTAAAGTGTATGTACAATTATGCAAATTATCATAAAGATCGGATGATAAATGGCAGAGTTAAAAAAACGTTGCATACTTATCTGAGCCGCATGAGGTTATTAAACACTAAATGACTTGAGTAACGGGTATTTCGAAGTCGGGCAGGGCCGACTTTAACTTACGCTCTCGTTGGTATTCGGTTCGGTTCAGCAATTCAAAAAAGAAGCCGGTTCGGTTTGCGGTTCTTTTCACCAGCTGGAATAAGCGGTTTGGTTCGGTTCAACACCGGTTCGGTTTATACCCGCTTTACATTCCTGATGCATTGCTCAAATATTGAGTCCTTGAATCGCTTCCTTGTCCAAGCAGTGGACAGTTTTCCAATGCCAGAGAGAGACTTCGTCGTTCCGAGCAGGCACAAGGCGGGCATTTCGAAAAAGTTGTTCCACGATTTGTACTCACCGAATAAAAGATGAAAAAAGTTATGAAAAATACTAAATTACTTGCATTTAAATGAACACAAAAACCTGCACCGCAACAATTGCGACTGCGAAAACTACCCGGAAAAATCTGTCAGCAAAAATATTGTTCTTTTTATTCGATGGTCTTGAGACTCGGTATGTGAGAAGTTTTGTGCCTCGGTGGTGGGTTCACCTAATATAAAAGGCTGTAATAGGTACATAAATTCCCATAAAAGGGAAAATAATTTTCAATTGTTGGAAAACCCACTCAGCATAGGTGGAAATGAAAAGTTCTATTTTTAAGTTTAGAGCTCAACTTTTTCTGTTAAATTAAACAAGTTTGTCGCCAAACGCCAGCGACTGCGCCTGCATTGACTACACATCTGACCCCTTTCCCCTCGAAGAAGCTCGTCCCCTTTTAGCAGCGCACAGACACACACGCACCGAGGAGAGTAAGTAAATTGTAGAGTTTGGCGCAAACGAGTAAAGAAATCGTTCATGCAAAACTGATTGACTGTAACGAAGAACTGTAAAAAGGAAACACGAAACTTGTTACAGTTGCTGATTTTTAGACCCCACCCACTTTCTCCAGCTGCCTGGGTGCGCTTTTATTTTCATAGCTTTGGATGTGTGCACCCCTCCCCTCCCCTCCCCCCGCTGTATTCAACGGTTTTCATTTGCCGCTGCTGTTGCTGATTTTTATTGAAACGAAAATATAGTTGGGAACTTTTTTTGTGGGGTTCGCACTTAATTGAAAGGAATTGTTAATTCAAAAGGCTCTCCCGCTGACTGCGTATTCTCTTTTGCTGTGTGATTGATGGAGTCGAAGGAGCCGTCGGTGCCTGCGGTATCTGTGCTTCCCCCTTTTTTTCAGCACTTCTCTTCTTTATTTTTTTTTTTTTTTGCCGGACTCGACATTTATGTGTCAGTTGTAGCACATAATACCCAGCCGTACAGTGACTACTTAACCGTAATAATTGCTCACGCTCTCTCGGGCAACATTTAAAACCAATTTGGTCCAACAGACCGCGCCCACACCACCAGTGAATCAGGTCAAAAGGCAACTTCAAGATGTGTGTAATTAGACGTGACATTTTCCTCAAGTTTTTCTTGTTTAGCGTCTAGCAGAGGGTAGGGAGGGTGGATCGGGGGGAGTGGCTTTAAGCCTTCTTAACACTGTTGTTATTTAGAACTTGGCCTGCGGTGACAATGTGGCCTCCCTCCTCCCCACTTTTTAGAGCTTAATGTGCGCACAGAAAAAGTGCTTATCTTGGTTGTAGGGAATTGAAAATTATACCATATTGTACTTTAATTTGTATGGACTTAAACTAGCTAACTAATCACATTTTAAGAGCTTTTTCGCTAGGATAAGACCAACTTTGGAGGGGCGATTGATAAATTATAAGCCTAAAGCAGCGGTGGGCAAAGCAATGACTGAAAGCCTGAGTATAATACATGAGAACTACCCAACAATCCAGGAATGTGCAAGGTCACAACAGAGCTGAACATTTTTATTCACATAACTATTTTACATATCCAAATATCCCATCATTTATTTTATTTCCATTTTCAACTAATTCTAAATTTTAATGGAAAAATTCAATAAACTTGAAAATAGTTGAGCTAAAATGTAAAATTTCAATAGAATTTAATCGTAATTGAAACCTTTAACTGGATTATGATTAAATTCTGTTGAACTTTTACATTTAAGCTCAACTATTTTACAAGCTTAACGAATTTTTTCATTAATATTTAGAATTAGTTACAAATTCAAGCTGAAAGTCAATTTTTAGTGCCACTTTGCCAGCCAATATTTTTTTATTTATTCCCCCTTTCATTAAAATTTGGCTTGGGATATGTCCCATTATATATTTAGATGAGATTTTTTAACATTTTGAACATTTAATTGAGAAATTTGGCTTCAATTAAATTTTCAATTGAGATATTTTAAATCAGCCAATTTATAGTTCAGAAATATTCTTTCCATTAAATTTTCAATTGAGACTTTTTACCACCAGTCAATATTTAATTGAGATTTTAAACTAAAATAAAATTTTTAATTGGGATATTTCACCTCAGCCAGTTTGGAATTCAGAAATTTCCTTCCATTAAATATTTAATTGGGACTTTTTACAACCAGTCAATATTTAATTGAGATATTTCATTTCAATTATTATATTTTACACCAGCCAATTTTGAAATTCAGAAATTTTCCTGCCATTAAATATTCAGTTGGGAATTTTCTCGACCAGTCAATATATAATTGGGATAGTTCACTTCAATTAAATTTTCAATTGGTATATTTCACTTCAGCCAGTTTTTAATTCAGAATTTTCCTTCTTAAAGATTTTTAATAGGGCCTTTTCACAACCAGTCGACATTTAATTCGGATATTTACCTTCAATAAAATGGTATTTTTCACCAGTCGCAAATATTTTCTACTGTCAAAAACCAAAGCAGCTGTTTACAAAACATATTTGATACGTTGAAGTCTTGTATTATTCGGGTTATCGATAGTAAAATTGTGTCTTTTTTATTGAATATCGATAAGCAATACCAACATAATTCATCAGGTAGAACTGCTAACCTTGAAAAAAGTTTGTATTAAATTAAAAATTCGTTAGGGACAACAGCTTTAAAGACAAAGATTTTGTTTCTGGTGATAATCTTGAGCGTTTGTCATACCTCTGCAGAAAAAACAAATACTCGTATGCCCAGGATTTAAATCAGGAACACAATCTTTGTCTTTGACGCAGTCAATCCCCATCGAAATCCATTTTTAAGTTTCATTTAATAAAAACGCCTTTTAAATTGTTCAATACAAACTATTAGCCGAAATACGTTGGTATCGCTTATCGATATTCGATAACAAGCTCGGATATTCGCCATCGAAACCAGAAAGAAACAACATACTGAAACGTACTGAAAATAATTTGTACACAGCTGCTTTGGTTTTATATAAAAATTACTCAATTAAACATTGACTAGTGTGAAAAATCCCAACTGAAAATTTTAATTGAAGTGAAATATTCCAATTAAATATTTACTAATTGTGAAAAGTCCCTATTGAAAATATAATATAATGAAAAGGAAAAATACAAATTTTCTAGTGTCAAATATTGCATTTCAAAATTTAATTAAATTGAAATTTCCCAATTTTAACTGATTGTGAAAAGTCATAAATGAAAATCCCAATTAAATGTTGGCTGGTTGTGAAAAGTCCCATTAAAAAAAATAATGGAAGGAAAATTTCCGAATTACAAATTGCCAATTGAAAACTTAATTCAAGTAAAATATTTCAATTGAATATTGACTGGTTGTGAAAACGACATAATTAAAAATTTAATGGAAGGGAAATTTCTGAAAAAAACTTGCCTGAAGTGAAATATTCCAATTGAAAATTCAATTGAAGTGTCCCAAGTTCCAAGTAAAAATTAATGGTAGGGAATAATTGTCAATAATTGACATAAATCTCAAATTTTCCGCCAACTCTAGCTTTTTATAGAAAAATGCAATGTAAATTCAATTGACTTGAATAAATAGTTAGGCTAAAATGTAAAACAATATCAACAGGATTAAGTGGCACTTGAAAAGTTCAACTATTTAAGTCACAGAAGTGCTCTTTCAAATCCTCAATATGAGCTACAATTGTGGTGTAAAATGTTCATATTGCAGCAAAATTGTATGCTTTCCCTATAACTCGACAGTAGTTCATTCGTCTTTTTCCATTCCTTAAGAGAATTGATAACTTATGCTGATTTCCAAAGCTGCTTAAGCTTAAGCTAGTTTTCACGTGTCAAGATCTCATATAAGATAAGTGGAAAATACCTTAGTTTACTATGAACTCTGAGAACTCAGATAGTCTACTTTCAAAGTAGCTTCTCTTTAATTTTGTGATTTTCAAATTGACTGTTAAACTTTTCTAAATATTTCAATCTGCTGTATTAACTTAAAAAACCCTCGACAATATGTTCCCATCCCCAACTAGACCACAATTAATCAGTTTTTTCATCAGTTTTCGGCTAATTTGTGCAACAGAAATCAAACCTAAGGCCTCGTGTCAACTTCAGTCTCACCACCACCATCCAATCCATCCAATCCGCCTCCCGCCCACACTCTCACTTTGTTTGCTTTCTGTGGAAATTGAATATTTTGTATGTGTGCAAAATAATTACACATTTTTATGTGAATTTTTCAATTTATATGCCGTCAAATAAACGCTGCGTGCATATCAAGTCCCGAGTACCAATGACACGGCCAACGTGCTGGCTTTTGGCTCACTCTATTCGTCTGTTGTCTGGGATTATTTATGTAAATTACATGCTAATGCGGAAGGGGGGTTTTAATAAAACCGCAACATCACCTTATCCTCCTTTCGTTCCGTTAGAAGCCAATTGAATATTGACGGCTCTGGTCACACTGATCATCGATATCGAGAGAGTTGTTCAACTTGGTTCATCGCTAACGAGAGAAAAGAAAGAATAAAAGTCATGGTTTTTGCGCTTTAAAGTATGCAAACTTTATTTTCTCATTTATTAGGCCTAAGCCCTTTTTACAAATTTTTTGTCATTAGGTCACAAATATATTTTATTTTCAATGTTGCAAACCAATAATCTTGACTACACAGTTCATTATTGGTACACCAACTGTTTAAGTCATTAAAAATTATGAGCATACTTATCTGCTTCGATTTATGAAACTGATAAAAAGTAATTAATACAGAGGTTTTAGTTCAAAATTTTTGGTTGAAATCTATACATTGTGGATTGTACTATGTGTGAGTGTCATTAGTCTGTAGTAGTATATCGTGGTGTCCTTGTATATGCGGATATCCGTGAGGCATCTAAGCACTTATCATGCCATTTTTTTGTCTACGGGGTAGTAAAAGCTCAACTTAAATGATGTAAACAACATTCTGACATTTTTATACCCGTGCAAACGGTATTATAATTTTGCCCAGAAGTTTGCAACGCATAGAAATATTCATTTCCGTCCCCATAAACTATATATATTCTTGATCAGGGTGGCGAGCTGAGTCGATTGAGCTTTGTCAATCGGTCTGAAAACTAGTTTTAGTGAGAAAAACTTTTTCGATTCAACGGAAACGTCTCCAAACTTTGTAATCGTATGTTTTCTATTTTTTTTTTTATAATTCTACCAAGCTTTATTAAAATCGGACAACTATATAGTATAGCTGCCAAACAAAAGATAGGTCTGAAAAACAGTCTTAGTTAGAAAGTGAGAAAAACTTTTTCGTTTCAACTGAAACGTCTCCAAACTTTGTAATCGTATGTTTTCTAGGTTTTTTTTATAATTCTACCAAGTTTTATTAAAATCGGACAACTATATAGTATAGCTGCCATACAAAAGATAGGTCTGAAAAACAGTCTTAGTTAGAAAAAATTTGTTTTTAAGGGTAGCATCCTGCAATTTTGTGTTTGTTTGTTTCACATGCTTTCACATAATTTTACAAATTTTAGGCCAAATCGGGTGACTATATCATATAGCTCCTATACGAACGATCGGTCAGAAAATGGGAAAACGAGTATTTTTGAAAATATTTTAGCGAGCACTTGCAAGGGTATAAAAACTTCGAAGTTAGCTTAGCTTTCTCGTTAAACTTTACCTTACATACTGATATTTTATTTGTGACTTCAGGTTAGAGGGAGACGAATATTGTCATTGTAGAGCGCAAAGTGGTCAAAAAGTCAGTTATACTAAAAATACACCAAGTTATTCATAATGTTTCTAAGATGATATTTTTTAAGAATATTTTTAAAGTTGAACATTTTTTATTTGCTTTTCTAAGAGTTTAATTTATTTATATATAGCTCAAAGATTTCATAAATTTAAATTTTATAAATAGTCGGGCCAATTGTTTTCCGGCTTAAAGTTGCCTAAAAACTAGAGGCCTTCTAATGGAAACAATTTTGTGAGAACGGATTATTCGAAAGTAAAAATGATATTGTAATTTTTTTAAGAGCTGCTGTGGTTTTGGAGTGAACTATAATACATGGGATTGTTCAACAAAAAACCGAGTTATGAAATTTCAAAAACAAAATTTTGAAAATTGTCTGTATCTTAGTTGAAAACAGAATGGTGGATATTGGGAGTAATTAACATAAAAAGTCTTGAGTCGGACAATAGTAATTCTGTTTTCGATGAATTAAATAATGTTTGTAACAGATGTCAAAGAAGGATTTGATGCCTTTGGGTGTAAGCTCACACCGAAAAACCTAAATTGGTTAAGTGGATCTCGAGAAATCAATATTTAGGTGCATGAAGTCGCAGTTAAAACTAATTATTCAAAGATTTCCAACCAAATTTTTGAAAATGATCCAAAGTAGCAAGATTCAAGATTTTTTCAAACTTACTATGAGGCGTATTAGCTAAAAGCTACGAACCTTCTATATATCAAATTGTGGGAGATATGACGTTTATCCACATACTGGTGTCGGTTGGGGCGTGAAGAGCATTTTTTTCCTTAAATTGAATGCGGCTGAAATATGAACTAAATATCTTGCTCAACCGTCAGTTCCACTTTCAATCGCTTGTGTGCGTGCGCTCTAAAATAAAAGCTCACCAGTGGCGCCATCTAGCCGTCCATTGCGGGCTATAGACGGCACCACTTAGTTTCATAACATTACGCCAAAAGCTTATTTCGCATAAACTCTTAGAATACACTAATGGGCATAAGTATTTGGACAAGCAAATAATTCATGGGTAATTCATTTTATCTATTAAACTAAAACCTCAAAAAGTTGGAAGCTTTCGTTGGATACTGGTATAATACGAAAAACGCACAATTATAAATACAAAATGTTCTTGGTTCAAGCCCATAAAGTTCAGGTTTCAATAACCCTGTTTATACACAAAAAGAATATCATGATAAATGCCCCTAAAAGTATGCCATTTTCATTTCCTTAAATAATTCTCAACTAAAATAAGAAACTGCGAGTGAATTATGCCTGCGTCATACATAATCACCTCTTTGCATTTACTAAGATAGACGGACTAATTAAAGGTATTCAAAATGAGTTAGATGTCAGCCATCTATAAGACAACTATTTTCCTGAATTAGTTGTATTATTAAGCATAGCATACTTTAAAGAGCATTTATCATGATAATTTTTATGTGTATAAGTCGTTAGATCAGCTGCTTATCTTGGGTAGAATTGAACAAATTGTTTAAATGGGGTTGCTGGTAAAAGTATTTTGATCAGACCTAAAAATTCATTTATACAGAGTAGATAACCTTGAATGCTAAAATAATGGTTGATTCTAGAAATGATTTCCGCACTGAACTCTAGAAAGTCAAGTTCTCAAAATAATTATGTAAATTGGACATAAAATGCCGTTCTTGGTTTTTAGACCCTAGAAAAGTTTATTATAATTTTGCCCAGAAGTTTGTTAAGCAAAGAAGGAAGCATCTCCGACCACAAAAATTATAAATATTCTTGATCAGCATGACAAGCTGAGTTGATTTAGCCATGCCCGTTTTTATGCCTTTCGTCAGTTTTAAAGCTATCTCAACCAAACTCTTTTTACCTCTGGCTCAATTTATAAAAATAGGGGAAAGTTAACTTCGGCTGGGCTGAATTTTGTATACCCTTGCAGCACGTTTTTCTAACTTACTATATACTTCTCTTCGGACCTTACTTTTCTGTTGGAGCTGTACTATATAGATGTCCGATTTCGAACAAACTTAGTAAAATCATGGGAAAGCTTAGGAAACTAAGAAATACAAAGTTAGGAAGCCTTACAACTAATATGTAAAATATTTAAAGTAAATAAAGTTTTATAACATTTTTTTTCGACCGATTATTCGTACTGCAGCTCTATGCTATAGTCATACGATTTGGACAAAACTGTAGAATTGTGTGAAGCATATCAAACAACTAAATGTCAATTTTAAAAACATTTCCCTTGAAAACAAACAAGGGTTTCTCACCTGGACTACTTTACAGACTCTACTTTTCTATGGCAGCTATACTAATATAGTCGTCCGATTTCTACCAAACTTAGTAAAATCATGGGAAAGCATAGGAAACTAAGAAATACAAAGTTAGGAAGCGTTTCCATTGAACCCAAAAAAGTTTTTCTTACTAAAACTAATTTTTTGATCGATCGTTTCTATGACACCCATATGCTATAGTCATTCGATCCGACCGGTTCCGACAAATGTGCAGCGTATTTGTACTTAATGACATCGGGGAAAGTTTGGTGGCGATAGCTTTTAAACTGACGAAGGAGATAGCATAGGAACATACGAATGGATGGACGGATAGGGCTAAATCAATTCAGCTCGTAGTGCTGATCAAGAATGTATATTTCTTATGTGGTCGGAGATGCTTCCTTCTATGCGTTACAAACATCCGGACAATTTTACAATAAAAGAGTGAACTGAACCACACAGTAAGCTCCAATAACCTTACTTAAAAACTATGTCAACCACTGAGCGGCTTGCATTCCTGTGATATAGCACTTATTGTGATCTGTTTAAGTTAACATGGTCAGTTTCTAAGATATAAGTTCGTGTTCAATCTGAAAATTATGGCCGATTTGTACGCCAATTTAAATAGTTAACATTTAGTGAAGTTTTTAAAAGAAAATGCACCGTTCACTGATTTATCCATGTAAAAACATATCAAATTAAAAGTTCTTAGCTTAAGTAACTTCTGAGATATGGATCTGAACCACTTTTGAATAGTTTTTAACCGCTTTCGTACCAGTTCACTGACTTGAGACCTAGTCTATGATGCTAGGCAATGCTAGGCTTATTGGTTCAGAACCCAAATCAAACTGGTTCGAAAGTAGTTGAGAGCTTTATTTTGAGAAGTTGAGAGTTGGTCTATATGCTGGTATTTGGAGGTGGACTATTTAGTGGTTCAGAAGTTACTTAAAATTTGAATTTAGTAAACTTTGATGTGTGGGCTGGTACTAAGAAGTAAGACACTTTACCAACTCCGAACCATTCGGTTGAACTACATCCAAAGTATTATTGATTCTTGATTGGAATAAAAGAGGGACAGAGGAACAATCCAAACTCACCCCCACCGGGGCGGATCTACCATGGAAACACAACACCTTGCTCGCTTAATTTTCATTGTTTTAATTATTATATTTTATTACGATTTTAAATATTATTGTAGATGTGGGGATAATATTTGATGCGTTTACAAAATGTCTTGGATGGGCGCGCCCCTCCCCTCACTTTGCTGTGGGGATTGTGGCCGTTTGGGGGGGTGCTTCGGCACTGAAAACACACATTACACACGCACAACATAACTTACAAAAAAAAAAAAGAAATGTTACAATGCCCTTCATCAGTGTTAACATAACATTTTCCATTTTCTTGATGTTTCGATGCTTCCGTTTAGCTTTCAGACGAAATGCATTTTGATTTCTCATACATTTGAAATGTACGAGAATACAAGGATCGGGAGGGAATGGGAATGGGAGGGGAAATTAAAGCGAAATGAATAATGAACACAAAGAAGCTACAAAATGAATGAAATATGCAAGGAATTAGTTAGTGGAGAGGATGGTGGGTGGGGGGGATATGATATCGCTGCTCAATTCAAACGCTGAGTGACTGGCAGCTTCTTGCGACGACGTCGCAACTGTTGGCTACGATCCCAGTACTCATAGTAGCGTTCCTGTTTCAACCACTCCTGATACTTATACCACCATTCCTCCCATTTGATATAGTCCTGCAAAAGAGATGACACATTTTTAATTCGGGTCAAGTTACGGGCCATTGCTGATGCATACCTTCAAGTCCAGATCCCTTAGATAGCCACGACTCTTGTAGTACTCGTAACGCACGCGGACATCATCCCACGAGAGCATACCCGACGGTGCTGTGGTGGCCAACTCCTCCGGAAAGTGCCCGGCTGGCGCGGGTGAATACGAATAACGACGCGGTGGCGACTCGAGACCCTCCTCGATCATTACTTTCAGTGCACCGCCGGCTGAATCTTTGGTGATGCGCATATTTTCCATATTGCTGCGATCGATGCTCCATTGGGCCATTTTGCCGAAACGTTCCGAGAGCGTTAAGCGCGTGGTGGCCGAGAATGTGGGCAACGAGCTGACCTCATCACTATCGGAGCCGCCCGAATCATCCGAATCCGACGAGGAGTTGGCGTTGCCATCGCTGGGCTGTGGATGTTTTTTACGTTTCTCGCCTTCGATTTTGATGCGCGGTCGCAGCTGCCAAGGGGGAAGGGGAGGTAGAATTAGATGGGAATATACAAAATGAATTTCATTTGGCTCACCTCCTTCTCTTTTTTCTTCTTCTTGGCCTGTTGTGCCGCTGAAGGAGCCACAGCCGAGGCTGTGGCCGGTTCTGGTGGCTCTGGCGGGCGATGTTTCAAGCGCGGATCTTCTGGCGGCGGCGAATGACGCGACGATCGACCGATTTTCATATGCGCATCCGACGACGAGGAGCCCCGACGCGTCTCGTGATTGATGTGATGCATTTTGGCCTCACGGTATTTATCCGGGCCAACGACCGAACCTCCTCCAACGCCACGCACGGGTGGAGGGGTCGTGGGACGGCCATGAACACGGCCATGCGATTCGGGTGGCGGCAAGGGCGGGCCACCGGCACGATAATGCCCACGCGGTTTGGGCGGCGGGGAACGCGGTCCGCGAGATCTGTGAAATGAAGGAGAGAGGAAATATAAAATTTGAAATGCCATTTAAGTGATCAATCCTTACCGAGATCTATGACGATGGCTGGGAGAGCACAGTGAACAGGAATCATCTGAGCTGCTGCTCATGGAGCTGTTTGAACGCGAACGCATCGAATGCTGCAAGAATACCAGAGATTAAGTGACCCCTGCTCATTATCCATTCTGGGGGCTAACTTACCCTGGGTGGCGGTGATGGCGGACGCTTGGAACGCGGCAGAATGTGGGCCCCCGAGGGCAGGCCACGCTTATCCGACGGCGGCGGCAATGGCGGCGAACGGCGACGACCCAACGGTGAACGCGACGCATTTGGCGGCTTTCGTCCGCGCACGGAGGACGAAGAACCACCCGAAGGTTCGGGTGGTGACCGAGGACGTCCATGGCCGTTGCCCGGACGACGCATCATCTCGTTGGGTGAACGCGGCATGGGAGGTGAGCGCGGTCCTCCGCCGCCGCCGCCACGTCCCACCCCACCCCGTTCCATGCCGTGCATGGACATGGGTGGCGAACGTCTACGCGAATGGGGTGGTGACAACGGTGGCGATTTCCGCAAACGCGACCGACTACGCGAGTGGGGCGACCGGGAGCGGCCATAGCGTGCAGGCGGCCCCGGTGGTGGTCCACCGGGCGGTGGATAACGTCCACCATAGGGAGGAGCAACACCAACTCCAGCTACAACAGCTCCATCCCGTCCGTCTCGCTCTGATTCGCCGGAACTGCTCTCGCCCTGAATGTACATCTTCTTGTAGCCCGTGTGACGCCAGCGATTTGGATCTTTCTCCTCGGCCTCGATTAGCTTCTTATCCCAATAATCGTTGGTGGTGTTGGCTCGTGCCTTCTTCATTACGTTGTCGATTTCGCGTCGCTTGCCAGCGGGTAGAGAGGGATCTGCAAATGGGAGGAGTGAAGTGTTAAACAGTGGGTAGGCAACTGGTTTCTATTAAAAGCTTCTGATGGATGATCAAGGTAAAGGTAATTCTCAGAAAATAGTTTTATATCTCAACTAGTTAGCACCGAAGCACCCATTAAAGCATACAATGCAAAGACTGGACATCTTATAGTAACTATAAACAGAAAGACATTGAAGACCCAGAGCAGGGACGAGGCATTCTCAAAATGAAAGCCTTTCAGTACTCACACAAAGTCTCTTGACTTGTGTGCAAGCAGAATTGGGTTTCAAGGCGACCCAGAAGCAATGACAACATGTATGTAAGAGCTTCAACAGGCAGTTTGTCGGGCATCCAAGTGACACCGACCAGAGCCTCAGAGCAGCACCTCGTCGATGGCGTAAACAAAGCGTTAACTCATAAGAAATTGACTATGTCATTAGGTTGAGATTCCCATCAAGGAACCTAAGACCAATTGGCATTGAATCTACATTGACCTCTGAGAGCGGCTACTTTTTCCTTTTCCTACCTATAGAACCATGACATTTGGAAAGACGGGAAGATGATTCCCATTACTCTGTAAGATCCACTCCAGCTCCAGAAGTTTCTAATTATCGGAGAATATCAGCAAATTCTTAAAAACCTATGCGAGCTGCGGAGTGCTCAGCCTTCCTGTAACTATCGGGCCTGTTTCCGTTTTCGATTTCGATCAAATTATGTGAAATCGGAATTGGAAACTCTTCCCTTTTCGAAAAGCCGATTGTTTGACTCAGCTTTTATCTTAAAATTTCGTATCCTCTCCAAAGAACAGTTTTAATAGCTGACAGCTTTAACCGATTTCTCTAATCAATTCTTGGATATCAGATCTCTTACCTATTCCGATCGATCGAATTCGGAAACGAGAACAGACCTGTATATCTTGATAATTCGACTTTCTCTTTGAAATCGACTACCCTATATTCAATATCGAGGGTTGCAAGCCCAAAAGAACTTTCGGATCTCCGATTTTCTGGTTCGAACCAAAATCTTCCAATGGTTAAGGTTTGGAATTTCTAGATTCGAGGTTTTTCGGCGAAGGTTTTTGTACAAATTTATTATTATATTAATAATAAAAGCGATACATTTGATTAGTAATTAAATTAATCGTTTTATCTCCTCTTCTAAAAATCGCTTTCGACTTAAGAACCAAACGACCCGTAAAGGAATCAGGTCATTCTTTTGTAGAACACATGGAAATATTCAAAATATATTTTACTGCTAAGATAAATTTCGTTTCGATGATTTTTTTGAATCATTTTAAAAGCTTTAGAGTCGAGGGTCTTAAAAAACAGGCAGTTAACCGTTTTAATGGATTTTGTATTATACTTTCATGTTCATTTTTAGACTCAGTCACTCAAAACCAACCTGATAACATTATGACGTCAAAATAAAGTCAACCTTTCTAATATCTACCATTTTAACCAGTTCGGTTCAAAACCGGTTTGTCTATAGCCCTTCTCAATTTGCTTTTCGAATCTTACATACTCGTAAGTGTACTACCAAGGATTGATAGATATTATAGATAACCCATATGAAACAAAAAGCGATTATTCCTGGTAGCTAACATTGGCTTCTAATTTCTGATTTGATCCACATGCTGATCCACCTTTGATATAACACAGTAAGTGTTTTAGCAAAGATTTATAGATATTATAGATGAGACTTGTTAAAGAAAACAGGATTATTCTTGGTAGCTGACATTGGCTACCAATTTTTTGATTTGTTCCGAATGCGTCATCTATAGTATCCATAAATCTTTGGTACTACGTTTTGCTTTTAAACCGCAGATCTGTTTCTAAAAACCGAGGCTGAATAACTTTTAAATCTATTAGCTCCCATACTTTCTCTTTCTGAAAAGTTTCCATTCGATATAAGTTTTTTCTTTCAGAAGTTTTTTCATATTTTAGCCAGAAAAAAAAATCATTGTTTAGTACTGGAAGAACCAAGATTCTTTGGGAAGGGAACTTATGTTGTATATATTAATAATTGTGGACCACTCTTTACTTTAATAAGTTTATATCCAAGTAAGTTTACATTCTCAACGATTTACTGAAATTCTTGGAAGAGAAATTCATATATTATCGATCATTATATGTTATCGGTCCTCGAACTAAAGAGAGTTTCGAACCTACCTAAGGAATTTAAGAGGCTTAAAGCCAGTTTCTGGCTGGATCGGAACAAGATACAATTAGTAAAAAGTTACAAAGAACGAGCCTACAGGTCATTCCGACATGAAGACTGTTTTTTGATAAACTTTCCATTTGGCAACATAGTTTTTTTTTAACCGTAAATCGACTTACAAACATACAATTCTTGCGGATTATTGGATTTTTTTTTATCGAAATTTATTATCGGTAAAGCAATTTCATCGGCACTTCTTTCATATTATGGTCAGCTTGGGCGACCTTCTGAGGCGGCTGTCTGGAATCTGATGACTAAATTTCGCATCAAATTATTGGACATTTTGCACCACCAACCAGCATACGTAGAGTGCGGATAGTGCAAAATATCGCAGCTGTATCTGCCAGTGTTGTTAATAACTGTACATTATCGACCCTATTACTCCACTACGTGGACAATTTTGCGGAATGATTTGGATGTATAACTATTTAAAAAACAGCTGGTGCTAGAATTGAAGACTCACGACCTACCTCAACGGTTAACTTTTGGTGAATGGGCGGTGGCAAAGTAGGTTAAGCGACGAAGCTCATTTCTGGTTGAATGGTTAGATGAGCAAACTAAAAGCTGCTATAAAAAAATCACCCTTTGCTATCTGTGTTAAAGATATATCTCACAAAGCGGTTAAAAACCGGCAAGCTATATACCTGGCATTTCTACAATTTTCCCTTCCATTATGGGCGGAGTGGATGTGCGTGGTTTTTGAAGGTTTCAACCTTAAAGCCTGGATTTAATAGTTAACGGCAAAAAATTCGTCTGTGCAACTATGGTAAAATCCTAGGACACACGACGGGTTAAGAATAATGTGGACACCTACTTAAGTAACTAGTCTTATCTTGGACCATTTAAGCTTAAGTAAAATGACCAAATTCGCAAATTTAAATAATTTTTACATATGTTTTGAAAGATGCACCATCTATGCATTGTATGATCTTTGATTCTTATATCTCGTGAGCTGCACTATGTGTACCCAAAGTTCTCAAATGACTATTACTACCCCTTCATGTAAAACAAACACGACATTTTTCAACAACATAATGAAAATATACTGGCAAGTAATTTCAGGTTAATTTCACAATAAATTCGCAGTGTCAAGACACTGTCATCCCATTACCCTGCATTTGGTTTTCGCCGCAGGTACCTGGGACACAACAAGCTCAAACAAACTCGAACCAAAAGTGAGGCTCAGACCAGCTAGTACCTGTAATGCGAGCAGCTGTCGGCTGCCTGTCCATATGAAGCCTTCGCGAAGCCATCGCTCGATGCGATTCGATACTCTCGGATTAGCAGAAATCGCGCACGATTATGTTAAATTGCTTGATTTACGCGCGTCAACACTTTTACCATTTCAATTCAAATTTTCTTATTTTCTTTTTCAAAAAATACACACAAATATATGTAGCTGCAAATATATTACAATTATAGAACAGGAGAGAGAGAGGGCATTAGAAATGGCGTACAACAAACAGCAATTAACAACAACAACAATATCATCAATGAGAGGTGGAAGAGAACCCACAAAATAAAGACGCGAACGCGTGGGCAAGACAACAAAGCGACGGAAGCCTGGAAACGCAAGAAAAGATTAACCGAGCACGTCGCGGCTGCCCAAAAATATGTTCCATAACGTAGACGGGAGACGCGTAGGTGATGACCAGCAGGGGGTGGGGGGAGCGCAAGTCTGTGAGAGGGGGATATATATGCATGTACATATGTAAGTTCAACCCATTCCGCGACGCGCTGAGCCTGCAGGCAGACTCTTCGACGTAGTGGTAGACCACGCGATGTCCACGGCCACATACAATTCCGATCCGGACCCGGCTTCATGTATTTCCATTGCTTTATCTTCAATTTCAACTTCATTTTCTTGATCTGGCACGCACACACTCACACACACACACACAAAATACTTGCTTTGTCAGCAAGGGCGAGAGCGAGACAGAGAACCCCGAGACCGACGGCGAGAATTGAATTGTTCAGTATTTGAAAACGATAATAACAGGCACTAAACTAAGTTGCTTACATTTTGTCACGTTTTGCTTGCACGCTTGTGTTGTTTTTGAGTGTTTAGTTATAGTATTTAGTATTCAATTGACAAACACACGGTTGGCATTTCTCAGCGACGGCCATATTTGATATGCCCGTTTGCGGCGTAGCAAGGAAATACCCTGAGGAAAAACTATCGAAATGGATATTAGCTAGAAAAAAGCTGAATTGTGCGGTAATACTAAAAATAGCCAAAATGTGGCCCCACTAATCCCGACAATAGGGTCGCACTAATTGCAAAAGTAATCAAATTTGGTAGCACTAATCTCTGCGCAGACTTCGTCAATCCAAAACACAATAAAATGCAGCGCGAGGAAAAGCACTTCGAGATGACGCTGGACGCGGTCCTCCAGCGCCTGAATGACCTAAAACTGGCAGTGCTGTCCATGATCCAGAAGCTGGAGATGGAATATGACACCATCAATTGGCCAACGTTTCTCGACAATTTCGCCATCATCTCCAGCCACTTGACCGGCCTGACCAAAATCCTGGCCAAAGAACAGTGTCCACCGTTAAGAAATCGCACCGTACTGCCCCTGCTGGTGTCCATGGACCGCGACGAGACCTTGATACAGGTAACCGAAGGACGTGTTCCGGTCTTCTCACACGACATAGTTCCCGACTACCTGCGCACCCGGCCCGATCCCATTACCGAACAAAAGATGCAACAGAACGAGCAAAAGGCCGCCAATCTGACTAACGATGCGGCCATGAAGCAGGTCACTCAGTACAACAAAGTGGTCTCGCATGTCTTGGATATGGTTAGCAAGGCCCGGGAGGAGTGGGAGATTGAGTCCTCGTCCCGCACGGGCATCCAACAGACCAGCAGCATGGCAGACACTCAGCTGCTGGTGGCTGCCGTGGGCATGGGCAAGGGCCTGAAGATGAACAACTATGGACCGGGTCCCATGATGGTGCCACCTTCCATACGCGCACCATCGCCCATGGGTGGCCCCGGCGGCCCGTCCATGAGTCCCGGCAATGTGCAACAGCAGCTGGGCAAGGCACCCTCGGCGGTGAAGACCAACATCAAGTCAGCCAATCAAGTGCATCCCTTTTCGAGATAATCTTTATTTTCCTCGTTGCTCGTTGTGGTTGTTGCGTTTCAAAGTGCATACACACATATAGAATAATATCTTTCCCAGTTTCGGGGGGAATGTGGGAGGCGTTATAAATATACTACCTACTAATCCTAAGTCTAGAGTAAAGAAAACAAACCAAATCCAAAATTGTAAATCAAGTTTTTTGGGGCTGGGCATGTTTCTCCTTGATGAGTATCTCGTGCAGCTTTATGTCCTCCGGTGTGGAGGTATCAATCAGTTCCAGGCACAAGGCACGTGTCTGATCCTTCACTATGTTGTGGCCACGCACAAAGCCAATGAATTTTTGGCCTAAGGTTAGTTCGCGAAAACGCCGGCAATTCTCCTTCGACCACACCACATCGGTCAGCTGAATGCCTGAGGAGGAGAGTGTTTAAAGGTGGGCATAAGTTTACACCATTTCCATTCCCTTACCATAGAGTTGAGCTGTCAGAGACATTTTGGGCATCTCCCTCATGTTTAGTGGTAGCTTCCTCAGCTGCTCACAGGTGACCACACCATCGTCGCCCACATCCACAAAGCGTACGTGAATAATCTCATCGTATATCTTATGGATATTGACTCTGGAAACGAAAAGTGGTACAAGATTAGCTTATGATTCAGCTGACTGAGCCCAATGGAGGAGCCCACCGATGATAAATGCCATCTGTATCGGGTGCCGCATAGGCCTGTCCTATGGCCAATTGTGCAGCTGTTATACTCTCCTTGCTGTCCTTGCAGTACACCTGCAGTTCCTTCATCAAGCGCTGGAATTGATTGTAGCACTTGTAAGGTTGAACCTGTGTGAAGAAAAGTCGGATTAGAAACGTTCACCCCGTAGTGAGGGCTATCAACGTACGGCAAAGTGGCCAGGATTGATGGAGAGCGGAATGCGGACCTCAAAATAGGCGCCTAGAGCCGGTATCGCCTCGTAATCCTTAAGCACCAAATTGTTCTTTTGGGGCGTTACGGGTGGCGTATCTGTGCTGCTGCTGGCACTACTTAGGCTGGACACTAGAGAGCTCAGGCTGCAGCGTCTTAGAAGCTGTCCGTTGGGGTTAAAGTGGAGTCCGCCATCGTCGAAGGGTTCCAGCCGAGTTGAGCTACAGTGAGTGTGTGTGTAGGTGGGGGGGAGGGGGGGTATGGGAAGGATAGGAAACGGACGTGGGTTTGCGGTGTTGTGTGTGTGTAGGGGGCGTATGAAAAACTCTTTTTCGTAGGCTTAGCGGTTAAACATTCTATCGATGTTATATGTATTTTTTTTTGGTTATTTTTTTTTATATACAAAGTGATGTTGTATGATCCTTAGACGTTAGCTTACAGAATGGTGGTGGTGTGAAGAGTTATCGGATGGGCATTATCGAACGATAATGCTAGATAGCGATAGTTTTGTTCATGTCAATTCCAGTTTATCGAAAGCACTAATTAAAAACTTGACATTAACCAAATTAGCTTTGAAGATGATTTGATTTTATATTCAGTTAGGATGATGTTAGGATGGAAGATGGAAGAAGGTGTGCAAGAATGGTTGGATGGAGCATGTGTGGAGATAGATGTGAACTGAACTCACCTCAGCATCTCATACTCCATCCGAATTGCGCTGTTGACACACATGTACATCGAGTTGGCATCCTGACCTCGCACATAAATGTTAACCATGGGCAGTTTGTCACCCGCCGCACCTTCCATCACCTTGAGCTGCAAAGAGAAGAGTGGTAAGAGATTTTGTAGAGTTAGCTGACAAAATGGAACTGAATAAACCAGATGGAGCCACTTGGTTAGCAAATATTTTAGTCCATTTTTATACCCTGTTCCGGGAACTTGAAATGATATCACTCTGATCATGTTTTATACATACCAGCACTTCGCTCCTTGGTGGCATCAAGCCACGTAATCGTCCCAGCATCTGTCCATCAAAGGCTGGCACATCATTCAAACGCACACGCAATGCCTGTGGCGGATATGTGGCCAGGGCTAGATTATTCGATTCCAGACGATAAATGTTCGAAATGTGCGTCTTGCGCAGTCGCCCATCGTCCACATAATAGACATCAAAGGACTCGTCCTCGGGGCTTTTTGGTTTGGCTGTCAGCATACCGCGATACCACTGCTTCAGTCCCTCCACCGACTCGTCGCACACAAACACTAGATGATCGTGCAGCAAATCTGTATACTGTACACGATGCTGCTGCTCGCCCTGCACCGTATTGGCTATGCTGCGCTCCACAAACTTTAGATCCTCATTGTTGATGATGACCATCAAATCACCCATATCATTTATATGCGACACAAGCACCGGATTGGATTTCTGATCCGGACTGAGCACAGGAGCGGGTGTATTCCGTGTAATTTTGCTCACTATCAAGTCATTGAGATGTATATCTTCTGATGTGGAGGTGTCATACAATGTGGCTACAAGGCAGGCCCGCCGTTTGCCCTTCTCTAGCAACCCTTGGGTGGGATTGCCCAGTTGATGGAATTGCTCTCGGGTGGTCATGATGCGTGCCACCACACTCTGGCCGGCCAGTTCCCGCAGAAGCACTTCCTGAGCGTGGGGATGATCCTCGAATTTGTCCAAAGCGTACATGCTCAGGCATACAGCCTGCGCGGGGAGCACTAGGAACTGGGGTGGGCACAGATGGAGTTCGCCAAACTCAAAGCTAGCCACGTCACCAAAGTCCACGAAATGGCAATGGTAGGTGTGCTGCTCCTTATTCACTTCCAGCACTCGCACACGATTCCATATCTCACTGACCTCCACCAGATAGACCTCCTGCTCGTGCGGTTCTGCGACAGACTGACGATATGGACCCACAGCCATGTAGTTGTTCATATGCTCCGTCAGCTCCTCAAAGTTGGCACTCTGATCGATTAGGCGCACCCAGACATGTTGCGTGGAATCACAGTGGGTTATGTACATGCTCCAATCCTCACTCTTGTTCGGCTCCGTCTCGCTCAGCCAGGGTAGAGACAGTGCGGGCATCGTTGAGGTTATGGAAGTGCGTATCACATCTTTTGACCCGGGTGGATTGGCAAACACAATAATTGATGAGTTAACGCCGTGCTCCACCCTTATGCGACTAAACTCGACAATCAGATCATACCAATGGGTGGGCAGATGATGCTTAAAGATCTCCTCATACCACTGCTCCAGCCGATTACCCAAAATGCCATGCGGATACTTGAGCAGCTCGTTGTAGAGGCTGTCGAGGAACTCCTCGTCGGTGAGTGTGCAAACCGAGACGAGTTTGCGTGACTCCAAATACTTGATACGCTCGATGGCGATCTGGGCAGTACGCTGGCGAGCCGTTTCCTCATCCACAAACTCCTGGGGATAACTGCTGTACACTTCACCGCCAATCTTGACGGAGCAATGGAATTTGGGTCGATTATTGAACGTGTTATACACGGGTTTCTCCAAGCCGTGAGCTTCGCAGTAAAGATTCAACGAGGAGACGGCATCGTAGGCGGAGTTGAACTTGAAGGACTTGACTGGGCGCTTGTCTGTCAAAGGAGGGGTGGTGTCGGTCTAGAAAAGAAGTGGAACTGTTAGAGAAAACACTCGGATTCGGATGTAGGCCTGCCTTACCTTTGTCTTGGGCGAATGTGGCAGCACTGCAACCACATCCTCCGCCGTTTCCTTCCCCTGCGGAGACTTAGTCTTGACATTCTCTGGTGAATCCGGTGGAGTTATGGGCGACACTTCCACAAGATTCAACTTCAGTCTATCATTAACGGAGCTGACTGTGGGACGAGCTGTTCCATGTATTACACGCGGCTGCAGGTATCGTTTATGAGCGGCGAAAGCGGCACTGTCTGGTCTAGCGGCGGAGCCTGGATGCTGCGGCTTATTATAACCCAATATGGGACGCAGCGGTGGCTTGTTATTTCGGCTTGCCATTGGCTGTTTGGCAGCCGCCTGACCGTTCATGTTGGTGGCGTTCTCTTCGGCCTCAATCAGTTTCTCCTCCTTCTGCAGATGGTGCAGCCGCTGGCTCTTGGACCGCTCCTGTTCAACTTGCAGCTCCCGTTCCTTTCGATTCAAAGCCTCTTGTTCTCTCTGGAAATTCTTCAACAGCTCGCGCTCCTGCTCCAGTTTTTCGCAGGCCAAAGCTTGCGCCTTCAAACCACTTTCCTGCCGCTCTTGTATGGTCTTCAATTGCTGATCTATGCGGGCCTGTTGACGCTGCAGTTCTGCCTTCTGCAGACGCTGCTCTTGTATCAGTTCCCGCTGCCGCTGCGCGAGATCTTTCTCGTGGCGCAAACGGTTCTCCTCGAAGAGTCGATGCTCACGGTCTTGCTGCTCCTGATGCAGGCGTACACGTTCAAGCTCTGCTTCCAACCGTTGTCGCAGCTGATTCACCACCAGAATCTGCTGTGCTTCCTGCTGCTGCTTTCGATGTTTTTCAAACTGTTCCTGCTGCTGAAAAATCTGCTGGGTGCGGCTGGGAGCCAGACGTGAGTTAGCGGATGAGCAGGACGAGTAAGAGTAATTCGGTCCGCTGTACCTATTGCAATAGCCTCCAGATGGTGCGTTGGGTCTGCTGCTGTAGTTTCGTGAAGGTGTTGGCGGTGATCTGAATGTCGATGGTGGTTTTGGCTTGGAGCGTTTCTGCTGACGCACCATAGACGCAATATGTTCGGTTTTGGCGTTGTATTTGGCAGTGATGATGATCTGTGGAAGAGTAGGAAGCAGTAAATGAGAAAACTTTTTTTCATAAATTTGCCCTGGTCAGCGAATGTATGTAGCAGCCAGCTGGGTAACTTAATCTCCTGTGCCACCACCCAACTGTAACAAAGTATACAAAACTGCAGATGTGAGGAACTTGACTTCTGGCTGATTGTTTAGAAATTGAAGCCCGTTGTTTGAAGCCCGAGCTGAGATTTGTTTGTTTACTCGGCGTTATCACAATTTCCACTTTATGCGGGCTACATACATATGTACAAATATCTTTGTGCGACAACAGTGGAGGGTCTTTATAGGGTCGGCAACCAATGGGTGAGCAATGAAGCAATGAAGCTTGAATATGGGCAGAGGCACTCTTGGCAAGACGTGCTGATATAGGGAGGAAGCATGGAAAGCATGTGCAGTGAAAGTATAATTAAACCCGATCGAGCGAACTTAAGATATAAATATATATATATATTTCTGATAGGACGCTCCCTTTGTGCATTCTTTTTATACTCTGTACCGTAGGTACATAAGTATTATAAGTTTGTGCAAAAGTATGTAACATCCAGAAGGAAGCATCTCCGACCCCATAAAGTATATATATTCTTGATCAGCATCAACAGCCGAGTCGATATAGCCATGAACGCACAGATCTCAGAGGTGGTAAGAGATAGAGGTTTGACATGTATGGGACATATGCTTCTTATGTCTTCAGGCAGACAAAGTTTATTTTCAATTTTGGCCCCGCCCCCTCCCGCCCCCGCAATTTAGAAAAAACGTAATATCTCCCACAGTTTTGAAGATAGATGGCTTGTTTCTTCTGGACATATTTAGTTATTAGGATAACTTATCGATCAGCCAAAGGAATGAAGAAGATCGGATGAACGGTTTTCGAGTTATGATCAAAAGAAAAATTTTCTTGGTACAGAGTATGTTATAGTCGGGCTTGACCGACTTTCTTTCTTGTTTTTTTCAAGAAACTAACAGCTGTTGGTTGGTTTCATTCATGAAATTTTTAATCGACTTTTTTATAGTGGAAACCTGATAGTTTACCCGCAAAAGAAATTATATATTATTACGAGCATTCTTATTGGTTGGAAATCTGCTTGAAATTGTCTTGATTTGTAACTGATAAGGTCCTAACTGGAGGTTTTCATGTTTTCTAATGTTTCTGGTGGAGAAAAGAGAATAATCTGCATCCCACCAAAGTTCCTTCGCTGGTACTTTCTATATAAAGTCTCTGATTTTGTAGTTAGGTTTAAGAGAAGCCCTCAAATCTTAAAGACCCTTAAACTAGTACAGATGATCTGGGCTAGTACGTGGGTCTCTGGGTCGCATTAGTCTAGCTTTCACATAGTTTTATGAATTTTTATTGTAAATTAAGTTTTAACTCTGCCTCTTTTCGACTCTCGCTCAGAGCAGAGAGCTGCTGTTCGTTTCATAGCTCGTGAGCCACAGCTTCTGGCTGAGAGCGGCAACTCGGGAGCCGTGAGCCATCAACCGGCTCTCGGCTCGTGAGTCACAGCACTCACTTTTAACTGTATTTCTATTCAATTTTCCCTAGGCCTCATATAACTTAATCTCCAAGTTCCATCGAACTTTTCTTAGAACTGATAGAATGCCAACTGTTTAAGCATTCAAATTGGTTCGGTTCAGTGGTTTACAGACGTTTTAAGCCCAAGGTTTGGTTTATAACATGCAATTTATTGCCAGACATACCGTAGTTTTGGTTCGGTTCAGCTTTTCACACTTTTTATCAGGGCTGCAAACCCAAAACGTACAAAATGTACCTTTGGTAAGGGTCGGGTTTTTAGACGAAGGTTTTGATTGGAACCTTGGTTCAGCCCTTGCTAAATTTATCAAAATCGTGGAGGAATTGTTTCGAAAGTGATCTATAGAGCTCATGGTATAATTTTAACTATAATTTACTATGCTAGAGTTAAAGATCTTAAAAAACAGAGGCTATTATTGGTGGGTATTTCAAATGGAATTCTTAAGGTTCTTACCGATTGTAAAACTCAACACCGCCCAGAAAACTGCATCGTTAGGCAGCAGGTAAAATTGTTAATTTCTTCAACCAAACCGAAATGGTAGGTTCGGAACAGGTTTAGGTTCAGCTTTTATGTTCAGATAAACTATAATTCGAAATGCTGGACCGGTTTACAGCCCTGCTTAATATATTATCGTGCCTGTTTCTGTTGCCGAATTTCAAAATTCCTTAGATTTCTTGAATTTTTCTTCCATTCTGCTGAAAGTTGAATCGTTTTTTGGGTTTTTTTTTTAAAACAAAGATTCAACTTTTCGCATTTCAATTGGAATGTCAGTTTCTAGCAAACCTTAGAATAGTCTTAAATATCAATTAAAATAAAGTTATTTTAATGTGAAACAGTAATAAAGAAAATTAAAGATATTCCTATAGCTAAGCAGCGGAATGGGCTTACTCCAACTACAGAGTTTAAGGGGATCCTTAGTCTTACACATAGGAAAGGACAGCTGAATACAGAAACAGAAAAGAAAGGAAACTATTGAAGTCTTAAAACGAGTTTTAAATTATAATACCAATAACAAATCTTCGGGATTGTGGAAAAATTGGAATTGGATTGTACTATATGGTCAACGTGCTCGATATGTTTAACAGTGTGGCCCATTTGAATACTGAACATTTTCAAATTCTTATAAGTTTTACATAATTTGTGTCTATCGGGGGGAATTTTCCAAATCTGAAACAAACTTAATCTGCGTACGGTATACACCTACCTTCATGCAAAAATTTGTGGCTCTTTCTCTTATAGTCTCTAAGATCGACGCGTTTATACAGACAGACAGACGGACAGACAAACGGACACGGCTATATCGAATCGGCTGTTGATGCTGATTAAATATATATACTTTATCGGAACTTTTTTCGGTACAACTTTAAGATCCACCTATTCCCATTTTCAATAGGAACAGGATATAACAAGAAAGAAAGTCGGTCAAGCCCGACTATAACATACTCTGTACCAAGAAAATTTTTCTTTTGATCATAACTCGAAAACCGTTCATCCGATCTTCTTCATTCCTTTGGCGGATCGATAAGTTATCCTAATAACTAAATATGTCCAGAAGAAACAAGCCATCTATCTTCAAAACTGTGGGAGATATGACGTTTTTTCTAAATTGCGGGGGCGGGAGGGGGCGTGGCCAAAATTGAAAATAAACTTGATCTGCCTGCAGACATTAGAAGCATATGTCCCATACATGTCAAACCTCTATCTCTTACCATCTCTGAGATCTGTGCGTTCATACGGACAGACAGACGGACATGACGGACATGACGGACATGACTCGGCTGTTGATGCTGATCAAGAATATATATACTTTATGGGGTCGGAGATGCTTCCTTCTGGATGTTACATACTTTTGCACAAACTTATAATACTCTATGTACCTACGGTACAGAGTATAAAAATAAATATATTTATTTAGTAGTAACTAAACTACGAGTTCTAAAAATCCCTTTCGAACTGAAAACTACTCAATTCGTATAGGAATCGGGTCGTTTTCATATTCATATTCAAAACATAATTTACTGTTAAAATAAATTTAATTTAGTAGTAGTTTTTGTAGTTAAATATTAAGATTGTTAAGTTAATCTTTTCTATTTATGAATCATTAAAAATGGTTTGGAGTCGATGATCTTAAAAACAGAGGATAATAAGTAGTTCTTAATCCTGTTCTAGGGTTCTAGTTTTCAGGGATGCTGAACCGGTTTTGAACCAAGCCGAACCGCTTACTCCAGCTGGTTAACCGAACTGCAAGCCGAATCGGCTTCCTTATACTGAATCGAACCTTAAATCAAACCGAAACGGTTTGGTTCAATTCTCTGACAAGTCTGAAGACGTGAATCGCTTTCCTCCAGCCAATGATTCTTAATAATATTGGGAATTTGAATCGTTTCTCTAAGATAATTTGAATCCTAACCTTTAAGAATGAATTGACACAAGTTTAGCAACATGTAATTCTGTAAGAGTTCTGCAATTGCCCGTCGATTTCGTAGTATACTTGCCATCAATCTGCATGTTTTTCTTGAAGATTGATAATTGATTTGTCGTTGAGTAACATACGTTTTGGACATTTTTTGAAGGATTTTCAAGATCTTCAAATGGTTAATAGGGATTTAATTTCCAACAGAGATAAAAATATTTCATATTGTGCCTTTGTGAATCACTGAACCGTACCGAAACATGGGTTTAGTTAGCTCCAAAAACCTTGTAAAGACCCGAACTGGCGGTTCAGAAACTGTGTGAACCACTGAACCGAACTAGCTTTTATTTTCGAGTGGTTTATACTTTTCTGCCAATTTTAAGACTCAGTCGCTTGAAACCAACCAGACAACGGATAAGCTCGCTAGACAGAGGGTAAAATTTCGAATGTCTACCGCTTTTGCGGAACCTAACCTAAAGTTCGGCCAAATTAAGGATCTACATTTTTGTTATGGACTCCTCAAAATGGTTTAAATAGAGAGATTGCTTAAAACCTGACCGCCAATTCCAACTACCCCCTCTCCTTCCAAACCCCCAACCCTTTATTAGGCATCACAATGGGTCAATAGGCCTCTGGGTGATCTCGGCCTGTGCTGAGCAGCCTGTTTAACCTAACCTAAGGACCTTAAGGTCTATGTGTGACCCCGTCTGGGGTCAGCCGGAACTACCTAGCTACCTAACTTTAAGTTCAGGTTCGGAACAAGTTCGGGTTCGACTTTAATTCTAATAAGGTTCGGTAAATGTGGGAATTCCGGGTTCAAACCGGTTTGCAGCCCCCGTTAAATATTACCACCAATTTAGTTTGATTTTAGTGAATTTTCAACAACTTTAAAAGTAAATTATATTATTGAATAACTAAACCAATCGTTCAGCGTTGGACTTTAGTGCGAAAAAGAGATAACACGACATATTTCTATAAAGGAATAAAAGTACTTCCGGACATCAACTTCAACACAAGTCAGTGTAGGGGTCAAAGGCCTTTTAGGGATTTCTGCTTGGAAATTACTGCCATGAAAGCAAGTCTGATGTGGACTTTCTCCGAGTGATATCTAAATAGAATTTGGTGGCAACAAGACTTCACAGTATCAATAAAAAGGTGCGAAGATAAGCCGTGAGCAATGTTTTTTTAGAAATTTGGCTCGAGTAGTTTACCATTTGTGTTTGAAATCAATATTTAGTGTGTCTTGAAATATTTAACTCTAATGTACATTCACTTGCCGCCCTAGCAAGTGTATACAATTTGAGAAAATGCATCGGCAGCATTTGAATTCTTGCCAGTGGGCTATGATGATGCCCACAAACAGTTGCATTATTGATTTGGCATTGCATTATTCGCCCGCCAGCCAAGCCATTTGGCAAACCCAGACAAAGTGGATGCAACGCCTACAACAAATGCTGCTGCCGATTCAAAAGTTCATTCAAATCAACAAATTTGAGCATTTGTTTTAGAAAATCAAGTGCAAATGCAGAAACGGGTGTGAGCGAGGTGGTTGGTTTGCCTTCCGATAGCATTCGGTTCACTTTCACCACAACACATACAAGACCATACAATACACACAAACACACACACACGGCTCACACAAATTATAAATTCGCTGACATTTCGATTTTCATATAGATGCATTTAAAAATTCGCTTAATCAGCAGGAAAGTAAGCGAAATGCAAAGCTCTCGCAACTAAACTAAGTTAAATGCCATTGTTTACACTTTTTATGTTGACACGTTGCCCCTTTGTGGCAAGCCCGTCGTGGAGGGGAGAGAGCAAGCGAGCGCAGGCCAACAACAAGCACACCGCACGCGTTCAGCCAGCAAAACGTACTGAAAGGAGGCGGGCCAAAGAAGCTACAAAAGCTCGCCAAAATCAAGTCGAAAGCTATGCCAAAGAGAGATGGAGAGCGCCAGCAAGCTTAAGTGAGAAAATGTGAATCAGAGAGAGAGAGAGAGAGAGTGGCCCGCAGTGGGTGGAGGCGGCTAGGACGCTCTTTAGAACTTTAAAAACAATGGACATGTTTGCCGGCAAAGGGCCAAACGCTGCGGTTGCTATACTGGGATTCCCCATTTTATACCCTTGTGGAGGAGGAGTCTACTAATCAATAATTCCACAAACTGGTGGCAAGTTTGTCAGCACCAAGGGATTGCTACTTCTTAGACCATCCTCACCTCAGGCCCAAATTGTTGAATGTTAAATGCCTGCGTTTCCACCAGCATTGCCTGGGCGTTCGCGAAGCCCAGCTTCCGAAAGGGCAAGGGCTCGCCCTCCACATCGTTGTAGTCGCGTAGTATGCTGTGTAGGCCAACCGGTGGCTTTCGAGAAGTGATCAGTGCCCGGATCACTGAAGTGACATACTTCAGGGTCTCGTCTTTATCCAAAGGCATCGCGTTTTTTCAGTGTCTGCAACGGAAAGCAAGAGTGAGAGGGCATTATCAATAGAAAGGCAATACATTTTTAAGTATGAGTCAATCACTTCGGAATGAACCCAAAGACCCCCGCCACCCCACCCCACACCCCCACAGCAACAATAATAAACGGTTTTTGGCAAGCTACATATGACAACAACAAATGGGCATGCAAAAAGAAAACCGAAAACACAACGAAAGTGCTGATAACAGCTGTGGGAGAAAGAGAGCGAAAAAGAGTATTTGGCGCCGACGCCAACGATGCAGCGTGCAAAGCAGCAGCGCAGAACCCTTTCTTTACAGCAGATTTTTAACTCAAACTTCAAGTGAAAAATTCAATTTTTGGAAAGGTTTTAGTTAATTTGATGTACATGTGTACATATGTATGTATGATTATTATTTTGTTACCACTCTTTCCTCCTCCGACGGATGCAGAGGAGATGCAAAACGATACGCCGTTACTTTATGTAGACCCACACACACACACACACATACAGAAAATGATGCCGGCGTCTGTTGAGTTAACTTACCCAACAATGGAAAACTTATTAAACAATCGAAAATAAGCAATCTTAAGATCATATGCACTTCTTTCTGCAGTTCTAGCACTTTCGAAGTGTTTTCCGCTTAGAAATCTGCGGCGAGATTTAATTGCAGTTGGCGCTGGTCTTTTTCAACTTGGCTGTTGTTTGCTGCTGTCCGCACTGCGTTTACACATTAATCGCAGGATTAACTTTCTTCTTTTTTACTGAGATTAAATTCCACTGTTTTCCTAAGTAATGTCAAAACCGAATGGAAACTTTGAATGAAATGAATTTTGGAAGAGTGAGACCAACATAGGGTGACAGATGCAGAGTTGCCAGATCAGCGGGCGTAGTTAGGTCACACAGCAAATTGGGGCGCCAAATTGAAAAACAAAACGGTAAAAAAAGTTTAAATCACGGGGTCCAAATAGGTATTTTTATTTAAAAAATCAATATCTTTTTGTATTGTATTTGTATTGCTATTGGTTATATTTGCTGTAGGAACAGCTCGAGACATGAAGTAAAGAGCAGAGATTGTTTGCTTGTTATTTAATTTAATTTAATTAAAAAAGCGTCCAGCTAAAGAAGATATACAAAACATTAATCTATCCTACCTTAAGCTTGGTATACATCAACAAAGGAGCGGCCAAAACAAAAATACCAGAAGCGGCAATTGATTTGATTTGGTCTAGTTTGGCCAGATTCGAGATATCCGCATGCATTATGGTCACACTGGCGACTGATTTATTTGAATTTGAATTATTGAATAAATTTATGAATTCTTAAGAAAACAGAAGAAGACAAGGGATTCTGTATAGCACTGTCGTGGACGGGCTAGCACTGGCGATAACATCGCCACCGTCGCTGCCACTCTTCCAATTGATCCTTCCTGGGCTTGTTTTCGGTAGACTTATACTCCGATGTCCACCCAACCTTCCTTGCATTCATTAGCGATTTATTAATATGAATTATTCCGTCCCATCTGCGCTCCAATATCGTCCCACGCACTTTTCAAGAAGACTAAATTGCTGCGACCTTCCATAAGGTTCCACAACAACTGCTTCCTCTTCACAGATTCTATAAGTAACTGTAACTAACTTAATCTTCCCATAATTTGGTTTTGCCGCTCTATTAGTGATGTCAAAATATTTGAAAATGCACTCGATAAGGCATATTTGTGTATCGGCAGTAAGCGATTCCTCAAGAATAAACCAAAATCCAATCATTCTTGAGTTATCGGAAACATTCACACACTAAAATATCAATCTAGTATATTATGCGGTCTTTGTTTGAGGCGGTTTGTTGAAGTGTAGACTACCAACAAAGGGAGCACCAAAGTGCTTTGGTGCTAAAAGTTTTGTTAATTTTTTTATAAGCTAAAAGTATGGTCAAAGAAATCCTAAGATAGCATTGCGATTCCTAAAAAAATAAAAATAAACCTTTATATATATACAAAATGGAATCTTTAAAAGAGAAATAAAAATAATGAAACTTAACCAGAGAGCTCGATTGGAGACAAGATTTAAGATCATTATTTATAGTACTTAATTTAGTTAGTAAATTTATAGCGTAAGATTTTGTAAACTAAACAAAATAAATTAAAAAAAAGAGATTTTAAGATAATTCAAAGTATTCTTTATATATCCCAAAACAGTGTAAAATCATGGAAAAATCCTACTTTATATCAAAGTTTTGTACTTACTTCAAGTAATTTCGTAATTCATACCGTACTATTGTCATCGTTTGTACTTAATTCAAGTACTAAGTTCTTGGTTTTATCTCTGAGCTTACCCTAGGTACGGAGTATAGAAAGAACAACACCAAATTTAATGCTAGACGGTCCATTAATACTTGAGATATTATTTCAAATATAATGGAAAAAGCAGTTTAGAAAAAAAATGCGTTTAAAGCTTTGAGAGCACTTTACATTTACCGGATAAATCTTTATAAATGCGTAGCCCTACAAATAATTGCCAAATTGACTTACATTGTCACATAAACCTACATAAAACAGAGGAAAAACTAAAATATATTTAGAAGTTAAGAAAAAGACCTTTAAAGTAAAAAATTTAAGTGTCTTTTTCCAAAATTCTAGATCAGAATTCTTTAGAGCAGTGATCGGAACACACCAGACAATTCTAGTTTTTAAAAACTCGCCCTAAAATAACTTTCTTTTCTTAATTTAAAGAAAATTTCTTGTTGTTAAACATAGAAAAGACAATCCGAAAACAATTAATTTTCTTTTGAAATAGAAATTTGGTTTATTTTTTCTTAAAAAATTTTTAAAGAGTTTTTTCTTAATACTTTCATAAATCAAGGGCGAATTCGCATATAAATTAAGGAAAAAATATATTGCACGGTGTCCTTAAACAGGGCTAATACCATTGTATTTAGGAAATCACCCTAAATTTAGGAGAGCATTTATCATTAATTTAAAAAAAAACATTTGGAAGTGCGCCCCATTAAGTTAAAAAAGGTATGTAAAAATTTGTACTAAAATTTAGAAATATATAAAAAAAACACCGCTTGTAATTCTCAAGTTCGAACTCCCTGCTTGCGGAATATAAAAGGAGCAGCTGATATTCGGCTTGCTGAGAAATTCGCCCTAAAAAATAGAAAAATTTGTGTAGAAAAGTGGTCGAATGCGATAAGTTGCCATTCGTGTTAAAGTTTCCCTTAGGTCCCCCGAGCCCAGGTCCGAGACAAGGTTAAGTTAGAAATTAGAATAATGAATAATTAGATTTATAATGTGATTTTTAGAAAGGAAACTTTAGTGAACCAACAGAAAGAAAGTATCCTATAAGAATAATATAAAAGGGATTAAACGCTTCTTAGAGTATTCTTTCTCTAGTCCCCTGACTCCGTTTCCCTGTTTAATTAATCATTAGAAAATATTTTGTTTTTTCCAAAAAGGTTTTTCAAATCTACAAATTGTTTTTCTACAATTAAGAAAATATTTTCAGAGTTTCAGAAAGTCTCAGTCTTGACATAAGAAATAATTTTTCTAAAATATATGGTTAGTCGCCTTTGACCCCTCTTTTTAAAACGAATATCCAAATTTTCACATCGATTTCGGCTGTTTTTTTTGTTTGACTGTACCATCCGAAGTAATGTATCGTTAAAGCAGTGCTGGCCAAAAGGAGAGTACGAAATATTCCTTTCCTCAAAGTAAAACGCAGTGGTTAGAACGAGACGGACAGAGTGGGAAAAGAACTCAGTGGGTGAAATGAGCTCGACTGCGCAAGCGCCGATCTCATTTCAACAAGCTTTTAACGGTAATTCTGTTCAAATTGTACGAAATTTATTAGAAAATATACAACAAAAAAAAAAGAAAACAACATAAACAATTCAACTCCTTCAAAGTAGCCTCGCCGCTTGTTTATTGTATTGCCGCCTCCTGGCTCTGTTAATTTGGGCTTGTTTGAGATGCTGCCAAAGCACTCGTTGCCTCTCCTCCGGGTCTAAACTCTCTTGGCTTAGTATTACCGTGGCTAAAACCTCATGTTTCTTCTTCTTTCTCTTGTGCTTTTTCCTTCTCCCATCGGGTTGCTTATTTGCGTTCAAACGTTGTTCCCCTGTTAGTTCCAGGATACCAGTTTTGGCGGGAACATTAGATGTTCCCAGAAGTACGATATTTGGTGGCTTGAGATTTGAATTTTCGCCTGTTTTTGGATACACCGTTTCGAGACGAGCAGCAGCCGGAGGAGCGGCCTCTAAGCGAAATCGTTTGGACTGCTTCTTTTGCATCCAATCTGAGGTTTTGTCCTTTAACTGCTGCAGTTGCTGATGATATTCTGTTCTTACTTTTTGGGCCAATTTCAGTTCTTCCTCGCGGGCAGCGTCCAGAACTGTTTGGGTATCTTGATTCCCCGCCGGACGTATGCCAAAGCAGAAGCCTTCACGCTGATTATGTCTGGACGAGGGTGGTGGTGAGGGTGTAGAAATGGGCGCATCTAGTCGTTCCTTGTTCTTTTCCACACCCTCCTCCTCTCGCTCTTCTTGAGCTGGCGGTCTCTTATGTGCACCCTCATGTCTTAGACAGTCGATTGGAGTTCGATTTAGTATTTCCAATTCCAAATAGTTGAGATTCTTGAGAACGACCAACGCATGCTTTTTCATGGCTTGAATGGTCTTAAGCAAATCTGCCAAGTCCGCAGGATCATAAAGCTGATGTTGTTTCTGCTTTTCTAAGGTGCTTTTATTCGTATCCTTAGAGGGTGGCTCGACTGTGGGACAGGTGGTAGGTTGGGGCTGACAAACAAGCGGAGATTCAGTGGGGGGTGCTGTTGTGCGACAGGTGGCGGTTGTGGTCAGCGGCTTGGGTTTTTGGCTACAGCCGTCTGCCTTGGCCAGTAACTTCGTTTTGGATTCTTTTCTGGGCCCCTCTTTGAAAGGACGTACCGCAGCTTTGGCTCCTTCATTCCGTTCCCTTTGCAAATTTATCATACGTTCAAATTCCCGATCCGATGCTGCATTTTGAAACCGTTCCATCTGCCTCTCGCGTTGTCTAGTCAGCTGTTCGTTCTTTTTGAAAGTGTCTCTGTCATCCAGATCATCACCCGACTCTATTTCCACCCTAGGTTTAACATCTTTGCCTGCCTCGTACAACCAATAGTTAATATTCTCCTTTGCCTTCTTTGCCTGCAGCAGTTCGGCTGTATTCTGTTTCAGTTTTTTCTTGAACTGCAATGTTTGGGTGTAGTCCGATCGGGGAATCAAATCATATTTTGCTTTCTTATTGAGTCTGCTCTCCTGATGCAGCTCATCTAAAAGTATTGTTGGATCATGATTATCCTTGGACTTTTGATTCCATCCCCTGAGATCGCGACGTTCACTCTTGTAGCGTCGCATTGGGGGGAATCTTAAAGCACCATCATCCAGTTCGACTTGATCGGTAGTGCCGCCGAGGACACATCTCAGGGTAACCACAAACACAACTACCATTAAAAGATTTCGTCCAAGTATTGACATTGTTTTCGTAAGCACTTCATCGTGCTGGAAGTGGGATTGTTTGTTTCGTTGAGTGGAGTAAGAAAGTTGATTGACAAAGCTAGAAAGTAAAGGAACGCGAACGAACGACTTTTACAGAAGATCAGTCTCCAATAGCTGGACAAAAATACGTCAGAAAATTACTTTACCAAATTATGAAAGCCCAGAAGTCACAAAATATAAAAGAGTTTGTCCAATTCTGTACTGGGAGCAGGGTTCGAAATTGCTCACGAGCGAGCCGCGCGCTCTGCCTCTTTTCGGCTCTAGCTCAGAGCCGTGAGCCGCTGTTCGAGAGCCGGGAGCACCAAATGTCTCACATTTCGTGAGCCACAGCTTCTGGCTGAGAGCTGAGAGCCGCTACTCGGGAGCCGTGAGCCATCAACCGGCTCTCGGCTCGTGAGTCACAGCTATCGGCTCTGAGCTGTGAGCCATAGTTCTCGGGCCAGTTTAAGGTATGGTTAATATTAAAAGAAACGATTTTAAGAGTTTTTTAGAAAGAAGAATTTCAACACAATACTACTACCACCACACAAGGTCGAGGGTTGGTGGTTTACACAACTCAAAATTATTTGTGGAGGGATAAAAATTTTTTAATATTGGAGGAATTTTCGTCCTTACATTTAGGAAGAAAATTCATAACTTTTAGGCAGTTTTTTGTCTCAAATCAAGGCTAAAATTACCTAAAGAGTTAAGATCACAACCTTAAACTAAGGTTAAGATGTCTTTGGCTTTTTAAGGCCAAATTACCATGAATTTAAGGTTACATTTGGAGGTTTAAGGCAATTAATTTTTTTGGGTGTAGGTGTACATCTCCCTTTAAGCGTTAAGATCATATAGATCGATCTATCGACTAAGATTAAATTTTTTCTTAATTTTATGTATTTAGTTTGAAATTCTAAAATTTGAAACTCCTTATTGATATATTATGAGAAATGGTTTTTTTTTTTTATTTATATGCTACTACACCATATAATTTTCTGCATGATTTGGGTCAAATTCAATTATAGGTTTTTTTTCAGGGATGCAAACCGGTTGTGAACCGAACCGAACCGAACCGAACCGCTGATTTCAGCTGGTGAACCGAAACGGCTTTCTTTTATAAATGCTGAACCGAACCGAAAACCACAAAGAACAAGAAAGACAGTCGGTCAAGCCCGACTATAGCATACTCTGTACCAACGAAATTATACGCTCAGCATAAATTTTGATGCTGCAGGAGCAGCTGAAAGCAGCGCTGCTTCTGCGCTGCAGCAGCGAACAGTCTTTTGATCATAACTCGAAAACCGTTCATCCAATCTTCACCATTGCTTTGGCTGATCGATAAGTTATCTTTATTACTAAATATTTCTAGAAGGATCAACACACCTATCTTAAAACTGTAGGAGATATGACGTTTTTTCTAAATTGCGGGGGCGGCAGGGGGCGTGGCCAAAATTGAAAATAAACTTGATCTGCCTGCCGACATAAGAAGCATATGTCCCATACATGTCAAACCTCTATCTCTTACCATCTCTGAGATATGTGCGTTCATACGGACAGACAGACGGACGGACAGACGGACGGACAGACGGACATGGCTATATCGACTCGGCTGTTGATGCTGATCAAGAATATATATACTTTATGGGGTCGGAGTTGCTTCCTTCTGGTTGTAACATACTTGTGCACAAACATAATATACTCTGTGTACCTCTGGTACAGAGTATAAAAAGTGAATGTAGCGGTTTGGTGAACCAATTTTAGCAAAATGTTCACAGTATGTTAATAATGTAAGTAGAACAGAAAAGAGTATATAGGCTGTGACTTAATTCAGTGAAATATTTTGACAGCGTTTAAAAACGTGTTAAAATTGGTTTAGAGACATATTTCAGAAGTTATTTACTCGATGAACTTGAAATTAGCTCCTTAGGTTGGTAGGATGTAGTTGGATATTTAATGCTAAAATATGATATTTCTTTAACATTCAAACTTATTGGAAAATATATATCTTAACTGGGCATTGACTTAATTGAACTTAACGAGACAATATTTTTCTTACTTTATCTTCATCCATTATTTGTCTATTGAATTTTGACTTCACCTTCCTTTTTTCCATGTTCATGACCGGCTATCCGGACTCCGAACCAGGCAGGGATCTGGAAAATTCGTCTGTGGGTTTGTAATGTGAGTATTGGGATATATTACATATTATTTAATGGAAAGAAATATGTAGTTTGATTCTTCCCCAATTCAAAACTGGTTCTCAATCTGTTTGTAAATATGAAAATCGAGTCATAAAAATCATTTCCACACAATGCCGAGGACCCGCTGGGCAAACAGCTGGTCTATTTTAAAATTGTCTATAAACATTTTATAATAATACAATGATCAACTGGCTAAAATGCATGCCAATTTAGCCAATTATATTCAAAGGGATATATGAGAACTATGCCATTCCCCCCCCCCCCCATCATTTCCACCTTCATCGTTTTAACCCCCCAAGGGAACCTTCTGATAAAATTAATTGAAATGACCATGGGCTATATTGGTGACGCAGTCAGTTGTCCCCGTCGCCGTGGTCGTCGCAATGCAGTTTCAAGCCAAGTCAATGGAAATTTCGTTGGAAGTCCAAGCTTGGAATGGCGCATATTGGGTGACTCAGTTGCCAGTTGCTGTTGTGTCGTTGCCAACCAGGCAGTCGAGTTTTCCACACCAAACGCCACAGACGTCGTCGAAGAGTGTCGAAAGGACTGGCAAATAATTATATCATAGACTTAAACGCAAAAACGTTACGTTATCCCTTGGCCAGCGCATTGTTGTTGTTTCCCTAATGCCACACAAACGCAAAAGGCATAAAAACTAAACGTGACAAAGAACAAATAAATAAATCAACACTCTTGTCCTCTGTTACCCGCCCCCTGTGCCTTAGTACTTCGAGAGGATTCCTTGTGTCTTTGTGTGTACGTGTGTGTGTGTGTGTGTGTGTGTGTGTGCCATGCCTGTCCTCAACATGCACACCAAAATGATTATATTGATTTTATTTTTCTATAACGGTTCCTACAATTGGAGTAAAAAGCTCTAAAGCTACTACTAACTACTTTCTCCGGCACTTGGCGTGTGTGTGTTTGAGTGAGTGTGCGTCCGGTTGTGCTGTGCTGGTGTCAATTGGGGTAAGTTCCTTATTCAAAGACATTGTTTCAATTAATTTCGAAATATTCGAATGGAGGTTGAAAAAGTACTTTTAAGGATTCTGAAATTGAAGATGAAATTGAAAGCCTTGGGCTGGGTGGTCGTTTCAAATGACAATAACAAATGCTACAACAAGTAGACAACAAAGAAAAGTCAATAAAAATGCGCAAAAGCAAAGCATGGCTAGGGGGTTCGCTTACACTGGCGTCGCTCGAAAGTGAGTATGGTGTTGGTGTGAGCAGCTCACGAACTTAATTGCTGGATTGCAGTGTAGATTGGCGATTTTAACTCATTTTATTTTTTAAGTCTGTGCAAAAGTATGTAACATCAAGATGGAAGCATCTCCGACCCCATAAAGTATATATATTCTTAATCAGCATCAACAGCCGAGTCGATATAGCCATGTCCGTCTGTCCGTCCGTCCGTCTGTCTGTCCGTATGAACGCACAGATCTCAGAGATGGTAAAAGATAGAGGTTTGACATGTATGGGACATATGTTTCTTATGTCGGCAGGCAGTTCAAGTTTATTTTCAATTTTGGCCACGCCCCCTTCCGCCCCCGCAATTTGGAAAAAACGTCATACCTCCCACAGTTTTTAAGATAGATGGGTCATTCCTTCTGGACATATTTAGTAATCAAGATAACTTATCGATCCTCTAAAGGAATGGTGAAGATCGGATGAACTGTTTGCTGCTGCACCGCAGTAGCAGCGCTGCTTTCAGTTCCTACTGCAGCATCAACATATATGCTGAGCGTATAATTTCGTTGATACAGAGTATGTTATAGTCGGGCTTGACCGACTTTCTTTCTTGTTTTTAGTTAAAGAGCTTCTTATAAGCCAAATCTGTCTTTTGAATGGACTTTAAGTGAATCTTAAGTGGATCAACCTATTTTTGGATCACTCTAATCAACTCCTGTGAAAATTCTGAGCATATTCGAATGAAATAAAGAGCGGACAAACCTTCTTACAACCTTTTTAAAGCCCACTTGTTTCTTCTTAAAATGTTATTTGCTATTCTAAAAGGTTAGGCGACTCTGGGGAGCTTCGGAATAGTTTTGGAAAGTTTTGTTCCCTTAAAAAATAGATTTTCATAAAGTGAATTTTCCCAAAACTAATCCCAAGAATGGTATTTCAGCAGCTTTTTCTGAGAAACTGTCGCTTTCTTGAGTAGCGCCTTTCTGATGACTAATTCCTAGATTGTGGCGTTACCACCGATTTCAACAATTGATGGCTTCTTTGAAGAGAGGACAATAAACTAGCAAGTATGTTTTTAAATTGTCCTGATTTGTTTAGTCAAAATATAGAAAATATATTCCGAAATGTCGAAAAGTTTGCCGGAAAAGTTTGTCGAAAAAACCAGGAGAGGTTCATTTCGGGGTTCGAACCCGCGAAAAATTTGGTATCTGGTTCACGGAGCGGGTTCAGAAGGTCGCTAAACCCAGGATCAGGTTCAAACCCGGGGTTCGGACATTATTTTGGTGTTAGAATTGGGACTGATCTTAAAATGTGAGAACGTTTTTCTGAACACCAAAACAAGATATTACTGCATTATGCAGAAGACTTCAGAACTTGTGTGCGACAAGTGTACCAAGATGAGTAAAAATCTCTGGGAAGAATGTGAGAGAAATATTTTTTGAACCAAACTTTATCCCTTAGGACCATGAAATAGCTCATTATGCCATCATAAATTTATTGTTTGGATATTCTAGAATTTAGGTTTAACCCCCTCTGGATGTACAATTTACAATTGTACGATTGAAGCGAATTTGTGATATTATCTTTCAAATGACCCTGTCCATATTTGCTGAATTTTGTAGGTTTTTATTTTGAACCATTAATAACTAAGCTTAAGTTGTTGTCCCTATGTGTTGCTAGTACAAAAGTACTCAATGAACACGCACCTAGGATGCAGTTGAAAAACTGGGTATGAGGTGATGCTTACACTCAGGAAAAAATACACTGATATTTTAGTATTAAAATTTTATAAAAGTTTTAACTTACTCTGTGGGGTACTCGATCTCGGGACCTCTGGACTTGAACTCGATTGGAATGCCGCTCCAACCAGTTGTGCCATCGGCTAAGCTGGCTGATCGACGGCTATATATATTGAATAGCCCACAGTTATTCATAAATATCTTTCTGGCATTTTGCAAAAATAAGACTGCTTGTAATTCTCAAGTTGGAAATCCCTGCATAGGGAATATAAAAGGGGTAACTGAAATTCGCCGATTTAATATGTTTTTAGTCAATTAAAAGTGGTTTTTAGTTAATTTAAATACAGAAAAATCAAATATGAATGTGTTAGGTTTTACTATGCGATTTTTCTCTGAGTGTACAGAAGTCCCTAATATCAGAATTTAAGGATCTCATTCCGGGTTATTCTTAGTATCGTACTGTATTATAGATTCAGAAGAATATTCCTTGATCCAATCCACTTCTTAAGTATCTGTTCAAATAATTTTTACGTATTCGATGTTGAGGCAAAAATTATGTCATTGTAAAGTTTAAAATAAAAAATCAAACAATTATTTCAAGAAAGCAAGCTGATCTTCTGCAGATGTTTGGGTTTGTTTTTAAAAAGGGAAACAGGATGGGTGCGCTGTTCGGTTTACTAGGTCTTCGGCTGAGAACCGCATCGTTTAGCTCCTTTTATTTGAATCTTTTGTAAATTGTATTGCTTAAATTATAATTAGAATGAAAAGTAACATTAAAGGAAACAAAGAACTATTGAACATTGGAGCTGAAATAGTTCTTTAAAACTAGATTCTAAAGATGTTCCTTTCTCTAGCTAAGTACCTAATAATGGTGTTCCCATATCTTGCGTACAATTGTTACTAATTTAACCTTTGAACTTTTGAAAGGTATTAAGCTATAGAAATGTTCTTAAAAATGCATAATACAGTAGGTACCTTTTTTACTTTTTTAAACCAAAACCTTATAATTACTCAGCGTGAGTTTACACACGGAGCTTTGTAAATCATTTCAATGGAATTCCATGGAGAGGTCCTTATAAATGTGTTAAGTGGCGAGGATGCATTGTTTTTAAAGGAACCATTAATATAATATATTATCGTTTGCAAACATTTTGTGTCTCTTTTAAAATAAGTCCTCATAAGGAAATTTCATAATCAGAATCTGAAGGTCAGCAAAAATTCTATAAAAATATATTTCGAAGAAGAAGAAGAAATTTGATATTCAGAATCTGAAGGTCAGGAAAAATTCTATAAAAATATATTTCGAATCGCATATCTTTAAGAATCTTTCATTACAATTTCGAACTCCTTGCAAAGGTTATAAAAAAGAACTAACTACCAACTTTACTTACCAAAATCTCTTTGTACATTAAATTTAAAAAATTTTTAGCCTCAACTGTATTGACTTCCTAACCCTTTGTTATATCTGTCTGGCGTCTATATTTTTGCCTCTACTGTTAAAAAAAATTCATTGCACTTTGTTGTCGTCTGCTTTCCATTGGCATTTCCCAACATTTCCCACACATCCAGCGCCTGCGCTTTGAATGGCCAATGTTTTGATAGTAAAACGGACAAAGACTTGTATTCCTTCAATACCAGAAAAGGGCGACCAAATTTGTTTACAAATAGTCAAACCAGACGACACGCGACACGTGGCACGATGCGGCCATTGGAAAGGCTGGGGTCAGTGGGTGGGCCGTTCCTTTTCCATCTCCTTCTCCTTCATTACTTGGTAGAACCGGCCGGCGTGAACGGATGTTGCTAACTATGACGTCAAAGGCTCTGGTAACGACATTGAACTATTTTAGTTTGCTAACGTCAATTAAGAAAGCATCCAATTTCTTGGCTTTCTTCATATCGAGCTTAATTTGTGGCTAATCGAATTTGTCGCGTTTTATATTTCTTCTTACGTCACGAGCTACGAAATTGGGCTTCCGTTCAGTTTGTGGCATAAACTATGAATTTAATAACTCGCTTAGCTTTGACTTAATTAATTTATTGACAAAATTATACAAATTATGCAAAATGCAGATGCCCTCCAAGGTAGAGATTTTATTTATATTTTATATATTGAGTTAAAAGTTAGCAAATCCTAAAGTGACCTTTTATAATATTTAGCAAACTTCCGAAGGTAGAAAAACAAACCAATTAAGGTCAATTTTGATTGTTTTTTGTTGCAAATTTATGGAGCATACTATAAGGTATATATATATATATGTTCTTGATCACCATCAACAGCCAGAATCTTCTTATAATTGCAGACAGTTCAAGAATACATTCAGTTTATGCCACGCCCCTCCAGTCCCCGCAAGTTCAAAATTGTTTTATAAATAGAATTAATGGTACCTTCTGAACATGTTGAGTTATAGGGATATTTTATCAATCCACCAAAGAAAGGATGAACGGAACTCAAGCTATGAGCAAAAGAATGTTCGCTGCAGCAGCGACTGTAGCTTCAAAATCCATACTGAGCATAGAGTGGGAGTAAAATCATCAAACAAAATCAAAAAATTTCGAAAATACGTTTTATGGGATCGATGTGATTCACTTACTAAGGATATGCATCGAATTTCCCCCAGATTTTAATTCACTAGTCGTAATCGGTAGTCGTTTGAGTAATATTTATAATGATTAATTGCTCAGTTTAATTCAAAAAATAAAATTTAATCACTATGTTTTGAGTAATAAAAAAATCTCAAATAAAAATGTTGGATTTTCTAAATAGAACTCAGTATGATTATGGTATGGGCACACTTGAATGAAATAAAAACTACTTTTACCATCAATTGTCACGAATTCCAAGAAACCTCGGACGAAAAGAAAGATCGGAAATTAAAGTAATTAATTGGTGAAACCGCAAAACAAAAGGAATTCAGTTCTGTAAGTTCATGACAATGCACAAGATTTTTCTGTTTGTAATTCAGGCAAAGAAGAGCTGTTATGTGGCTGTCAGTGTGGCACAAGTGGGTTGCTGCGACACCGGTGCATTCAACAAGATACAAGATACAATAAAAATTAAAAAAAGCACATCAGGAGAATATTGCCTTAAATAGACGTATAGCCGTATTTTGTCCATTTTCCATCTTGATTGATTCGTGAATGACCCAAGACGCTTTAAAATTAATATGCATAAATCGGTCGCAAGAAGATTTTTATTTCGTGAATCGTTTGTGCCGTAAAAGAAACGCTCACGCGTACATCTCTACTCTATACCTCCCAAAGATTATATTTATCTTATCAATTTTAAGTTGATTGTCACAAAAAAATAAGATGAGTGATGTTATCATACTTTCGCTTGAAGATTTTTAACAGTGGACAACATAAGTTCACTCTCAGGTATTAGCTTTAAAGAATAGGACATGAGTTGGGTGTCTCCTGGGACAACCCAGTTGCAGAAAGTTGTCAAAAGTGGTTCAAGTGCAAATGGTGGCCCGAAAACGACAGCATTACTTTAAAGTGGGGTTTCACTTAAGCTTATACCGAGCCTATATCCAAGGTGTTGAAGTCACTCATTTGTTCGAGTCTTTTTTCAAGTTTGATTCTGCACCACCAAACGTATGAAATCGCCTTGAGGCAAAGATTTGCTATCGATAACCCTCTTGGTGATCAAATGTTAACAATGCTCCAAATAGATTTCGCACCACTATTTTTCGAACCTTCCCTCTTGAAGTTCACGCTGCTATCAGACGACGCTCAGCCTCTTTGGCTCTGGCTCTTTATCCAGCGTCAGGGTTAATTCTTCTTTACACTCCGCTTCAAATAGCAACGTGATTTGTCCATCGATTACTAAATCCACTTCGCCTAGTTGTTCTACCAATCGATTTATTATTACTATTAATTAAATGGTGTTCTTATTGGCTTTACTTTTTAAGAGCAAGTTTTTGAGACAGAAACGACTAAACTAGTTAGATACTAGCACCAAAATTTAAGAACATAATTGTACATGTCTTCATTTTTCACTATGAGCATTTGAATCCACTTATTCCATTTATGATTATGACTTTATCCCATCTTTCTGTTTATATTTGACATTCTAGTTCATCCAGTTGTCCAGTTAAACTTCTTTGATTATATTCACATTTGCTCAAAAATATCTATTCCTAACCAGCAGTGCAAGCTGCTTGGAAATGAGGACTGGTTCGGTTCAGTGGTTCACAAAGTTTTCGACTTTGCGGTTCGGTTTCGGTTCGGATCAGTGGATCACACTTATTTTATTATACATTTTATGGAGGTTTGTTTCTTCTTCTGTGTTATGATTTCTAAAGTGAACCCCCGGAAATCATTTGAGTAGCTCTATAATCCATATATAATTGTCGCAAATGTTTAAAGGCGGCTAATCAGGCGCCTAGGATTTCACCACGAGAATAGTGCAGTATTCGCACAGTGATACGATCTGGGGCTTGATGTTATCTTTTGTCATATGATAAAGTTGAAAATTACCCATTATTCATATCAATTTGATGAATTTTCTGATTAATATTATATAATATTAATGGAATATAATAATAATATTTATTAATAAAATTGTAATTTGAATCAATATGAAAATGATATTATTTGGCTTTTATTTTACATTTTTTAGCAGCAAAATGATATGTCAAATTGTCAAATTCACCATCCCAGATTGAATTGATATTGTCATTTTATTTTCTCTGTGCGATTAGTTTGTCTCAATTAAGAGTAAACAAAATGCTTTCTTAAGTTGGATTACGGTCAAGAAGCACCACAGAATAATGATAATATCGATCCTTAGAGAGTATGAAGAAGGAAGAGGATATACTAGCTCAAATCCATTTTTTCTTAGATTTTGAATTTCAGTTTGAAGAAAAGTATTTTAAAAGCTCGGTGGGAAATTAAAGATAAACGGAGATAAACTAAATCACATCTCTTGTAAAGGGTGCACAGAGAAAAAAAAGGATGATTTCCGGTATACATTTGGGAGGGATATGTCTGAAATATCCGTTTAATCATTCAACGGAGCTAAAAATCATCCCAAGGATATGAAAAATTATGATCTTTGGGATGATTTTTCACCTCCGTTGGATGATTAAAAGGATATTTCAGACATTTCCTTCCCAAATTTATACTTCTTTGGATCTTTTTATTTTCTTTGTGATCCTTAAAAGCTAAATAAAGTCTATTGCCTGGAGGTAAAAGCTTAACGTTACCCATTATATCTTGTGGTTTTCGGTTCGGCTGAGAAATTTTCGGTGTATTAGCTGTCTTAAATGGTTCGGTTTCGGTTCGGTTCAGAACCGGTTTGCATTCCTCTTCTTAGTAGATGATGCAAATCTAAAAAAAAAAAGAATAAAACTATGATTGTTTTCAATTTAAGGCTACAGGATACACAACATTTTCTCAGCTCGGGAACACGCCACATATGCTATGACATTTCCAACTGCCCTTTTGGCTTTATTAATGGTCATGGAAAACACAAGTTTCATTGGAAACTCAATAAATTGAAACTGAAAGTCGGTTGAAGTCAAAGAAATTCTTGGAATTAGACATTTCTCTTTCTAGATTCCTCTTTCTAGTCCTCATCCCTATTATATTGTTCATAAACCGCGTCACAATCAGTTGGGTTCCATTCCACAGTTTCAAGGCAAGAAGATTTCGTAGCATAGTGATGATATATCCAAGAAAGAGTTTAAGAATTCCACTGCGTAATTTACAACTTGGACATTGTTTTCAACACGATCGACCTATTTGAATGAACGGAAATCTGCCAAATTTTGAAGCGTTCAATTTAAGTCATTGACATCAACAAGTCCTAGGTAAAATAATTTGGTTGTACATTACTGATGAAAGATGATTGTTGAAAGATACTACCGGAACTTGCCCATTTAAGATTCACAGCAGTTTTGTGGAGAAATTTACTTTAGCAGAAACACTCACATATTCACAATCATTGAAATGGTTTTTACGTATCGTCACAATTTCGATGACAGATGATTTATTCGCCGCTGTTGATTTCTGAATCAAGAAATCGATTTCAGGGCAACACAATTTTATGATCACATGATATACATTCGGCTAGAAAATGAATGAAATCAGGGTTACACGGTATTTGGCAGTTGTGCCACTACCCTACAGTTTCCTTACATGTTAGTTATTTCTCTTAAAATAAGTTTCACCTTACTTTGTTTTATTAACTTGCAGGGGAAACCCTCTTTTTATGCTTTGAGCTGCATAACACTCAGCTTTCTTTGGCTTCCCATCCCTTTTCTTTTAACCCAAGTACAGTTGACTACAAAATGTAGTTATGAGTTGCGACCTTGTGAATTGCATTGCAAATTTTGTGGTTGTAAACATTTTATGCCTAGTTTTTAATTATACCCTCAAAATGTTTGTCTTGTCTACAGATTTTATATCTAACGACGCAAATAAAAAAAAAATCTCCTCAACTATATGGCTAGCTATATAGAATCACAAAACTGGGGAGGGAAGAATAACCGGGGAGAGGGCGTAAAAGAAGAATATGCATTTTGTAAACAAGAGCATTAGGCTTTAGCATTGTTTTGCTATTTTCGGTGGGGCTGGGTCGGTGCCTTGTTGAGCATGAAAAGCTGCCCTAGTCCTAAATATTTAAAAATAGTTTTTGTTTTTATTTGTATTTTTTTTTTTGTTGCAAATGGCGCCCTAGGCCTACAAAATGGCTGCCAACTTGTTTGATTTAAATATAAACAGAGAAGAACACAAATTTGCAGTTGAGTGCTATGCTTGCCAATTGTTTGAACAGCCATCTGTGACCTTTATAAGCACACTCCTTTCCTTTTACCTATCTACATGGAAGCGTGCATAATATATGCAAGTCAAAGTACCGAACCGATATGATTAGATAAGGAGGGAGGGGTGGGGGTGGAGCAGTGTCTGACTGTGATTTAGACTTAGCGCACGCAAATAACAAATTTTCCACTCTACTAGTTACACAAAGCGGACGAAGCCAACCATAAACTTTGTTTATTAATAAACTAAGCATAAAGAATTATCAGCACAAGGTTGTTATTGCACGTATAGATAAAGCTTTCCGAATCTTAAATCAAAACAAACAAACAATCTGCAGTTATTTCAATTTATCATGCTTTTGCGTAGTTAGATTCGTCATATAAAAAGGAAATATTTGGATTACTTTGTGGTTACTTATGGTTTAAGTCATGGAAGACGATTTATCCCTTGATTTAAGAATCAGCAAGCATTTCTCTTACTTTCAAATGCTCTAAAACACTCTTATTCCTATTTCACCACACTAGTCATAGATTAGTCACTTTCCAACACTGCCCAAAGCGCTTGATGGTAATATATATAATTTTTTCATGATCACACTGTCTTTATTTCATGTTAAACAATTTTTTTAAGATTATCTATATTTTTTAAAAGGAGTTTTATCCATTTTAACATTAATTTTTCATTTTAGAAGACCACTTTCCAACACTTCCTTATTAATTCTTCTTCCTGATGGAGCATGCAAAGTTTTCTCTTACAATCAAATGTTTTCAAACACTTTTATCTAGATGAACTGCACTTGTCTAAGTAATTTCATCACTTTCCAACACTTTTCAAAAGATTCCGACCTTTCTTTATAGGAATATCCTTTTTTCCAAGTCTTTTTAGTCCACTTCATTTTCTTCTTTCATTGCAACTAGCATATTTCTTAATAGTTTCGCTACTTTCCCACACTAAAAAAAAGCCATCCTCCCTTAAATTGGTAAAACCAATACATTTCTTCTTAAACGAACTCAAAACTTCTTATTCCATTGTTAAAAGAATTTCTACCTTTTGTTGGTGTATCCTCCTTTCAATGGTCCATTTTTGGTCTTCTTTTTCTTTCATTGTTACTAGAATAGTTGTGAACTGCACTTGACTGAAGAATTTCGTCACTTTCCAATACTTTTCAGAGGATTTGTACCTTTTGTAGGTATATCCTTCTTTCCATTTCTTTTTAGTATTCTTCTGCTTTCATTGTAAATAGAATATTTCTTAACAGCGTCGAAACTTTCCAACACTGAAAAAGCTATCCTCCCTAAAGTTCGTACAACCAATGCATTTCTTCTTAGACGAATTCAAAACTTCTTATTTTATTGTAACTAGCATTTGCCTTGATAGCTTCGTCACTTTACAGAACTGGAAAAAGCTTCTGCGCTTGCCTAAACAATTTAATCACTTTCCAACTCTATTCAAAGGATTTCTTCCTTTTGTAGGTATTTCCTCTTTTCCATGTCTTTTAAGTCTTTTTCTTCGTCTTCTTCTTTATCATACTTTCCATGTCTTTTTAGTATTCTTCTTCTTTCATTGTAACTAGAAGTTTTCTTTATAGCTTCGACACTTTCCAACACTGGAAAAACTATCCTCCCTAAAGTTGGTAAAACCAATACATTTCCGCTCAAAACTTCTTATTCCATGGTATAACCAGCATATACCTTGATAGCTTCGACACTTTCCAGCACTGAAAAAAGCATCTGCGCTTGCCTAAATATTTTCATCACATTCCAGCACTTTTAAAAGGACTTCTACCTATTTTTGAGATAGATATATATCTTTTCCATGTCTTTTTAGTCTCCTCCTTCGTCTTCTTCTTTCATTGTAACTAGAATTTTTCCTTGATAGCGTCGACACTTTCCAGCACTGGATAAACGCTATCCTCCTTTACGCTATCCGCTATATAAGACGATCTCAAAACTACTTATTCCAATGTAACTAGCATTTTGCTTGATGGCTTCGTCACTTTCCAGTGGAAAATCGTGCTCCCATAAAAACCAATACTTGGTATTGATAAAACCAATACTTTCTGAATCTCTTTAAAGTGCTCAAGCCAACTTTTCAACACTAACTTAAGGATTCTTTCGCTTAATGGATAATACATTACTTTCTCTTGCATTTTAATGTACTCAAAGCCATGATTATTCTAATAGAACCCCACTTTTTATGACAGTCTTGTCACTTTACAATACCAACCAGAAAACCTCTGCCATTTTGTGGAATATCTGATAATTTCTTTGGCTTTTACATAACCTCAAAGTCAGTTATTCCAAGTAACACAACATTTTTCATATTATTAAAGTTTATTCCCCATCTTAAGGCCTACAAAATCTTTGTTGCAGCTTTCCAAGTAAATATTTTGATAGTTGTTTTCATTTAAGTGTTACGTTCCTAGTTGTTTTCCAATACTAATCCCAGCTGTTCATCTCTTATCTTTATAGCAACCGGAAGCAACTGCAGCTTGAAACCAGTCCTACCCCAAGAATTTCAAGCGCCCCTTCATTTTGGTTCAATCCCAAAACCAAAACAAAGCACACGAACCAAAACCGCCCCCCCTCTCCTTCCCGTTGCGCGAAGTATGTGGAATTTTTCAAGCTTTTTTTGCGTCATAAATTGAAATATTTTGTTTGTGTGAATTGAGCAAATAAACGACACAACAACAACAAGAACAAAACTGTGCCAGCATACCCCACATACCTCCATATCAAAGACAATACAATTGGGATCGCGCGTATATATAGAAGGCGAACGCGCACTCGATTCTCAGTCGTCAAGCGTCTCTCATCGGCAACGGAACGTTGAAAATAGCCAAATAGCAGGCAAAAAAAAAATAAACAAAACAACAACAAATACAAATTAAATAAAAATAGCCAAGTGCAAGTGCATACTGAGTATAGACAGTGTGGTACCCAAAATCCACTTCGATGTCGATTAATTCGCCCATATTGTTAAAAAACTCGGACCTGCATTGAACAGGCAAAAACAAGTTAAAACGTTAAAAAAAAGAAAAACAAACAAACAAACAAACAAATCGTCAAACTTAAGCGAAGTTTGATTTTAGTTCGCGTTCTTCTTTATTTTTTTTTCGTTTTCTTTGCGTTCGGTTTAAACGAATAGAGCAACAGTTTGCGAGCAACTGATTGCGGACTGTGTTAATTAACCAATTCATATTGAGACATTGAACTTGAATTTAACAAATAATAAAAATATATACAAAAAAAAAAACACACACAAACTCAACTGATTTGTTGCAAAACGTTAAAGCGCTCCACAAAACATCAACCAGAACACAAATTATTGTTTCTTGGGCTTAGGCCATTGTATGGGTAAGTCAATATCAACAATATAAAATGTAGCAAAAATTAAACAGAGAAAAGTAATATTTTTTAGTTAAATTAAGAAGAAAAGGCTAGGCAGAAAATCTGTGGTTTAGAAGTTTTAAAATTTTTAGGACAGATTCTTAAATTTAGTCAGATTCAGAAGCGTGTCGTACTTAGACTTAGACGGTGAGTAGATGATCTTGGTTTTTCTAGAATAGACAGGATATTCAAATCTTAACCAATGTAAGGAAACGAAGCTTTAGTTACATCCAGGGTTTTGCTTTAGCTTTACGGGAAAATATGTTTTATCGGTGTTTCAAAGTTGGATGGGCCACAGCATCGGATAATACCATTTAGAATTAAATGAACATAGCTTTTTGTTAGATTCCATAAAGCCCGTCTTTTCAAAATTTAATTTCTGATTTCCCTTAATGTGTACACAGAGAAAAACAAACATCCATCTGGAATGAATATTCTTAGATAACCTTATTTTGATATTAAAATATCCATTTTTCATGTCCTTTGAATGATTTTCAGCTATGTTGGATGAAATCTAAGATACATTTAACATTAAATACATATTTGATTCAGTGTTTAAAAACTTAGAAAGTTTTTCATTTCATTGATTTCTATTTAAACTGCTTTTTTGAAATTCTCAAAAGTCAGTGTCAAAGCAAAATCAAAAAAACAAATTTGAAAAACAGGAAATCAGATCAGCAGTCAACACTTTAAAACAGGGACCGTAATCATTATGAGTTCTATTATAAAAATCAAACTTTAATGATTTATAAATCAAAAAATAAAAAATTAAATTTGATGTTTAAAATAAAACTCAGAAATAATTATTATAAATATTACTCAATTGTCGATTACTACAAGTGTTTAAAAAAAAGGCAAGATTGATGCATATCCCTAATAAGTGAATCAAGTCGAACCAGTAGAACCCAATGCAAAGTTTGAAAATACAAATAAAATTACGGATTTTTAAAAATTAATGATTAGTTTAGATTTTTATTCATCTTACTCTAAAAATAATCATTATTGAACAATCAAATAAAAATCAAGAAATAAAAATCATTGTGGAAATGAAGAGAATAGCGAAATACAAGCGTATTCTATTATGATACGTTTTTTCATGCGGGTACTCCAAGTTGATCATTTTTGAGGACGAAAAATCTACAAATAAACATTATTTACGGTCCCTGATTTAAAAGTTTTTAATTTGATTGACTGCGGCTTTCTTGAATTATTGTAAGACTTACAATGTAAGTTTAAGCAAACAGTCGAAAATTTTTAATAAACTAAAATTGGAAAATAAAGAATATTCATTCCAAATGGATACAAAAATCATTCATTGAATATTTTTTAAAATATCCTCTCTTTCCTCTCCCTCTGCTCCCGCCCGCTTAACTTGGAAAAGCCTCATATTTCCCACAGTTCTGACGGTAAATAGTTCGTACCTTCAATGCTTATGTAATAGTCTGCTTTATCAATCGATCCCCCCCCAAGAATTGGTGTAGATCGAATGAACAAAAGTCAAGTTGTAAGGGAATCATACAATTATGTTGGGCAGCACCTGCCGCAATCGCAGCATGGGCAGCACTTCACAACCGTTAACATTTTGTATACAAACTTTAGAAGGTACAAAGCATATTATAGTACACAGAGAAAATAAAAGAATATTGAAAATTATTCATTGGGTAAATCAGGGATAAGTCATACATATTCTTTAAATCATCCAACGGAGTTAAAAATCATCCAAAGGATATAAAAAATGATGATCATTTGAATCATTTTGCAGTACCGCTGGATGATTAAAAGGATATTAAAGACATATCCCTACCAAATGGATCTTTTTTCTTCTGTGAAAAAAAGAAAGAAGGTAGCTTTAGAAATAAAAATATATATATATTCAGTTTTTAAATGGGAGAAAAAATAAAAATGTTATTAAAGTGTTCAACTGAAAACCCTATTAATCATTAATGAATCACTTTTTAGTCCGATGTTTCATATCTAACTGATTCATTTGATTGGCAGTTTAAGCTTTAATTTAAGCCTACTCTGAGGCATATTTTAAAGTTCAGATTTATCTATAGCGAATGAAATCCTGTAAGAATATTCTTATCTGATCTTTCAATCATTATGCATGGCTAACAGTATTAACAGAGCAAATCTATTAAATACAAATATAAAGCACCACATTTCATTAAAATCTATATTGTCGGAGGTGTACCAGATATCTTTTCTAAACAAATTTCAACCGAAAACCATATTTCCGTAGTTTAGACTGTTTAGATAAACCAAATTGATATTGGAAATTAAATATTAATATAGAATTTTCAATAATTATTCGCAAAACCAAACCAGCTGGTGCCATCTATTAAATTTGACAATAGCAATGAGACTTAAGATTGCCAACTTATACTACAAGATTGGCGCGAAAGCGTTTTTTAAACTTAAGAGAAAACCTGACACAAATTTGATTCGAAATTGAAACATGTTTCATAAAACTTATGCCAGAAACAACAATTTTCAATTGAACATCAAATTAACTAGTAGCTAATATATGACAAGTTTTATTTTGCGCGAAATGTAACCCATATTTAAGGAGATGGACATTCATCTTGACCACTAAGAAAATTAAGTCTCTGAAAGTTCTGGAAGCAATTTGCAAGTCAACCCAAACAAAATCTCTAGAGATTTCCAGGACACTCCCAAATATTATAGTACAGAAGCCTCCCCACTTCTTTATTAGCTCGAATATTCGGTTGGGCAACGAGCTTATTTTGTTGGGTAACTTTGAATCGGGTATTTTGATGCATTCAAGGCATTGTCTTAAGCCATTTCCAGACAAAAATTGGTTGAACATGACGTTTATATTGGTTAAAATGGTAATTGCAAAATCCAGCTATAGTGTCAGATCATATAATGACTGCAGTATGAAGTTTTGAAATTTTGTTTTTATCTTAGTTTGTCCAGTTGTTACTGTAATTATGGTTTAATTTCCACACCTTATAGACAGCTGCAAGAGAGTGTCTAAATCATACCATTATTTGCCCATCTGACTTAAGGCTTCTTAGCTTATGAGTGAGCCTAGTAAGCTGGCTTATCCAACTTCCTATTCTGTTTCAAAAATCGTTCAAAACTGATCAAGACAATCTTATCTAATCAATAAACTGCGTTTTACAACTTCAGCGCGTGCTTTTTCGGTCCATTTTTTGTATACATATATTTATACCCATAATTTAGCTAAAAGTCTCAAAAGTCTATTAAGTCTAGTTCATATTTGGTTCAATTAGCGACGTGCTAAGAACTGCGAACGTCAGACTTTTATGATTCATTTGCAAATTAGCAACAATTGCACGTTCATAACAATAACACGCATAACCCCCCCCAAGATAATTCACCCAAGGAAAAATACATACATTTTATTTGTGTCTACAACTGATTCATATTACAAACAAAGCGAATGAACAACGCAAATATTCTAATCAAAAACAGACGCCCCAAGAAAATGGCCTTAGATAACCAACTGACCCAGTGGGTGGTAAGGGCGCCTGCTGTGTGAACCTCGAACCTTGAGTGATGTTTATCCATATGCACGTTACATATGGAGTACTCCAGGCACGTGCCCATATTGTGGCTCAATGAACTAGTCATTTGTTTAATCAAGAATTGTGGTGTTTATCATCAGTTTGTAACTAGGCACATGCACCAGAGCGACCCTGCCTATTTCCTGCCATTCCCGCACTCTTGATAAGGTAATTCTTTCTGTGTGTGCGCGACTGGCAATTGTGTTTAATAATTGCACAGAGTACAACTAATGCGAACTACCTGCCAGAAAGATTGTTGCCAAAGGGGGAGGGAAAGAGAAATGTGAAAGCAGGCTGTGTAATGAAAGGTGAATGTAGATGGTTGGCATAAGATAGGGTTAATTGGGTGGGATTTAATCATTGCACTAGTTTACAGCGTTTTGTATTACGATCATTTGGCAGTCATTTTAGATGTAAAACATTCCAAAGATTAAAAACATCAAGTGCAATGGATTTTTTGCAGAGCCTTTGACAAGAACTTGCGAAAAAGCTAATTTTTTGATTGTAAAGAAGAGTTGCTTTTTTAAAATGTGTATATCTTTAGTTTATGAAAATGGAAGTTAAAGGGATCAAATACCCTTGGCAGAGAATTGAATGTTCTATTTATTATGCATACATCACATTTTATTCCGTTTTTTAACTTCGAAGTTAGGGTTTGTCGACACCACATAAAAAAAAGCTAGATTTCCAGTGTGATTTTCACCATGAATAAAAATCTCTAAAATTTATTTTGTGGCTGATCTTCAAAGAAACATCCATTACAATTCTAATGCAATTTAATCCGTTGGTTAACTTTGTCGGTATTAAGGTATTTATCAGCTTTAAGGTATTAATCACCTTTTATCACATAAAAAAGCTAGATTTCATGTGCGACTTTTACCATGAATTAATATTTTTAAAATTGATTTTCTGGCTGATCTTCATAGGAACATCCATTATAATTTTAATGCAATTTAATCCATTGGTTAACTTCTACGGTATTAGGGTTTGATCATACATCTTACTTTTAATTTTTCACTTAAAAAAGGTAAATTTTAAGTGTGATTTTCACCCTGAATAAAAATCTCTAAAATTTATTTTGTAGCTGATCTTCTTAGGAACTTCTATTACAATTCTAATTCAAAACATTTCACTGAAATCCGTTAAATAATAACAAAGTTATGAGCACTTAAGTAAAAAATAAGAAGTTTAATCATTCATCTAAATTGACTTAGTTTCAATGGCTGCGTTCAGCAGAAGAACTTGTTTCACGGATCAATTATACATTTTCACTGATCCTTCTGCTCAAACTCATTTAAAAATGAGTTATTTTATGGGCGATAAATAGTCTTGGCAAACTAAAAAACATAATAAAAAAATAAATTTTACTATTTATAAGAGAAATTTCCACGATGACAAGCTGCAAAATTGTCACTTAAAGTCTTTGTCCAAATATTTAGCAATTCGTTTAACAGAAACTATTTGATGCATCATCATTTTTCTGTTACTTGCTCAGCCATTCTTCTGCTGAACACGGCCAATGATTTATGGTTTTTAGTAGTAAGCCATTTAAAGGCTACTTTCTGCTGTTAAAATGATGTGTCTGCTGTAGTTTTTATTGTTTAAAGTGGAAAATTAGTGAGTGAACCGAAGGTTTTACATACAAAACTGCCAAATGACCGGGATGACAAAATTTTAAATAGTTTGTAAACTAGTGTAACTTACTCCTTCAAAATTTGAGCTGTGTAAGTGAAAGTTTCTTACACAAATACGTAGATATTCTAGAAGAAATTATTACAATAAATTAATGACTTTTGTGACCCATTAAAACGATTTAAAGGACACGCCATGGCGTGACTAACATGCAAATTAAGGTTAAATTAAATTGAAAATGAGCAACTTAAGGAAAAAGCCCAACATCATCATTATCATCATTGATGCCACTAGAAAAGTTTACATATACGTCCTTTAGGAACTAATTCATTAGACGTTTGGCCAGGACTGTTCTCATTTCCGAATTAGATTTATCATAATTGCTTTGGATTAAAGCGATTTGCCATCCAAAGTGACAGTTGTCATTGGTAATATGATCTAGTCGGTTTTTGAAAGCCAAAAACATTTAAAAATTTCGATGATTTAAACGAAAGTGAAAACGGGTATACAACGGGAATGTGTTTAAGGACCGGTACACTCAGAGAAAAAATAGAGAATTTCATACTTGGATCAAGAATTTTCGAGATCAATAGTTCGATAAGAGTGAAAATTCTCGATCCAAGAGCGAAATTATTGATCCAAGTATGAATGTTTGATCCCGGTTTTCTTGATCCAAGAGCTTCAATACTTGATCCAAGTACGAATCAGTCTCAAATCAAGCACAAGAGTTCTTGGATCAAGTGCTAAACATACTCAAATTCTAGATTACTCATTCTTCAATCAAATTCATACATTCTTGTCATAAACCGAAAATGTTCTTCCTATTATCAAGAGCTCATCAGATTCAAGAGTAAAATCGTTTACTCTTAAATCAAGAGCTTCGCAGATTCCATCCATACAACAATTCAATTTCAATAGATTTTTCCATATTGTTTAAATTTATTTCATGGAAAACTAATTGTTAAGCCATGTTGCAACTTTTAGCCGGCTTGAGGAATACACACCTCAAAGCAGCATCAGTCCTTCTGTGTCAACTATCAGTCGAACAGAGGTCTCTCCATGCCAGCAATGCCATAACAGGTTGGGAATTCCCAAGCAACATGAGTGCAAAAATCCATTACGCTCTCCCACACCCCTCTCCCATATAATACAAAACTTTAAGAGCAGACTCAAAGTTATTCTCTCAAATGGGCTTGCTCTCCTCTCTCAGTTTCTAAACCTTACTTCCCTCGCCTAAAAGCAACAAGCTAAGAACGTATTTAGCTCGACTTCAAGAGCGAAATTCTTGAATATTTAAGAACGAATAAATATTTTTTCAAGAGCGTTTGTTCTTAAGTTACTCGTTCTACTTTTTTCTGGGTGTATGTAACTCATGGGGCTTAGTATTACGTATTGAAGGGTACCAAAAACCAACTAAAGGACGCTTAAAACAAAAAAAATTAAGTTAGAATTGTGTGTGCAAAACAAGTCATCCTCGAGTTAAGCTTAATATGGAAGTATTTTCCAATATTTGTATTTTAATTTAAAACTTAGCAAAATAACAGGTTAATATCATTTGCGAAAAATTTAGTATGATGTTACCTTTCTTTTTTTAAATTACAATTAAAATTTTCAAAATGAACTAAGTCAACTTATAATTTCAGAATATTCATATTTGTTTGAGGTCTCCGTAATATTTTGAATTTACCTAAATATGTATAAATATGTCCTTTACTGTAAATAACCTTTAATATATCCTGGCATTCAACAACCAGAATATTGAAGAATTGATGATCCCACTCAACGGTAATTGACTCTTCAGGTTACTTTAAGATGTTAAAATGATTTCTAAATGCCTTAAAGGTTATCTATGTGATTAAGATCTGCACATATAGCGGGAAAGATAAAAACCTGTAGATTTCTTTTTCAAATAATAGTTTGGTAGGTTTTAAAAGGTGGAGAGCAACATTGTCCTGTTGGAATATCCACAAGTCTCCCAAATACTTGATTCCGAAAAATACAAGAGCTTTATCCAATAGTTAGACATATTTTTCAAATTTTATTATAGGTGAGCATATTGGACTCTTTCCAGCAAAGCCAAATAGTTACAGCTCTCACCATGATGAACCTTCTGGGAAATTGCGTAACACTCATATTTGCTTTCGTGTCCCTTTATTTCCATAATATTATTGATAAGCATCTGGGCTATTTTAATAACATTTTTTTAATAACTAAAGGTATAATCATGCCATTCTAAGTGTCGAAACTTATCCATCTCTGCAAAGTGCAAGGGGGAAACTTTGTGTATAGGAAGTGGTAGATATTTGACCATTCTTTTTTTCAAATGAAACAAATTGATCGACACGTAAAATATGTTGCACACTTCGATTCGGATTTGGGGGGTGCCAGTTCATGTCAAATTTGGGCTGCACTTTGCTTTTCTTTAATTCCGTAAATAAAAGATTTTTGCCACAACAGAACGAGGTATTTTTTCGAGATTTTCGGGATCTTTAAAAAGCTATTGAATAGTAAAGTAGCTTACTTCCATTTTTGTATCAATATCCTGTAAAGACATTTCCATTTCACAATATATATTGATATTTTAGCTGGCTTTGAAATGGTTCTACTGAAATGAAGATGAATTTATATGCAAAACATATAATTCTAAGTCAAAACTCACTTCTTTGATGGGCTTAAGCATATTACTGAAATGTCTTTCAAATTTACACTTGTACAATGTCTGAAACTGATTATGTAAGCTCAATTAGTTCGTCCTGGAATGTGAGGTGCATGGGAATTGTCTTAAACGAAATTAGTCAAAAAATGGAATTGGAAAAATGATTATCTATGCTCTAGCAGCAGATCATAAGCTGTATAAGGTGACTTAATTCGCACACCTTATTAGAAATAGGTCACTTTTCATGAGCAAGAGTTTTCGGGTTTACTGTTTAATCAGGGTTTTGAGACTGTTTTAGGATTATTTTGTATAACCAGTTTTTAGGATATATTTGGAATGAATATTTTTTAATTAATGAAATTTTTTTGACATTAAAATATCTATTTTGCATATCCTTTGGATGATTTTGAGCTATATTGAATGAACACTTAAGATCTATTCAACATTAAATGGATACCGAAATCATCCAATGGATCCAGTTTAATATCCCTTTCTTTCTCTGCGTAGCTATTCAAGATCAATTTAAGCAGGTTAGATCGAGTTATGAAACTGACTTTCATTTCTCATTTACAGATCAGTCTAAACCAACAACGAAATTTGGAGACGAGCCGGACCTCCTGTTCAACCGAGCGCAGGGCCGGATTTGTCTGTACAGTCTTGGGGCTGGAACTGGAGCTGCCCAAGCTGCAACCAATTTGCATCCAAGCACCAACGTAACGCGACAAGTCGCCAACATTCAACTAGAAACAACATTCAATGACTGTGAAAGTGGCTATGTGCCCACCGTGGGGCGCTGGGGCTCCGAATGGCCAAGTTGACTCGCCGCTGACGAAGTTGCTCAACGGGATGGAGCAGCATCGGCGATTGCCGATGCTGCCGAGGGAGCCGCCGCTGCTTTGGCCACGGCGGATGCATTGCGTGACATGGGATTGACTGTGCGATCCGCGACCGATGCAACTGAACACACCGGACCGTCACGTAATACCCATGGCAAACTGGTTCGGCGTATGCCCTCCACATCGAGTGAAGATGACGACGATGAGGAAGATGATGTTGAGGATGCTCAGGATGATTACCTGACATCGGGACCAGGATCAGCTGGACCAGAGCTTTACTCCGACATCAGGCGGCTACTGGCCAGGCAGCAGCAGCCCAGGGAGCAGGATCAGCTGGATCAGCAACAACAGGAGTCTTGGATTGTGGGCGATGGCTACGATCTAAATGCCTTTAATCAAATCAATGGTGTGTGGCCTTTGGGTCATCCGCTGCCCCTGCCCGACTGGGCAGGCACAAAGGATACCCTGATCTTTGACAATGTCTGGCAATATGAGGAACTGAACGGGATAGTGGAGACGACATTGCAGCGTATGCTGGAGGAGACGCACTACAATACGGTTAATCTGTTCATGGACTTTTATCGCAGCTTTAAGCGTACCCGACGCTCCGACTTGCGCAGCTTCTTCCAGTTCTATGACGTGCCCATCAATCGTAGACACCATATGTGTGTGTCCCTGGCCTTTGAGATCATGGCCCGGCTGGTGCAAATCTTCCCTGTGCTGGCCCGCTATTTGTATTTGGTTTCCTGTGAAGAGCAGGTGATGGACTGTCGGGACTATGTGCAGCTGGATGAGGAGTATGGCTTGAATTCGGAGAGTGCGGCAGTGGAAAAGGAGCATGTCATGGTGGCCATGCGCATTGCCATTGGCGAACGTCGTGGTGTGATGATACTCGATCCGGGCTATCATGTGGGCCGGGCGGTGACGGTGATGCATGATCAGAGCTATCCGCATACGGGTAAGTGGTGTAGAGGATCTCAGGTTATTGGGGCAACTAAACTAACTAAACGAATCGAATACAGGTTGGTTTACACAATCGAAGGAACCCCATTTGCAGCGGGACTACTGTTATGCCTATAGCCAGCATAGTGGCAAATTTGTGGAGTGGAAGGAGCGAGAGATTCGCGGTGATGAGGCCAGCTTTAAGACCTCCCTGGTGTATGTGGCCCAGGAGTATAATACGGCCATAGATGTCACCGTGCGTCGTAATCTGGTGTACAATTTCCGTTCACTGCTGTCGCGTGATGCCAAAGGTCAGGTCTATGCGGGCATATACTTCCCCCTGGTGGCCAACGTGCAGGAGGCCTATCTGACCATCTTTTATGATGGCCCCAATGAGCAGCGCGTCAGGACTAAGCTGATGTTTAGCGCTTTCAAAGTGGGCAAGGCGAAGGTAAGCAAAATTAATCTATATATTCCTGCAAACATCTTATAACCCTGTGACTCTCCTCTCCAGCTTCCGGACTACATCAATCAGCATCTCAGCAAACTTGCCCCACAACTGCGTTTGCCCCTTTCCGACCTGACGGACCTGTGCAAATCCCTCGCCGAGGTGGTCGCCGATCAGAACTTCATCACTCAAGTTCTCTCGATTAACGATGATATAGGCAACATGTCCGTGGAGAATTGACAGTTAAAGGAGCCTAAGCCTGTGGCTGCCGCATCGGATCATACCGACAGCGCAGCTGCAACTTAGAGTTCCAACACTTTTGCAAATAATTTGAACCCTTTGAAGAGAACAAAAATTAAACCACAATTACAACAAAAAAGAGAGACACACTTATTCATTTAGTAGCACTTTAGGCGCACCCACACATTTTAGTAATATCCAACGACATATATATATATGTACCTATATAACACACTCCACACCCTATATACAAGTCCTCCCCCCATATGATTTCTAGTAAAAAAATTGCAACAAGAAAATCCAACACTTTAATGGAATATCTATTTAGAATTCAATTTTTCTGCTTAGCTTCAGCTTCTATTAGTTTAAAAACTGGTCCCGAGGCCATAGAAATTATATGTAACGAAAATCCAGCTTAAATTTTAAATTGTTAAAAAAATAAAAACAAACATACTTTTGTTCAATTATTAAATGCACTGTATAACATATATTCTTTCGGTTTTTAAATAAATAAATAAATGATGCTAAATCAGCTAGCAAAAGTAAAAACGGTTTGTCGAATTCCTTAAGCCGGGTATCCAGCACAGCGGAAACTAAAAATTCCTGCCAAACTTCATATAAAAAAAACTTTGCCAGGAATTTTTGTTGTGTATCCAGCAACACGAACGAAATCCACACTTGCATAGATAGCGGCGTACCAATAGCGGCGTTTCGGAAGCGTGTGTGGAACGAGAAACAGCTGATATTCAGGCCAGGAATATATTGCTGACAATTATTTCGACAAACAAATAAAGATTTCATGCATTTTTCTGAATTTTATGTTTTTTTATTTGAAAAACTTTCCCATAGCTCTTAAAAAATCACCCTTTATAAAGTTTGGTTTTGAACTCTAACGGAAAAGGCGCGCGCACATCTCTACTCGTGAGCAAGCTAAGCCAAAAATATGTTCACGAAAGCATCTCTCTGGTTAAGCTTTCGAAAGCTCAAGTTCAATGACGCAGACTGGTGTGCTTTCTGCATTCTTACTGGTTTGCCAAACGGTCACTTTTATTAAAAAATTTTAGATGTTCCAAATAATCTATTAGTTTTATTAGTTAAACACTAATTAATAGTGAACACTTTAATTATTTATAAGGTGAGTTCATCAAAAGATCTCTCTTGGTAGAATCTCGTTAAAATCCGTTACGTGTACGTCTCCCTCCGCCAGCTGTTTAGTTCCCATACAAAATGAATGAGCTAAGCCGGCACAATTCACACCTGTTGGTTGTTGTATTGTTAGCTGAAAACAACAACAACAACATACAAGATCTTGGCGGGAGCTTAATTACAACCAAATATTTTTGAGCGGTTTCAGTTGGCTTTTGAATTTCTCGCCGTGCGGTTGCTTCTGTCGCGAGGGCCTCTCGGGAACCGGTTGCTTCTGTTATTTATCTTTTGGCAACGTGCTTGAAATTGTAACCCACAAACAATTGAAGAAGCTTTTCAAAGAGTGTCCACATTAGCATAGACGAAGTTGATTTTGTTGCTGACCAACAAGGCAAGTGCAATAACCATTGGCAAGGCCAGGCCCTAGCGCCAACTACAGACAAAAGAAAAAGAAAGTTGAATTATACCGAAAAACCGAAAAAATTAAAATTGGGAAAAGACGGCCAAGCTTTGAGTTTTTGTTGACGGAAGTCGATGGACTTGACAAACAGAGAGTCTCCCCCCCCCCAACCATAGCCACACACATTGTAGTCGGGTCTTCGCACCTGACTTCCACCATTAAAACTGTTCGCTCCCGACCCCTCCTCGACCGAGCAGCGTTTGGGTTTTGGTCATGATTTCGTGTGTTTGTGGTTTCTATCTACGTTTTGGCCCCGATCAGTTGGTTTAGCTCTTCAACTTTCATTCCTTGGTTTGGTTTTTTGTTTAAAGTTTAATTTGCATTTTACGAGTTCTGCTTGATTTTTGTGTTTGGTTTTTTGGTTTTTTGTTTTTTTTTTTAGAAATTTACTGTAAACTGGGACATGGTTCTTAGCGAGAGCGTTTTTTTAATTGTTTTTAATTGTTAACCATACAAATTCAACAAATTGCAGTCAAAGTGCAAGTAGTACTTATTTCTGAAATATGTAAATTAGTTCAAGTGATGGGTAAACAAAGATATGTGGAAAATGATGGGCGAATGTTTGATGCCCTTTAAGTCATTTTTGGGGAAGCATTGTGGAAATGTAGAAATATTATGAATTAACAAAAATATGCTCGGAATGATGGGGTTTGTTTAAAATATAAAGTTGAACAGTTTGGTTCATAGCTTATCATTTCTTGTTAAATCATTTGAGTTAATTATTATGCTTATTCATGGCAGAGTGGGAGTCGAGAGTGAGAGTTTAAAATTAAGAAGGATTAGATCTTTTCAAAAGTAGCTTCGACAAGGTAGGCTGATATATTGATTTTTAAGGGCGCCATCTTCTGTAAAAAGTATTAGAGTTCAATTAACATGATCGAAAGTTTAAACAAAATTTTTTAAAATCAATCAATTTCAAAAATACACCATAGCACTTTATCTTCAAAGTTGAGCTGCGAAAAATTGGTTTGGGTTTTCTGGTTTCTTTGAGCTGGTCAATGAACAGAACCCTATAATATGGACCTACCGAGCCTGAACCCCAAACTGAAGCCTCTCTGTTTGAGGCATTCCTCAAATTAAAACCAAAATTCAAAACCTATCAATTGAGTGAAAACTTGAGGTGTCTAAGATTACCTATTTTAGAATGCGTTCTAGAACTCATTTCCAATATTAAAGCAGAAGACAAGATGTAATATTGCAATACTAAAATCTCAAATTCTTCTTTTGAAATCGAAGTTTTCGACCTTTTATAAAGCTGTGTAATAAGTGATTATAATTTAATACACTTAGCAATTGAAAAGCTTGGGTAAAGAAGAATATATTTAAATATTTACACAAAATAACTGTGAAGGCTTTTTAAGAACCTATGAAAGTAGATTCTAAACAAAACCTAAGATTCGATAAGTACAGAAAGCTGTCCGCGAACCGAAACGCCTTTACAAAGGTTTCGAATCACTGGATTGAAGAGTCTAAGAGGCAACCTTGCCAATTAATGCCCAACTCTACTCCGAATATGCTTGATAATAGTTGAAATTATAGTCGAATTCGAACCCACGACCTCTAACAAAGTAGGCTTACACATAGTTCGACGATAATTGCAATTCAAAGATGACAATCGCTTGAGAAATGCTGCTAAATAATCACTCCCCGTGGATGCAACAGTGCCCAACAAGCACTGGATTGGACTTTAAACTTCAGTTGTAAGTTCAGCTTCGAGGAATCAATCAAGCATGCTTGTGTTTTTCGGCTTGCTGACGTAATTAAAAGTCTAGCTCAATCATCAGTTCATCTTTCAGCCGCATGTGTGGGGATGTTCTTAGAGCTGAATCTGTTGAGTGTCTTTAAAAGTTTCGGAAAATGCATAAAAAAAATATGTAGGAATATAGGGAAAAGACTTAATTGCTTTAAAAGAAAAGGGGTATTCCTGAATGTGATTTTAGATAAAAGCAAATCTGAATCAGTTGAGGGGTATCCAGGCGCGCAATGTAAGAACGGTCGCACCAAAACAAATTCAAACTTATACCAAATCTAAATCCGACTCAAAGCTGATTTCAATAAATCTTTTAGTATGACCCTAAAGTCATTACTTACTCTGGGCACACTGAACATTTTAATCGGAGCAGCTGTGAACAGCTCAAACCTAAAACTATTCTAAATCGCTTATGGGAATGCCACTAATATAGAACCATTAATCCTAATTTTATTGTTTAAGTTAAAGTTCGAGGATTTTGGGCGATGAATTGGTTCGAACTCTGGCTCAGCTCATGCTTGACACACATATTATTTCATATAGTTAATAAATACTAGGTCGTAGTTAGTCGAATTCGACCTAAAAACTACTCAAAACGTATAGGAATCGGGACGTTTTTGTGGATAAATATTATTAACGTTATGTTAAGCTTTTCCTAAGCTTAAGTTTGGAGTAGAGAATCTTAAAAACAGAGGCTATTATTTTAGAGGACTTCATAAGTAGTACTAAATGTTATTCTTAGTTTTTAATTACACTTTTCTGCCTGTTGCTCAAAACTAAAGCATTTTTTGATGTCTACCATTTATGCTGAACCGAACCGAAATTCTACATTCGAAGCAGTTTTAGCTATTATTTTGAAAATAGGTTCGGTTCACAGTAAAATAAAAGTCGAAGTTCCGGCTTCCAAACGGATCGGTTCAAACCCTGTTTGCAGCCCTGGTTGTTATTGTGCTGTTTCAAAGATGAATCTAGCTTGAATTCATATTTTTTCTGGGAGTAAATGCGGTTGAAAATGCAATTATGCTCACATAAATGTATATAATACAATGTAATTAATGGATTTTACTTTTTTTTTGCACTTAAGTAACAATTTTTGAATTATAATGCTGCCGCGCCTTCAAAATTGCATTTATAACCCAATTCATAACTTAACTTTTGTTCATCGATTCATAGATTATCCTGATTTCTAATTATGTCTTTAAGGTACAAACTATTTTTCTTTAAGAGAGGTGGGAGAAATTACAATTTTGCTGAACCAACATGAACTGTAGCTGCCTACAAGAAGGCTCCCCTCTGTTAGTCTCTGTCTTGTGCTACCTGGCACCAGTTGGTCACATATAGTTGGATCCATTCCATCAGCGACTTTTGCTGTTTGGCTGGCTCTCAAAATATGCAAATTTTATGACGCTTTCGAGTCATAAGATATTGCACTTATAATTAATCAATTGTTGACTGCCAAAGGTGCGAAGTACAATTAATAATTTGTATAGTTTGTAATAGTCTGAGAATGTTTCGTGCTTTTAGTGTACCGATTCGAAACATGCCTTTTTCACGCTAAAAACGATTGTAGGCTGGTTGTATGTATTCTAAGGGGTTTTCCAGAGCCATTTGGTATTAACATCAGCAAAGCTTCATAAAAACTTCAGTTTTTTTTTATATGAATGAATGCAAAGCTACAGTGACTTGAACCTCTGCGAGCCTCGTCATTTCTAATGATAGTAAGAGAAAAAAGCAAATTAGCATACCATCTAGCGCTCAACCGAGCGAGACACCATCAAAATCTTGTTAACTAAGCGCTTAATAATTTCAAATAATCGTTCTTAAGGCAGTTGGAGATTCTTCCAAGTGGACTTAATGGCAATCAGCACTGAATACACGAATCGGCTCATGCAATGGCATAGCTAAAAGTACAAAGTTTCCAAGATAAGGGTAAAAAAGTAAAAGTATTAGACTAATAGGCAAATTGAGATTAATTTTCGTAGTCACAAAATAATATTTTTATACTCTGTACCGTAGGTACATAGAGTATTATAAGTTTGTGCAAAAGTATGTAACAGCCAGAAGGAAGCATCTCCGACCCCATAAAGTATATATATTCTTGATCAGCATCAACAGCCGAGGCGATATAGCCATGTCCGTCTGTCCGTCTGTCTGTTTAAGTTTATTTTCAATTTTGGCCACGCCCCCTGCCGCCCCCGCAATTTAGAAAAAATGTCATATCTCCCACAGTTTTAAAGATAGATGGCTTGTTCCTTCTGAACATATTTAGTTATTAGGATAACTTATCGATCCGCCAAAGGAATGAAGAAGATCGGATGAACGGTTTTCGAGTTTTCTTGGTACAGAGTATGTTATAGTCGGGCTTGACCGACTTTCTTTCTTGTTTAAATTGTAATTTCCGTTGCTGAGACTACGAACACCAGAGTTATGCATAGTCTTCTCCTGGTGGACTTCTCTTCTCTCTTTCAAAATCCATTACCCAGTCCACAAACCCCACTCCGCACACAAAAGTTGCAACAAGAAAATCTTGCTGACTCAGTTTAAGTGTCGCAAAGTGCACTCGAGATTCGTGGAGTGTACCCGCTAAATGTGGTAATTGCCTAATTGTTGGCTTGGCCGACACAAAATCGAAATAGTTGCCTTATCAGTTGTTCGTCTCAGAACCTTTGATCGCACACCTCGCCTAATACGAATATTCCATCCTCTTCTCTCTCTCCCTCTCTCTCTCTCTCTGTCTACAGTTCACAATTGACTAAACATGCTGGGCGCTTTGTTGATACTCTTCGCTATTGCCCTCGTGGTGTGTGGCTTTCTGTTTTCCAAAACTACCAAGGAGTTTCCCAAATCGTGGTTCGAATGGAAGACCGAGTTTCGATATCAATATCTGGGCATTGTCGGTCTCGTTCACGATGCACAATATGCGGCCAGAGATCGCGTGGGTAAGTACACACATTAAATAGTATAGCTACCTAATTTGGATGCTCGGCGTAACCCGCAATTAATTTTGTCAACATTATCGCCTCAAGCACTCTATAAGCAACCGGATCGGATAGCTGTCATCACGGGCGGTAATCGCGGCATCGGACTGCGGATTGTGGAGAAGCTGCTGGCATGCGACATGACTGTCATTATGGGTGAGTGTGTGTGTGTGTGTGTGTGTGTGTGTGTGTGTGTGTGTGTGTGTGTGTGTGTGTGTGTGTGTGTGTGCACTGACCAATTGAACTTTGTCGGCTTTGTCGAACCTGCTGTATTTCGAGTGGTATTACCAAATGGTCAAGCTTGCAACAAAGTTGTAAACTTTTAGGAAGTTAATTTTTAATGCATTGATTAGATATGCAGTGAGATCAGCTATTAATACAATGTCTTCAACAATTGAAAATAATTAGTAGGGTAGAGTATAGTTAAACAATAAAGCATTCCAGTATTATTAGGCAATTTATTTAAGACCCATCCAGCTGTAAACTTTTGTAGACCCTTTAATAATGGGTTTGTGCTAGCATATGTTTTGTTGATCAGTGGTCCGTCCAAGCTTAAGAACAGACAAATATTGCTTCTAGATATGGGAAAACTTTCCAAACACCTTACACATGTATCCTTATATATGCTGTCAGAGCTCCGCTCCCCAATTTGAGATGGCTCCCAAATCATTCGCAATTTTCTAAAAAATTATCAAAAAAAATGAAACTGAAATACGACGTGCATGAAGGATTGGGTCATCTATATCTACAAAATTTACCAGTGGAGCACGCGCACTTATTTTGGAGAACATGGATAGAGCACTTAGCATTTGGATTAACGATAGCTACGAAAAAAAGATCCCTTTAAGCCAGCGGATCATTCAAGAAAAAGCACTCATTATTTTTGAACTGCTCAAGCAAAACGGAGAGCCCTCTTCTAGCATAGATTTCGTTGCTAGTAATGGATGGTTCGAAAAATTTAAAAAACGGTTCTCCATTCATAGCATCAAATTTAAAGGCGAAGCGGCATCGTCCGATGATGGAGCTGCTGCCACATACCCAGTAGAAATTCAGGGGTTCATTGAAAAAGAGGAATTCTTGCCTGACCAAGTTTTCAATGCTACTGGAAATTGGAAAAAAATGCCAAATCGAACTTTTTTATCTAAGAATGAAAAAGTAGCTCCCGGCTTTAAGGCACAAAAAGTTTTACACTTTTGCTGTGTAGTAATGCATTAGGCGACTTTCAAGTAAAGCCAATGATTGTTTATAAGTCTTTGAGTCCCCGTGCGTTTAAAGGGATAGACAAGAGCAAATTACCCGTGTACTGGAAAGCAAATTTCAAAGCTAAAACGTAAAACGTTTAAAACGTATACATAGTAACATTTGGTTAATTTTGAACAAATAAATGAAACTTTAATAAATACAGACCAAATGAACAATAAAAAAAATTTCTGTTGCCAATTTTGAATTTCAAGAACGTAACCCCCTATTTTGTACGGAATCCATGTTTCGCTTAACACGATTTCGCTTAACACGAGGTTTTCTAGGAACGTAACCCCCGTGTTAAGCGAGGGCCAAGTGTATAGACAAAAAAATCCAGAAAAGATCAGCATTGTTCATAAATTTATATTGAAAGAAACTTTGCGGAGTATACATTTTGAATAAGTTTTATAAATATGTAAGGTTTGAAGCACCTTAATAGACGTTTTATTTAGATGTAGCACACAAAATTAACAACTGTAGCTCCATTTTTTGTGAAATTCCCATAAAGATATAAAGCATTCAAAAAGTTAAATCACAAATATCAACGAAAAATAGTAAAAACAACAAGTAATATTCGATATCCGATACACGGCCTGCGATAAATATTCATTAACGATATATCGCTTTTTTTCTCCAAAAATCTATATTTAGATATATCGATATTATTTATCAACAGTCTAGTTGATATAGCCAGGTCCGTCTTGCTTTCCGTATGAACAAATATAACAGAGAGATAGAAAGAGATTGAGGTACGACATGTATGGGACACAAGCTTCTTAAACTTACTTATACCTGCTTTTTATGTTATTTTTTGAGAAAAAAACCTTAAAATTTTCACATATTTGATATTGAAAATTAAGATTTTTGTTATTTTTGACTTTAATATTTTAAGAAATATCAGCAAAAACTCTTTCGTTCCTTCAGGATATGATTTGTAATCAGGATTATGTAACGATCTGCCAAAGGATGGGAAGAGATTGTCAATTTAAGAGCAAAATAATGTTCGCTGCAACAGCTCTGTTTTCAGCTGCTACTGCAGCATCCAAATTCATACCAGTCATACCCTTTCTTTGGTACAGAGTATATTAAAGTTGAGCTTGACCAACTTTCTTACTTGATTGAAATCGTTTGATAACGCTTCAGCTAAATGGTATGCTATGCTATTTTTTCTTAACCAAACTCAAGTCCACTTTGAACCGCAGCCAAACAGTATGCTACACTTTAAGTTTCATAAATGGAAGTCGAACTCCAAATAAGTTAAGTCTACTTCACCCCATTCCACATTGGTTCCTGTTGTATGGGGAGGGCGGCCAAAAATACTTCTAGTTGAGGTAGAAACTTGAAACTTAACACAAAATTTTTATAAATTTATAGTAAAATGATGTACAAAAATCAGCCGGATCGGACCACCATATTATATAGCTGTCATATGAACGATCGGTCTGAAATCAAGTGTTTGTATGGAAAACGTTTTTGTTTTACATTGTATTGCAACGCAACCTTATAATTCTTCTTAAAAAACACCTTTAAATATACAGAGCGAGCTTTGTGAAAATCAGGTTACTATATCAAATAGCTGTCATAGGAATAATCAGAATAAAATCGAGTTTTTGTTGAAAAAATCATTTTGTTTTAAACGACAAATGACAAAAACGTAACATTAATTTAACAATAACAACCAAAAAAGTATTAAAGATTTGTTCATAGCTCATATGTAGACACTTTAATTAGAAAGTAAAAATATAAAAAAATATAAAGGAAAAATTCAACAAAAATATGTAAGAAAGAAAAAATTAGATATTTTATATAGATTGTTCCAGTAAATCAATGGCTGAAGGTAATAAGGTAATAGCTTCGACTTTGGCTTACATGGAAGTTTTCTTTGAGCCGTAATGAAAGGATCAGAGTCGAGGTTAGGCTGCTTTTTGGGATATAGCAAGAGCCTGGGCACTTAATCTTAAAATTTTAATAAATCATATACAAATAGATTTATTGAGTTGTAAGGTGACGGTCATAACTAAAACTCTAACGAAACACAGCAAAGACAAACACAGAACGTCCACAATAAAGTGCTTAACACAATACCGATTTACACTAAACACAGCAGAAAGTACATATATTTTGTTGTATAAATATAGTTAATACCTTTATTTATAATATTAAACCCTTCCATCGATCAATAACTCACGCTGCAAATGTCAAAATAATATCATGCTGTCTCTTTTGATGCTATTCTTGAAGAGGAGAGTAAGAACAAAACAAAAACAAGTATACAGTTTAATAGCTAGACCAATTATGAAGAGGTGTTGATACATTTAAAGTCAAAATTTTAACTTTGACTTTTTTATTTTTGGCCTATGGGAGGAACCACTGTGCATTCCCTCAAAGAATGCTATACATTTGACTTCCTTAAGTTCAGGGTTCTTACATACTAAGCAGGTGATTAGTTGAATTTTTGTTTGAGCCATTTAAAGATCAGTCTATTTAGAGCCGTTTTCAAATCTTCTACAGAGAGCTAACTGTGACATCAACCTACAAATAACAGATCAAAATCTAAGTTTATCTGACACATAGCAGCTATTTAGAAGATTAGAAATCGGTCGTTAGTCTAATAATCTTAGATTCAGGGACCCAAATATTTTAATAATAAACATTTAAATATTTTGCTTAGCTGTAAAGTTGTCAAAAATTTCAGTTCCTGTTCTTTAATTAATAAATTACCAAAAACTAAAAACATATTTCTTTATTTTTTAGGCGTTCGTGATCCTCGCAGTGCTGAGGCCGCTGTTGGCGCCATTGTCGATCTCAGTCAAACCAAGGGCAAGCTCATCTGTGAACAACTGGATGTGGGTGATCTGAAATCGGTTCAGGCATTTGCCCAAAACATTAAGCATAAATTTCCAAAAATTGATTTGCTAATTAACAATGCTGGCATCATGTTTGCTCCCTTTAAACTGACAGCCGATGGCTATGAATCGCATTTTGCCATTAACTATTTGGGTCACTTTTTGCTGACGCATTTGTTGCTGCCACATTTGAGCAAAGGTGGCAAAGCTGGCAAAAATGCACGCATTGTAAATGTCAGCTCCTGTGTGAATCTCATTGGTCGCATCAATTACAAGGACATCAATGGCATGTGAGTTGATTCAAGTATAAATTCTTAAATTTGTTATACTTTTTTGTTCGTTTCCTTAGCAAACGCTACTATCCCGGCACAGCGTACAGTCAATCGAAGTTGGCCCAAATTTTGTATACACGTCATCTGCAAACTCTGCTGGATGCTCAGAAATCGCATGTACAGGTCACCGCTGTGCACCCGGGCATTGTGGATACGGACCTGTTTGAGCATTCGGCCACCACTTCGATGCCATTGTTCAAGAAAATGTTCTTCAAGACACCGGAACGGGGATCACGTACTGTAGTGTTTGCGGCCATCGACCCTTCGATCGAGGGTCAGGGTGGCATTTATTTAAGCAACGGCGGCAAGGGACCCTTCCATGGCGATGCCAAAAAACCGGCCAAATGTGAACAATTCTTTCAATTCTCCTGCGATTTGCTCAAGATCACACAGTATGGCAATGGCGAATTCTGACCCGGATCACTTTCACTCCCTCAAAATGCTAATCAATTCAATAACATTCCCTCAAGCAAAACAAAACACAAATGAAGCGGTGCAAAGTACTTTACACATTTTGTGTGACAATTTTTTGTAAATGGATAATAATATAGAAATTATATTTATATTTGAAAAATTGTTTTTAAAATTTATTCACGGATTTCCAATAAGCTTCCTGGCCGCGAAATTTGCACCATTTCATATACACTGGGAATTGTGAGCTGAAATTCATTCAGCATCTTGTATAAAGTCGTTACAATTGAAAGTGGGAATATGATGATTATTTTTAGGATAGGATCAGTGTCGACTATTTTGGGATGATGCAACACAACTTCACCAATGTGCCCAGACCAGCATTTAACCAGAGGAGATAGACGCAGTCAAAGCGACTTTCTTAGACATTCATAGGCATTCTCACCTGGTGTATAAGAGGAGGAACATCTAGGTGCAATCCAAGAAAACTTCCACGAGTGGCGTAGGTGGAAACACAGATCGATCTTTGATAGGCTGTGAAGGTTGAGGGCTCTACTGGTGTGGTTCAGCCATCCCACATTTTGGGGATATAACAACTTCGGGAGAAGCATACCGAAAAGGAATCGCCTTCACCAATTCTTCCAGATTCCATTGCTTGAGTTGCCACATTCCTACTTTGTTAACTGTCACATGTTTGCTTGCTATTTGTTAAAAAGCCTAGTTTGACCATTTTGTATGGTAAAGTATCATCCTATCCCATATATTTCTGTTGGATTTTAAGCGTTGTTACACCATTTTCAATAAAAATGCTTAGAACTATTAAATATTCTTTTGCCAAAAAGTAGGCTATGAAAATTCACCTAAGTTATCTAGCGATTTGTATTGAATCTTTATGAAAACTTTTAACAACATCCATTACATATCTAGGGGCGTTACAAAATATGGTCCTATTTTACACACTTACGCAATATTGAATAAATTTGATTTTTAAAATTCGCAGACAAAATTGGGATAATTAATTATAAAGCTAAAGCTCTATTTTAAGTTGTCGGATATCTCCTAAAAATTTCTCAACTGTGATAGATCAGACAAATCAATCTGAATAGCACAAACATTTTTGAGAAAGTGAATGAGTTCTCTTGAACTGAAATTAAAATTGACGTATATTTTACCCATCTCATTTGGGATCTCAAGTGAGAATCCAGGTTAAATCCAGGGTATAAAACTTCGTCTTCTTTGTTTTAATACATTGATGAATGTCCTGTTCTCCCAACAGCGCATTCTTGTATTTCTGCAATATTTTGTCGAATGCAGCCTACACGCCACACAAAAATCATTGGGGCTAGTGGTAGCAAACAAGTTGCATGCAAATTAAGTGCACCTGCATCCGTGACACTGCAATATCAATCATTTCGCCTATTATTAGTAACAATTTGTTATTTATACCCATGCTTATGGTATCCGGTTTTGAACCGAACCGGTTAGAAACCAGAATATAACCGAACCTTGAACCGAACCTCTTTAGAATTAAAAGCTGAACCCGAACCTGTTCCGAATACAAAATATTGGTTCGGTTCAACAAAAATGGCTAACATCAGAAAATTATAGCTTCTGTCTAGCGATTCCATCTGTTATCTGGTTGGATTTGAGCGATTGAAGCATAAAATGGGCAGCAAAGTGAACTAAAATAAACCAGAAAAACTTCTTATATCCCCATCTATAGTAGCCTGTCTTTATAAAGATCCTTGATTCCAAATCCTTTTCAGTGATTCACATGTGAAATATTCTTCTGCACAAACTATGAAATGGTGTTTTACTTAATACTAAATTATATTTTAAATATTCAATATATCAATGTGTTCCACAAATCTTTTCGACTTAAAAACCACCCGATTCCTTTACGATTCGAGTCGATAGCGATATTTGAGCATATAGGATTAACTTAACTTCTAAATTTGAAGTATCTAAATAATGAAATGCTTTGTTTTATGTTAATATTGTCTTTGTTTGTTTGTTTGTTTAATAGTTTTCCCAATACAACAAGAACTAGTCTTGATAGTTATAGTATTGGTCACAATTTGTTGTTGAGAGGTGTCTTCAGCATGGACTGAACCATGATCCAAAGAAAGTATGGGTTTGCAACCCTGATTAAAATATCAATTTAATGTGAAATGAATCTTTTATTTTCGCCCTAAGGAGCTGAATATCACCCAAAGCAAATGAACAAGGGATATTTTTTTGATTAAAAAAAAGATATTAAATGGGATCCAATGGAATCTTTTTTCTGTGCAGTAAGTTTTTTTTGACAATGTAAGCAAAACCTTGATAAGCTATTTAATGGATGCAAGAATACAAGAATGCAACAATGCTCCCAATACGAACACCTTATTACCCGTCGATGACAAAATCACGATACGATGACCTACACTCAAAAAAATACAGTCAAAATCGCCCTAAAATTTAGAAATTCGCCCTAAAAAAGGAATCAAAGGCGATTCGCCATATATTTTAGAAAAATTATTTCTAAAAATTAGACTGAGACTTTCTTAAATTAAGAAAATGTTTACTATAAGCTAGAAAATATTTTCTTAATTGTAGAAAAGCATTTTCTAAATTTTAGAAAAATCTTTCTAGATTTTAGAAAAAAAACATTTTCAACTATTATTATTATCAGGAAAGGGAGGCTGGAGGGACTGGAGACAAAAGAGGAAAGAGTCTGCCATACTGAGAAGCGTGTAAACCCCTTATATATTATTTTTATAGGATATTTTCTTTCTGTTGGGTTCACTACTAGTAATCATTATTTTAGTTGTTAACTTTACCTTGCCTGGTACTCGAACTCGGGACCTCGGGGAAACTTCAACCCGAAAGGCATCTTATCGCACTCGACTGCCAAGCTCGCGAGTGAGTGCTAAGCACTCAGCTGCCTCTTTTATATTCCGAAAGCAGTGAATTTGAACTTGAGAATTGCATGCGGTGTCTTTTTATATTTTTCTAAATTTAAGGGCGGTTTTCTAGACTATTTTTCTATATTTTAGGGCGATTTTCTCAGCATGCCGAATATTAGTTGCTCCTTTTAAATTCCGAATGCACGGAATTCGTACTTGAGAATTACAAGGGGTGTCTTTTTAATATTTTTCTATTCTTTAGGGCGATTTTCTATACTTTTTTTGTTTATATTTTAGGGCGAATTTCTAAATGGCTTGTCCAAATTTAACAAATGTGCTTTCTAAAATTTAGGTCGTTTTTCTAAATTCGCCCCATTTGCAATGTATTTTTTTTTCTAAATTCAAGGGCGAATTCGCCCTTAATTTAAGAAAGTATTTAGGAAAAAATTTAGAAAAATTACCCTAAATTTAAGAAAAAATAAATCGAATTTCTAAATTTAAGAAATTATTTTCTAAAAATGCTTTTGTAGGGTCGTTTTTTCTAAGTTTAAGAAAAAACTGTCTAAAAACAAGAAAGAAAAATTGTTTAGGGTGAATTTCTAAAAACTAGAAAATACATTTGTTTTATTCTTTACTTTATTCTGTTTTTGGAGATATTAAATTAATAAAAATATGTCAATTTGTAGTTTGAATAATTCTCAAAATGATTTAGAATTGTATCATTCTTTAACAGCTCTCATAAGTACATTTTAATTTATATTTTAAGTCTATTATGATCATTACCTCAAAAATTTCTGCCATCTAGCTAGATTGGTGTACAAATAATAGATTTTTGGCCCAAAATATGATAGAGCAATGGCCAACATTCGAAGCAGGACGAAATCCCTTGTCGGATATTGTTAAAATACCAACAAAAAACCACCTTTAGCCCTAATAATACCTTCGCCGCCAAGAACATTTTCACCTTATAACTGAAAAATCGTTTTCATTATTTTTTTTTTAATTAACTTGTCTTAGTTTGATTGCCATCAGCACCCAGAAAATGCAATTATAAGTGCTGCAACATCAAAATGCACTCTCAGCTGTTGTTTCTTGTTTAACCAAAGGCGGCAGCATGAAAGGCTGTTTTGTTTGTTGTTATATGTCAAATTTACAACAACCAAAACAATTTAATTTGTGAGCCTTCTCGCAAAAACAATGAGCGATTAACATTCAACCAATTTTTCGGTTAGATTTTGTGGAATTTTAATCGACTTGAGAGTAAGGGGAGTATGTAGAGATGGATGTTACTCAGGTAGGTAGGTGTATCAGCGGCAACAACAACGGCATCGACTTTGAGTCAAAGCTGTCACTTAAGTCAACTGAACTTCAAAGCAAATGCATAACCCAAAAGTCTATCTCTACTTAAAGATAAATTGAAATGTGTGAAGCTGACGATTTTTGTTTTTTGTGTACCCTGACTGAGAGTATGATGATTTTGGGGAGAGGTTTGTTCGAGGTCATGAGTTTGAGAAAAGAAAATGAATTCTGTTTTTGTGAATGCCTGATATGTTTGGTCTAGATTGTTATGATTATAATGAAAACAGCAAGGGTATAAAAACAGCGGCACACTAAAGTCTACATTAGTAAATTAATTTTTGTTGGGCTGTGTCATCAATCAAAATCACAGTGGACGGCTGACGATCCCGTTTCCCAGGCTGTCCAAATAAACACATCTGGTGGAAAAAAAAGAAGATTTTAAGCTTGCATGTTTGGTGCACATTAAGAGCGTTTGTTGAGTTGATTGGATTTGTTAAGGGACTTTAGTTAGGTCATAAATTGAATAACAAATGCATTTGCTTGTCAGCCCCTTCATATATTTTAATTCAATTTCAATATAAATGTAGTTTAGGAGGATACGTTAAGCTGACGACTTTACCTTGCTAACAAAGGGGTAGAGGTTATGCCCGAAGACTGAAAGACAATTAGTCTTTTGAAGGTGTAGAAGGTGCTAACATGAGAATGCAACAAAAGCCTTGAAACGACGTCAAAGCGTCTCTAAGTTGGTGGTAACTTCTAGCTCCATCGATCGTAAGAGTCGTCATAGGCACCGCACTAGACCAGAAGACCTCCAGTTTAAGCTCGTAACCGGAAAAGCTTATAAGTCAAATGGATAAAAGCTGCAAACCAAAAAAAATATTCGGATCTCCGGTAACCAAATTAACGAATGGTTAAGGTTCTGAAATATTAGGTTCGAGGTTTTTGGGAAAAGGTTTTGGTTCGAACCTTGGTTCAGTCCATGCTTTATACAACATTATTAATTTTTTTTTTGTCTTCGATGTGTTTTAAAAACAGCATTCCACCTAAAAACTCCCCAAATTTATGGAAGCCGAGTGGTATTTGGGTCGGAATTGGTTAGGAGAAAGTTCCATTTCGTGGTTTACATAGAAAAATATTACCAAAATAATGTAAGACTCTTGCTTTTGAGAATCATTCAAGAAGCTTTAGGAGGAGCTTTAAAACAGAGACTGTTATGGGTAGGGATTGTATGAGGAAATCTAATTGTTTTGGCAGATTTTTTTCCCCACTCTCCTGCCCATTTTAGGAGTCAGTCGCACCAAATAACAGATGAAGGCGGTAGACAGAAGGCCAAATTTTTGTGTCAGTTTTGTTGAACCGAACCGAAGTATTGGGTTCGGAACAGGTTCAGCTTCAGCTTTAATTTCTAAAGAGGTTCGGTTCTAGGATCGGTTTATAGTAAAATAAAAGTCGAATTCCGGGTTCGAACCGGTTCGGTTTAAAATCCGGTTTGCTGCCCTGGATAAAACAAAACTTTTAAAGCACTTTAAAAACCGTCTGGTAAAAATGCTGAATTCCTTTTTTAGCCAACTACGTCTTCAGTTATAATGGAACGAATTGAGTTGCTTTAAAGGCCTTTATTGATTCTTATTTTGACACGCTTTATTTGGCACCTATTCTCCTGCTTTAACTTACCATAATTCTACCGTACAGTATTACTCCGTAGTTTTAAAATAAACTATCCCCAACAATTCTACGATTTCTTAAAGCAAAAATTTACAATTTTGAATACATTTGTTAAAAATTATTAAATTGTCTACGGCCCAAAAATATACTATGCAATACCAATATAATTAGCAAACCGCCAACTCCAGGACTTTGTGCTCGAATTAAGTACAAATGGTGCGGTAAGTACGAAAATACTTTATTCAAGTACAAAATTCTTATTTCAATTACGAATTTTTTAATCCCATAATTCTTGGTCTGACTGAAAAGTAGATTACAAATTATTTTAAGTCTTAGTCTTAAGTCAAGCCCGATTAGCTCTCCAAATAAGTACAAAATATTCTTTATTAAAATCCAGCAATTTTCAATTCCAACCCAAAAACATTCTAGAAAGAAAACAAGTGTACTTCATACAAGTATAAAGTGTTCTTGGTTTAAGCCCATAACTTTCATATACTATTCCCAATTTGTTCTAAAACGAGGTCCCCGTGTTGTACCACAGATGGGTGGAAATATCTGAATATATATGAACTAAACAAAGACCAAGGTAGAATTACTGTAAGTCAGAAATTTACCATCACTCCATAACATATGTGTTTTGTGCCGGTTAAGAATTTTAAGAACTGACTCGAATTTAACATACACACTTTTGGAGAACGGTCTATTTTGTACTCAATCTAACGTGTTTTGAACACGCTTTTATTTTTATACCCTTTCAAAATACATTATAATTTTTCCCAGAAATTTACAACGCATAGAAATATTAATTTCCGACCCCATAAATTATATATATTCTTGATCAAGGTGAAGAGCTGAGTCGATTGAGCTTTGTCCGTCCGTCTGTCTGTCTGTTTCTACGCAAACTAGTCTCTCAGTTTTGAAGCTTTCGATCTGAAATTTTGCACAGAGTCTTATTTTTGCTGCACGATACTAATATACCAGATCGGATGACTATATCTTATAGCTTTCATGGGAACAATCGGTACGAAAACTAGTTTTAGTATGAAAAACTTTGTTCTTTTCAATTGAATCTTCTCCAAACTTTGTATTTATAAGTTTTCTATGCTTTTTTATAATTCTGCCAAGTTTGATGAAAATCGAAAAACTATATGGTATAGCAGCCATATAAAAGATAGGTGTGAAAAACAGTCTTAGTTAGAAAAACTGTTTTGTTTTTAATGGTAGCATTCCGAAATGTTGTATTTGTTGGTTTGTCATGCTTTTACCTTATTCTAAACATTTTTGTCCAAATCGGATGACTATATACGAACGATCGGTCGGAAAATGGGTCGTTGTGGGAAAAAGATTATTTTTGGAAAATATTTAGGCGAGCACTTTCAAGGGTATAAATACTTCAGCACAGACGAAGTTAGCTTAGCTTTCTCGTTTTCTTTTTCTTTTGGAATTGTTTATAAAATTAACAAAAATAGTTTGAACATGGATCCAAAACGTTTGGATTGAATCAGAATGATGCATTCTGTAACATTTGTTGTCACACTTCAAAAGGCAATAGCCAGCTTTCTCGTTCGTTTTCTTGTGGTTGTTGTTGTGTCAGGGCTATTTTCTTCATTTGTCTTGGTGACCACGCGAGCATTAGGTGCTCTTGGGCATCTCTGGTATGAATTAACGAACGGCAAGTGTAAGTAAAGTAGTAACAAGCAAGAACGACTGGAATTTTGGTGGTAGTTATATTAGGGACATGATACAACAATAAAGGTACGGCTGGGTCAGTGTGAGTTCTCTGTAGAGTTCTCTGCGCGTTGTGTTGTATCATGATTAGGGGCATTCCGAGTTCCACACTCTATAAATGCCGTTCAATGTGTTGCCTAATGCAAGATAAGCTTGTCTAAGAATTGCTTTAAAAAGAAAACTAAATTTTGCATTATTTTATTGAACTGCTACACACTTCCAAGTTTTGTCCAATCTAAAAGAACTTTAAGAAATAGTTCTCATTTCTTGTCCAAAGTTTATAAAAGCAAACATTTTTAATAACCTTTCAAACTTCGAATCTGGAAAAGCATAGCAATGCAATAACAGCTCGCTACTAAGCAGCTCCCAAGGATCCGGTTGAACGGTAAGAACGGAATGTTAGATATGAGACAATTTGCCAGCTAACTGTACACTTAACCTCGGCTTAACCCCCCCACAGCTGAACCTCGCTTAACCAACCAACTAATTTCATATGCAGCAGAAGCAATCTGCTAAAATAGACGCTCCCACACTCCAACTCCAACTCCAACCATTAATGGTTCAGAGTGTGTCTTAAGATCTTATTGCTCATCTGCTTGACCATCTCGCTCCCCTCGCCCCTTAATGTGATTTTTATTTAAATTTTCTATTGCACTCGGCACTTGCGGCACATTCTTAGCAACAATTTGCTGCTCCAATTAAATCGGCAACCAGTCTTCTGCTCTCTGGTCCAAGCGAAGAGTCGTCGTTACATTAATCATGCGGTGATTTATGGCGCCCACGTCCACATGCGCTCACGTTTCCACAGCTTCAGGCAAGCGGCGCGTGTGGGCAGCCACCACCCCCACCTCCCTCCCTCCCCCCAGCCAAATGCATTGTTATGTTAGAAGCGTGTGGAAATTAAATGATGTGGCAAGAAGTGACAACAAATTGTTGCTGTGGGCGTTGGAAAAGCTTCCTCTCAGCTGAAGTTCCGTTTGCCAGGTGTCAAAAGAAAAACCAAGCAAGCCAACCACAAATGCACATTGGTGCCAGACCAGATGAGTTTATTATTAAACTTCAGCGGCAGCAGCCAGCTGATGTGGACGCTGTCGCTGCCGGCGCCTTCAGAGTTGTCAAGGCACTTGTTGAGTGTTTTAATTGCAGCCACTCCAACTGCATCCGCTTAAGTAGTCGAAGTAGCAGCCTAGGTATGACCAGAGCCAAATGTGTATGATTTACGCGTGGCCATTAAGACGCTATTCTGTGTCTCAGCCACTGCCAGCCTGTCGCAAAATGTCAGAAGGTTAATTGGATTGTGGCAGCCGGAGCTGGGGAGCTCAAGAATCTTCTGCAACTGCGGTAAAAAGGAATGTGAATGTTGGTTTATTAATTAAATGAAATTAAATTCGCCACCGAATATGCCCATGTAAGTGCAGTCAATGGTTGAAAAGAGATAAGGAAATGGAATTGGCCAATGAGGAAGATGGGTAATGTGGCCAAAAAAGCCAAAGTGGTGTGGATATCTTGATCTTGAACCAACTAAAACAGCTACACCCAGATTAAAGTATGGACTAGAATGGCAAAAAGTTATCTAAAATTTTTGGTAATTTTGCCTAAACTAACGGCTATGGATTTTCGGACTAGAAATTTGGACATCCATTGAATTTTTTTTATGGTTTTGGGCAATACATGGCCATAAATCAAGTTTGTGTTTTAAGGAAATTTGTAGCCTACAATGTAGGCTATTATATATGGACTTAATTTCATTGAAAATAGTCCTTGATGGCCTTAATATTTAGGCAATTAATACCAAAAATTTTAGGTAATCTGTGATCCCTAAAAAATTATTTTTTTAATTTTTTTTTTATTAATAAATAGAGTGTAAAAAGTTCTAAAAGTATACGTAAGAAGCTAATTATTTATTGTTTTACCAACGAATCTTTTCCAGAGGCAAAAAAAGAAAGTACAACAGTTGTATTTTTTGAATGGAGTGGTACCCTAGGTTCGCGTTCTATGGGTGCATTTGTACAAGCAACACAAAGCGACAAAAACTTTAACTTAATTTTTAGTGGTTCAAGAGAAGAAACTGAAAAAATGGAGCAAACACGGACAGGGTCTTTGGAAGCGTAATATAAAAAAAAAATAGCGTTAGTCGTACAATTGGTTAAGGTATTTCCAGGGGGTGTCAAGCCAAAATTCTTGAATATCTTTAAAAGCGCAAGGTGGAGTTTTATTCAGGGATGCACACCGGCTCTGAGCTGAACCGGTTTTGAACCGAACCGAACCGCATATTCCCGCTGGTGAACCGAACCGCAAACCGAACCGGCTTCCTTTCAGAATTTCTAAGCCGAACCGAAAACCACAAATAAAAACGGTTCGGTTCAGTTCCCTGACGAGTTTTAACGGGAATTGCATTCCTCTAGCCAATGATTTTGATTATTAGGCAATTTGAATAGTTTCCCGAAGATAATTTTCAAACATTTCGTTCGACCCTATACATATTTAGCGTTGTCGGATCGATATAACTTTTAAGGATGACCTGAAGAGCATTTTACAAGTCTTCTGCAATTTCCCGCCGATCTCTTAATTTACTTGTCATCAATCTAAATTTGTTTTTGCATTAGACAATATTTACAATATTCTGTGGTACTTCTTAACCTTAATTCAATCTTAATCTGCCAATAAATAAGGGCATTCCTCCAGGAACTGATAGAAGAGTACTGGGAATCCTACATAATAATCTTTGCAGATTGCTCTAAGGATTTTAAAGGTATTCGAATGGATTAGAGGAATAAATTTCAAAAATGATCGAAATCATAATTTATGTGCCTTTGTGAACCACTGAACCGAACCGAAACCGCGGTTCATTTAACTCCAAAAACCATGTTATGAACCGAACCGGCGGTTTAGAAACTGTGCGAACCACTTGAACCGAACCAGTACTTATTTTCGAGTGGTTTGCATCCCTGGTTTTATTAAAAACTAAATTTATGATGGCACAATGGGCTCTTGCATGTCCCTAGGAGATGGTACTCCTCATCCAAAAAACCGCGAGATGAAGTACCATTTAAAGATTTACACACGAACCACCTTATTATAGGTCATAAAGTAGATCGAAAATTATAACAAATTGTGTTTTCGGTTTCACCAACGTAGTCTTGGTTCACGAATTATGTGCATTTTTGTAAAATTTTTTATTAGTTTCATGCAATGAAAAAAGCTTTAAAAGCGCATTACTCTGGAACGGTAAAACCAAATTCAAATTTTTTTATGTTTTTCAAATTTATCCATCTTTTAAAATGCATCGCTAGTTTTTTTAGTTTTCATAGAAATTTTAAAAGATATAATGCCTTACAAATTTGAATTTGCGTATGAGGCAGTTCTGGTTTCAACAAGACGGCGCTCCACCGCACACAAGTCGCATAACAATCGATTTTCTGAAGAAATTGTTTCCGGGCCGTTTGATGTCGAAAAGTGGTGATTTGGACTGGCCACCGCGTTCGCCCGATTTGACGCCGCCTGACTTCTTCTTGTGGGGATATTTGAAGTCAAAGGTTTACGTTAACAAGCCAAGGACCGTAGAAGAGCTCAAGGACAACATTCGTGAAGAAATAGCCGCTATTCCGGCCGAAATGTTGGCGAAAACTATGGAAAATGCTGCAAAAAGGGCACAATACGCCATCAACGCCAGAGGCGGCCATTTGAGAGATATCATATTCAAAAATTGATGTAAACAAATCTACTTGGAACAAATTAAATGATTAAGATTGCCAACCGCCAAATTTTTATTTTTTTCTTTGATTTTTAAAAAAAAAACATGGGTCCGTCGAATTTGGGCAACCCTGTAGTCGGGCTTGACCGACTTTCTTTCTTGTTTTTATTTAAATTATAAACAACAAAATTGATTCGCTTAGAACTTTAGTAGCCACAATTGATAGTAATTAGTAATAATTATTTAGTGGCAGTAAATCGTGAGCTGGAAAATTTTTTTATTTATTTTTTATAATTATAAATAATTCTTAAAAATATTGATATTTTTTCGTAAATATTTGTACGGCTTAAGGCATTGACGTTAGCCCTTACTTACATGCCACTTAACTCAGAAACAATGCGACATTTGTCCGTATTGTTATACATAATATTTTTAGCCCATTGGACTATTTTTAAGCATAAACATTTCTTAAACTTTTTTACCTACAATTTAAAGTTTTAGGCCATATGTATAATTTTTAAGTCCAGTTTCCTAAAATTTTAGGAATCACCTTTTTCGGAGTGTACATTCAAAATGCTCCCATCAGCTGCTCTCTTTCACTTGATTGCACATCCGCCCCATGGTACTAATATCAACATAAACACCAGATCTCATACCTATTAGGTGCACAAATCGGCATAAATTATGATATTGAATGGCTTTCATGGATCATAAATCAAACACTTGGCCATATTCAGCTGCCAATTTACATATTCACAACACTTCTCGCCTTACTGTCCTGTCTGCTTCACCCCTTGATATTATTGAAAATAAAAATAAAAAAAACAGACTTGCCGCTGGGCTTGTAAAATTCGCATTATTTTTTTAATATTTTTTTTTGCTTGTCTTTGATGTGGTTGGCCTGGCCCATTTAACGCTCCATTATCGCAGACAAAGGCCAATAGAAATTTTCTCATCAAACCCATTGAGCTACAAAAATGTAATTAATCGTAAGTATTTACACAATTCGAAGTATCTTTTTTTGTTGTTGTTGTTGTATATTTTGAAGTTCATTTACGCAGCCAGCGGCGCCTCCGTTTAGAGGAAAGTAAATGTGTGTGTGTCGAAGGTTGTGAGATCAGAGACATGAAGTTGACACAGCATTGCATTACATTCAGCTGCTGCTGCTGCTGCAGTGGCCACAAATTCAATTACCCTTATAGCCAACACTTGTCGATATTTGTTTATTGCATAAACCCAAAAGCAAACAAATTGCTGACCTTGTCAAAACACTATACAAAAAAACTGTATCAAGTAGCAGGAAATTGGTTGACGAGGCGGCTGCATTTCGTAGATAAAAGTGAATGTTTATGATACTTGAAATTTCGATTACGCAGCAGCAACAAAAAAATCAAAAAAAGAAGAAACTTTAACTGAAATTGTGTTAGAAAGTCAATTGGGCCGACGACAACTGACGGATACCATAAATATTGAACTAAATGTGTGTTAAGAGTAACACAGTTGGAAAGAGGGCGAGAGGCCCTACCCCACTCCCACTTTACAGTGATTTACTTTGCTCTAATTGAATGTAATTAAGTAAGCCACTGCTGATGTAACCACAATTTATTTTCATCCAATCTGCCGCTCTGGTAATTGGTAGATTGGTAAAGTGCTGTGCGATAAGATTGATCACTCAATGGGTAGAGGGACAGAGGCCCAAATGGGAGGTGTAAGTGTAGGGGAAGTTAAGCCCATCATAAGTAATGATTGTATTTAAAATGTATATATTCAATGTTCAAAGCTACTTCCTACCCCTGCAGTTCTTCGTTTCAGTACTGAACTTATCAGAGCTGAATTCATACCTAAACAGTAGAAATCACTGAATTCAGGCATGTTTCAGTACTTCCCAAGAAACTCACAAAAGAGTTCTGAAAATTAGAATTTCTCCTTTTAAATCCGTCCTAAGGAGATTAGCCCTAAAATTAAGAATAATATTCTCTCATTTATGCCATATTTTTCTGCAACTTAGGTAATTTTTTATAAATGAGAATATAGGACGGACTCCATAGGAGAATTTCTAAATTTCAGATCGAATTTTTGTTTATAAAACTGAAATCATACCTGAAATCAGCTATGGTCGGTAGTTAAAACTCATATGGAGACGTAGCGGTTCTTCCGTTTTACGGCTGATTCAGCTAGACTGAAAGGAGTTTTAGGTTTTTATACTCTGTACCGTAGGCACATAGAGTATTATAAGTTTGTGCAAAAGTATGTAACATCCAGAAGGAAGCATCTCCGACCCCATAAAGTATATATATTCTTGATCAGCATCAACAGCCGAGTCATGTCCGTCATGTCCGTCTGTCCGTCTGTCCGTCTGTCTGTCCGTATGAACGCACAGATCTCAGAGATGGTAAGAGATAGAGGTTTGACATGTATGGGGCATATGCTTCTAATGTCTGCAGGCAGATCAAGTTTATTTTCAATTTTGGCCACGCCCCCTCCCGCCCCCGCAATTTAGAAAAAACGTCATATCTCCCACAGTTTTGAAGATAGATGGCTTGTTCCTTCTGGACATATTTAGTTATTAGGATAACTTATCGATCCGCCAAAGGAATGAAGAAGATCGGATGAACGGTTTTCGAGCTATGATCAAAAGAAAAATTTTCTTGGTACAGAGTATGTTATAGTCGGGCTTGACCGACTTTCTTTCTTGTTTTTTTTGTAAAACTTCGAAATGGAATTTTATTAATCAGCTAATTATATTTTGAGTATTCCCATGCCTGCTAATAACCAATTCCGACCTAAAAACCAACCGACTCCCATACGATTTGTGTAGATTTTTATATTGAATGCTATTTTCAGAACCACATAAAACATGAATATTGTATAAAACATGAACTGAACCAAGACTCGAGCCAAAACCTTCTCCCAAAAATCTCGAATTTCTGAACCTTAACCATTGGTCGGAATATTTTTGTTGGTTTGCAGCCCTGCTGGAGATTGCTATATGGAGTGTTAATGAGAACAAATAATTCGTGTTTAATTTTTTGTATAATAAAAATATATATTAAAATACTGCATCATTAATCAATCGACTTCACTTTGATTCAAAATTACAACATTTAATTTGATTTGCTCTACCCATAGATAATTTAATTTTTCAATGAATTTTTCGCGTAATATTTCCCATATCGTGTGGACACTGCCTTTAAATAGTGAAATATCAATATTATTTGTTGTGTTTCTTTTTAAAATGTGCGAAAGCATTACATGACCTTGAGCCGGCTGTAGGTTAACTTAGCATAAAGGTCGTTAAACCAGTCGCATATTTAGAAAAATATATAGAAACATTTAAAGCTGTTGGCCGGTGGTGTTGCAGCGGGTAGTGTGTGTGCCTGCTGTTAGAGAAGTCGTGGCCATGAAAATTTTTTACACAACTTGTTCACTTTGCCAGCTATTGGCGCCAGTTGTTAATTAGGTAACCTTGAAAAAGCTTTACAGCCTCTCTAAGGGCAGTGCCAAATATGGAATGAAAATCTTAGATATATATTGCAAGGCTGCAAACCTGAGAAACGGTTCGGTTCGGCATTTTTGGGGTTCGCGAACCGGACCATGAACCAGTCGTCTTACATTTTTGACTCCTCGAACCTGAACCCGAACCGAACCACTTTTTCGAAAAATGAGGTTCGTTTCACCAAAATAATATGCTTAATGAGAGTTTTCAAAATTCGACAAAACAATGACTCAACGTCTGATTGCGAAGTCGAGAAGTTTATGAAAGCTATAAACAAATATCAAATATAAAATCCAGGGATGCAAACCACTTAAAAGTGGTTCAGTGGTTCGCACAGTTTCTAAACCGCAGGTTCGGTTCATAACATGGTTTTTGGAGTAAAATGAACCGCGGTTTCGGTTCGGTTCAGTGGTTCACAAAGGCATATGACTTCGGTGAAGTGGCTATTCGACTATTTTTGAAATTTGATTCCTATAATCCATTCGAATATCTTTAAAATCCTTAGAGCAATCTGCAAAGATTATTATGTCGGATTCCCAGGACTCGTCTATCAGTTCCTGGAGGAATGCCCTTATTTATTGGCAGATTAAGATTGAATTAAGGTTAAGAAGTACCACAGAAAATTGAAAATATTGTCTAATGAAAAGACAAATTTAGATTGATGACAGGTAAATCACGAGATCGGCGGAAAATTGCAAAGGACTTGTAAATTCTCTTCAGGTCATCCTTAAAAATTATATCGATCCGACAGCGCTAAATATGTAGAGGGTCGAAAGAAATGTTTGAAAATTATACAAACAAACAAACCGAACCGAACCGTTTTTATTTGTGGTTTTCGGTTCGGTTCAGAAATTCTGAAAGGAAGCCGGTTCGGCTTGCGGTTCGGTTCACCAGCGGGAATAAGCGGTTCGGTTCGGTTCAAAACCGGTTCAGCTCAGAACCGGTTTGCATCCCTGATAAAATCTGTGAATGATGTTATAGATTCCTTTGAAAATTGTCCAAGATTACATCCATCGACAAATGTTTCAACATTTTGGTAAGGTCAACTCAGGTATCAGTTTAACGAGCAGTTAAGAGCTAGTATAGATGAACAGCTCCAAGAAGATATAGTGCCAATTAACCTAAACTAAGTCGATTCTAAAAGTTGATAATTGAAATAAATTAAGTAACGATCATTATGATTAAGCATATGGATTGAAGCTATATATGTTTCATTTTAAACGTTTTTATGATTTAAATGTCAAACTATTCTTCTATGTGCAAGCGAACCAAGGTTCGAACCAGAACCTTGGGTTCAGGGGTTCCAAGAACCGGTCCGCGAACCGAACCTTAGATTTTACAATGGGTTCGAACCCCCGGACCGAACCTTATGAATAATTTTAAAGGTCAGCCTTGATATATTGTATAGTTTATTTTACAGCTAATAAATAGTACTTAACCTAACATATCTCATTTCAAACGAAATGAGATCTTAAGCGTTTATATAGAAAACCTGCATGTAAATCTGCATGCTAGTCTCTATTCTGTACTAATTTTGATCTACAACTTTCTTTTAGAATCTCCAAACGCGCAAGCGGTCTTCAATATCTAAACATTAAAGTAGAAACCCCAACTTTTCGAATAGTATTCAGATTTCACTGGGAACATACAAGGGTCAACTGAAATTCGTTGCTTAAATACGACTTTTTATACATTATATACTACAATGTCAACTCCATTATGCCATTATATCAATGCAATGTTCTAATTTTGCATTTCGAAGGTCTGTCTGACACTCAATCAGCCTCGCGAGACATTCAATCATTTTTCTTGTGCTCTGTATTTGTTCGACCTTCTCGCCTCAACTCTGAAGTCGAAAACCCTAACTTGTTAGCTACTGTGTGAAAATGTCAGTTGAACAAATACCAAAACAATATAGAGCCTTGTCTCGGCCTGTCAGCTGAGTTAAATCACCAAATGTGCAAAAAAATGTTCTTGATTCTTACTAGAGTAGATCTTTAAGTTGCCCAAAGTGTAACTCAATGGCTCGAGTGCAGCCACCAGATGATCTCTTAGATTTTCGAGCTTAAGCCTCATTTGAAAGTATCTATCAAAGTCTGATCTTCGACTAGCAATCAAAAACAGTCGGGGGACTCCACTTTAAATTGCTGCAACACGCAAAGCAGAAACCAAAAAAAAAAAAAAAATTAAAACGCCAAAGCAGATTAATTATGAAGGAAGCTTAGGAAGCAATCCCCAGGTGAATGCTGGCTGCAGTCTGAACAAGTTGGGGGCAGAGTTTGAAGTGTTTGACATATGATTTCAGCTTACAAAAAAAAAAAAAACACACACACAAATTATTTGCCAGTTGGCAGAATTTTCGTAATGATGAGCGCCTTAAAAAAATATTGCGAAAAACCTTTTGGCAGCAGATTTCGGCTTAGTTCTTTCACAACCTGTCCGACTGAAGTGCTCCGAAGACACAACAAAAAGGCTGCCACAGAAATCAATGAGCATAAATAAGATTAGAGCGAATGCCTTGGCGTTTTTAATACTGGGCACTAAATAGCAGTTTAATTGGCACCCCCCAAAGAGTGGAAGCCAGCGCATAACAATGGCAGTGAGGTTTGCTTGCATTCGCTCGTACATGGCGGCATGGCGGAATGGCAGGAGGAGCAAGTGCAGCATTGGCACATCAAATTGTTGGGCATGATGATGTGGCAGAATTCGGCGACGTTATGTAATCCAAAGGCTTGAGATTATGACTAAAGGAATGTGTGTGGATAGAATATCGTTGATCCATGCAGGCAAGTAAGTAAGTAAGTAAGTAAGTAAGCAAGATATGTTGTGTCATTTTGTTACATGAAGAACATGCTACATAAATATACTTGTTTAAAACCTAAATAAGAGAAGGAGTTCAAATGCTGCTTGGCAAATCACCACGTTTTGGTGCCTGAGGAGACTCTTAGTAGGTGCCGAATTTTGCATGTTATGGCCCTTGATGGTAAGATAAGTCATAGCCATCTCATCTGATTTGAAATCTGAGAACAAAACATGCTAAAGTCGAAAAGAAAAGCCACTTAAAATAAAAACCAAATGATTAAACTTTAAATCCATCAATCAGCGGACTTTAGAAGATCTGTCATGAGGGGAGGATTGTACTGCTCTAACGGTAGAACTAAATTAATCTCTTTGTATTGGATATGCTGATTGTAAGAGCTGATACGAACTCATTATTTCATGGAATCACATGTCCGTTGTACACTTCAAAACTTGACTAAGCGTTAATTAGTCCGTAATTAAAGCTTTCTATACTTTTTAAATATTCAAAATACTAAATAGTTATGCAAATAAGTTCTAAGTCAAGCGGCGTTATTAACCTAAGGAATACAGCTGCACTCAGAAAAACGTACTACCCAAATCTGCTCAAAATTACCTATGGCAATATTACCTAAATTGGAATTTAAGGAATATTGCACTTAATATTTGGACTCTATTACCCAAGTTTTTCTAGGCGATCAATTAGCTTTTTAGGTGAGTTTTGGTCAACATTAGAAGTGAGCGAAAAGCCGGCTTAAAGAATAAATTGTATAGAACAACAAAAGACGAAGAAATTATCTTGTTTTCCAAATAATCTCCAAAATACCTAGTTCTTAAAGTTGAAACTTAAGTGTGTCCCTGCTAATGTACAAATCTTTTAATATTGAAAATAGAGGAAAGTAGACTTTGTATACCCTTGCAGCACGTTTTTTTTTACCCTGTTCCCATTGAAAATGGGAAAAGGGGGATCATGAAATTGTGCGAATGTGTGTAACAGGGAGAAGGAAACATTTCCGACCCCATAAAGTATATATATTCTTGTCGATCTCAGAGACTATAAGAGATAGAGCCACAAATTTTTGCATGAAGGTAGACTTATGCTGTACGCAGATCAAGTTTGTTTTAGATTTGGAAAATTCCACCCCGTCCCCCTTTTATTCCAAAAAAACCAAGACCTTCTCTAGGCATCCTAGACCTAAAAACCCACAAGATCCACAATTTTTAAGTTAGAGCATCGTGGTTTAGTATACATCAAGCTAGGTCCAATATGCATCTACTCTGAAAAGTACAATCAGAAACAGTTGAGCTGATAAGAGCAACCAAAACTTTGTGGTCGGGAAACTCGACTGCAGCGCCCTTATTTGTTTTAACTAATTTGAAGGATCACTAAGACTACTTTTCTAACTCTACTTCTCCATGACAGCTATACTAAATAGATGTCCGATTTCGACCAAACTTAGTGAAATCATTGGAGAGCATAGCAAACTAAGAAATACATAGTTTGAAGGCGATTTCTTTAAGAACAAAAAGATTTTCTTACTAAGACTATTTTTCTAACCTTTCTTTTCTATGGCAGCTATACTATATAGATGTACGACTTCGACCAAACTTGGCAGAACCATGGAGAAGCGTAGGAAACTAGTAAATACAGAGTTTGGAGACGTTTGCATTGAAAAGAAACAAGTTTTTCTCACTAGAACTAGTTTTTCGACAGATGAATCTGGTAGACGAAGCATGAATTGCTTCAAAACAAATTGTTCTTAATATTTAAATTTTAAAACTCTTAAGGTATTCAGACATTTAAATTTAATTTAAATCGGCCATATCTTCTGTAGAAATTAACACTAGGCTACAGTTTCCATTGTTTTCAAAGCTGGATGATGATTCTAAATGGTTTTCATCCGCTGAACATGAATTTATGTTTCGAAAATCGTCCATTACTTCTAGATTTTTAGTAATGTCAACTTAAAGTCTCATAAATTGCATATTTTGACACTTTTTAGGCTCGTTTCGTGGAAGAAATTTGTGAATGTGTCATTGTAAACTACTATTCCTTTGCTAAAATGACAAAAAAAAAAACGAGAAAACTAAGCTAACATCGTCTTTGCCGAAGTTTTTGTACCCTTGCAAGTGCTCGCTTAAATATTTGCAATCTTTTTCCCACAACGACCCATTTTCCGATCGATCGAACGTATGGGAGCTATTCGATATGGTCATCCGATTTGGACAAACAATTTTAGAATAAGGTAAAAGCATGTCAAACCAACAAATACAACATTTCGGAGTGCTACCATTTAAAACAAAAACTTTTTCTAGCTAACAAAGACCTATCTTTTGTATGGCAGCTTTGCCATATAGTTGGCCGATTTTCATCAAACTTGGCAGATTAAAAAAAAAGCATAGAAAACCTATGAATACAAAGCTGGGTGACGTTTCCATTGAAAAGAAAAAAGTTTTTCAAACTAAAACTAGTTTTCCGACTGATTATTCCTATGGGAGCTATGAGATATAGTCATACGATCCGGTCGGTTCCAACATATTAGTAGGGTACAGCACAAAGCAGACTCTGTGCCAAATTTCAGCTCGATAGCTTCTAAACTGAGGGACAAGTTTGTGTAGAAATAGACAGACATACCCCGTTTATACACAAGTACAAAGTATACCATTTTAATTTTTTTTTTTAATAATTCGCATTTTAATAAACAGGGTATCAGACAGACAGACGTACAAAGGAAGCTCAATCGACTCAGCTAGTCACTCTGATCAAGAATATATATAGTTTATGGGGTCGGAATTTAATATTTCTAGGCGTTGCAAATTTCTGGGCAAGGGTATTAAAACAATATTGCAAAGATATTTTAAAGGGACTAAGAACCATTTGTAGAACATGTGTTCAGAATGGCTTTATTTTTTACCGCACAGAAGTTCCATACAATTTTTTTGTACGGCATATTTTTGGTAAGTTTCTGAATGGTCAGAAATTTTGAACACATGTACTAAAAATTGTATATCTTAGTTTAAAAAAATCTCCGAATTGTGTGGGATAGTACATTTTTAAGCTTGGGGATAATAATGAACCCTTATATCAAAAAGTTCGTAGATATTAGGGAAGATTCTCCAAAAACGTGTCTTAAAAGGGTCGAATAACAGGTTCGTACTCAGCACACGACATGATTTGAAATCCCCACCAAACCGCAGCAGCAGCAACGAAGACAAGTAGGAAACAGTATGAAATCTCTGCTGTCACTTCCCCAACCTGAGTAAAAGTACACTTAAGTTCAACCTGTAATCCTCTACCTCCTGGAGAGCTAAAGATACCAGCTCTACATAAATACTAATAATCTAATTTGATAGCCTTGTGCAACACCAACTCACCACTTGGTTATAATTTAAGAACTCTTTTGATTTGCCCACCATTGCACCTCCCATTCTCACACATAATAACACCCATTCTCTAATTACCCATTCTGCATCGCTTCACATTCTAAAAATCCCACAAAAATAAAAAAAGTATTCGCAGCATAGAAACAAATTACTGGGGCATAAGTAAAAACTCTCAACTCACCGCCAGCCCACAAGCAAAATTGAAACCAATTGCAATTCGTTGCCGCATCACGTTGTCTGTGACTACCAAAAAGCCATCAAATTGTAACAATTTTTCACCTGTCGTCTGTCTGGGCCAGCTTGCACATGATTATTATTACATCAGTACAAAAATCATAAATTTTTTCAAGACTGCGAATCGTGAGGAGAGCGAGTTAAGGCTTAGTTAAGAGATGCGTTGCAACATCTTCGCCAACTTCCATCACCCACCACCACAAAAAACAACAACAACAACTGCTATGTAAAAAGTCAAGGAAGAAACATTCAACAATGCGTTCCGTTTGATTTATGCCACAAAATGTATCATCAAATCGATTGGAGACTTTCCAAAATGCCCAAAGGAATTCCATTAAAATATAATTACACTTTTGCAGATTTCGAGTCGTTGCCCAGATGATGATGGTCTGGAGGGGGGGGGGGGTTGCTTTTGTCACTCCACATTGAACTATGGCAAACCTCAAGGTTGGCTCAAAGCTGTTATCGGTGATTTTGGCAATTGCAAATGAAATTAGGACCACAACTAATCGCTGAAGTACGAATATCTGGCAGATACTTTTGACCAAAACGATGCCGCCGTTTGACTTTTAAGGCCAAACAATTAATTTTGTGAAACCATTGGGAGCAATGATGAGGGCGCGCTCTCCAATGGAGCTACAGTCGATTTAAATTGATTGGAAAAAAACAACAAAAAGAAATAACAATTGTCTTTGCTGAACTACAAAAAGCAAGTGTACGATGTGTTTGCCAGTGGATTATGCGGGCAGGGAAATTGAGAATTAGCCAAGGGATATTTGTGGTAGAAGATGGACAAAGTGTTTTCTCATTTCGCTTTCTAATCATTATCTATGTGCTGTCTTATATATATAACAGAGATATCGGCTTCTCAGTCCAAGTACCATTATTAACCCCCACTCATTTGAGAATTACCATGGAATATCTGTGGAAGAAGATGGACAAAGTGTTTTCTCATTTCGCTTTCTAATCATTATCTATGTACTGTCTTATATATATAACAGAGATATCGGCTTCTCAGTCCAAGTACCATTATTAATCCCCACTCATTTGAGAATTACCATGGAATATCTGTGGAAGAAGATGGACAAAGTGTTGTCTCAATTCGCTTTCTAATCATTATCAATATACTGTATTATATATATAACAGAGATATCGGCTTCTCAGTCCAAGTACCATTACTTCCCCCCTCTTATTGCATCGCCAACACCTCCCCCGCATGAACTTCACTCTCGACCGGGCCTAATAATGCCCTGCAGCATATTTCGCATGGGCCAGTCATCGTATTATTAATTGTTATTTGTGTAGATTGTCCAACCATTCTGCCAACAAGAAAGGATGTGCCTTGACATTTGCTACCAAATCACCAAGATGATGATCGACGATGATTGATCGTTGACTTCGACTCCCCCCCCCCCCACCCTCCACTCTACCCACTCACTTACTCTAAAGCGGAGCGTTCCACCGTCAAAAATCGCATTCGTGATAATGACAGCCTCGTCGAATTCAGATGCCAAAAGCAGGCGGTTCATGTGGTTTTTCTTGCTCCAATCCCATCGCCGTCGTCAAATACATACAATATATATGCAAATGACACGTATTATGTTTTTATGGTCCGCCAGGCTCCCACAATTTTCGCTTAATGCGCATAACGAGACGTGTTCTTTGAGGGGGTAAAAGCTTCACCTGCTCCAGCTCCGACCCACTGACACAATCTGGCGAATAATTCTTGCACAATCATCGGCATTTGGTTGGAAACAAAAAAAAAAAAATGGAAAGTGCTTTTTGGTTGGGAACAGTTTGAAGTTGAAGCGGTGATTGGTAGCCGCTGGTGATAAACTCTCATAATAAAAGTTCCATCATTTGTGTTTTTTTTTTTTTTATACCTTTTTTTATGGTTCATTTTTTTGCAGTTTCTTTTGTAATTGTTGACTAAAGACCAGCCAAAAAGTAAAATAGAGACGTTAAGTTGAGGCTGGCATAGGAAACTGTGGAACAAATCTAGTTGGAAAATGGTTAAAATGTTTTAAAAGAAAATTCACAAGGAAGTAAAATATTCTTAAAGAAAATATTCTTTAATAACTATCCCAAAAAACATATCATTTATGGGTCAATTCGAATTATTTGCAATCAATTAAACAACTACCTTCTTTAAGTTATGATTAGAAAGCGGATTTTGCATATTTTCAAACAAATTTGCTGACATTTTACTTTATTAAAATTCCATAAATTCTGCACTCAATTCCAAGATGACTTATGTAATTATTTAATGAACTGGAACTCTAGTATAAGGCAAAGTGATGTAAAAAATATTGTTAAATGCTCGTTTTCCGAGTCTTCTAGGGTTAAAATCGGATTAAAAATATGCAAGACCCGCGGTCTACTGATCATGCAACTGTGATAATGAAAAGGCCTTTAAGAATTCAGGCCATAGTTGCTTGAAAAACTTGTTCAAGGATTCTGATTAATGTGCCTTCCACGACTGATCGATAATCTTTACAGCATCTCAAAATAAGCACAGTTCTCTCAAATATTAGTGAAAAATGTTCCGAATGTTCTTGAAATCAGCAGTATTCAGCTCATCTCAATCACACCAACGAATAGTATAAGTAGCCAAGTAACCTTGATCTTTGTCAGAAACTCAACATTTATGCATTCTGACGAATCTTGTGCGCCGGTTGGGAGTTAGGGTGCGTTATCTACCAACGGTAAAGCATTTTGGGATACATTTTTCTTGAATAAATATCCCTTCGCCTCCGGATAGAATAATTTAAGAAAACAATCTTTAAAAACCATTTTAGTCAGCTATGTGGTTGCTGTTTTTTATCGTTATTTTTTAATGCACGCGGATTCTCTGACAACCAAATGAATAAAGATTTTAATCTGTAATCACCATTTTTTTTTTTTACTTATAATAATTATGAAAACTATCAAATTTAAAAGCACCTTTCGGTACCATTACCTTCAGCTGAGTAATGTAATTTCAGATACCATTTGCCTTACCTATAGGTATATTTTTCAACATTTATGGTAACTTACCTATGTAAGACATTTTCGTACCTTTCCAATCACTGGGCTAAGGCTCTAAGGCCTCTATTCGCCAATTGATGACGCGTTGATGGGATGTACCCAACAAATATTTTTAATTGATTAATATTTTGACAAAATACAAGCTTAGCTTAGCCAAAGCGAAATCTGCAGAAGAAAGTTTTCTAGAATACTTAATACAAAAGTTACACTTATAATTAAATTTTGTTAAAAGAATGTTTGAACCGACTTCGCACATCTCGAAAATAGGATTTCAAGTTTAGGTAATGATTAGCAAATTCAGTAGTTAATATTTAGTTCCGAAACTGATAAATATTTGCTTGGAAATATTCAGAATTTATTTAAAATGCATATGCAATTGTTTAAATATAATACAAAACTTTAATACTTGACAATGCCCATAAATAAATAGTGATCCTGCTGCGTACAAACTATTATTCAGACTTTCTCCAAGCAGCTAATGGACCTACTTACCTTCAATCGTGTAATTTGTAGATTACTGAGAAATATAATACCTTAACTCCCCTTTAAAAGTCAGACATTACTATTGTCTATAAATCCATTTATTTATATGGCTTTTTAAGATCTGTACTCCATCCGGCCCCACTGTACCCACCAGCTACACAAAGTTCAATTCAATTTAAATTACAAACGAAATGTTTTGTGGCCCATGTCATGATCATGCCATCTCGTCTTGTTTCTTTCAATGTCAATGCTCTGTGCTAAGGATGAGGTCGTACCATAACCTTTTTTATGTACACAACAACATTTAGTGCCCCCATCTCGATCTCGATCGCAATCTCGATTACGGCGGCGTCAAGGCGGAAGTTGGACGATCAAAGTGTTTATCAATATATCAATGACTGACACAATGTACACAAGTATCGTAATAATTATTTTTGGCCTATCAGCATGTGCTGTGATTTATTTCTGGCTGTGTGTTGTGTGTGGAATTTAACTGATCATCATAATTGGATGTGGGTAGGCCCGGGTAGAAAAATGCCAATCAAAAGCTTGGGTGACCCCCACGCAACACGAGGTGATTGAGGATGTAGCCAAACCGTTGTTCAAGTTGTTCTTACAAGTGGCGTTGCTCGAGTTCGAGTTCGAGTTGCTACACAAGCGCATGTAGCATCGTTTTTGGCAAGCGGATTAGCCACACAGACACTTCCCATGGCCAAAACAATGGACCATTCGTTGAACTGCAGTTTTCATTTGGTTAAACAAATTGCCTGGCGAAATTCAATTAGGCAGCCAACAGAAGCGGAAAACACGCACGCGTTCCATGTCGTCGATGGGTGCAGGCTAAGTTTCGGTCGTAGACCAATCGATTTTGATGGTTAGAGCACCTTCTAATGTGGCCCCGGGTTGTGCAACAGTTTCTTCTTTTTCTTTTTTTTTGTTTGTTCACTAACAAAGGCAAATTTTCATTTGTGTGTGCTTTTTTTTTTTGGTTGGTCGAGGCACTAGAGACGTGATCGTGCATAAGCCAACAAATTATGATAAAATGAACTTTTTACACTCTGTACCGAAGGTACATAGAGCAAGGCTGCAAACCTTTAAAATTATACATGAGGTTCGGTCCGGCGGTTCGAACCCATTGTAAAATCCAAGGTTCGGTTCGCGGACCGGTTCTTGGAACCCCTGAACCCAAGGTTCTGGTTCGAAACTTGGTTCGCTTGCAGACTTTTGAATCATAAATACGTTTAAAATGAAACATATTTACCTTTTATCCATATGCTTAATCATAATGATCGTTACTTAATTTATTTCAATTATCAACTTTTAGAATCGACTTAGTTTAGGTTAATTGGCACTAGATCTTCCAGGAGCTGTTCATCTATACTAGCTCTCAACTGCTCGTTAAACTGATACCTGAGTTGCTGGTACAGCTACATAGTATAGTAAAAGGAATATGTTCAAACATTTGTCGATGGATGTAATCTTGGACAATTTTTTAAAGGAATCTTTAACATCATTCACAGATTATATATTTGATATTAGTTTATAACTTTCATAAACTTCTCGACTTCGCAATCAGACGTTGAGTCATTTTTTTGTCGAATTTTTAAAATTCGCATTAAGCATATTAAATTGGTGAACCGAACCTCATTTTTCGAAAAATTGGTCCGGTTCGGGTTCAGGTTCGAGGAATCGAAAATGTAAAACGCCTGGTTCATGGTCCGTTTCGCGAACCCCAAAAAAGCCGAACCGTACCGGTTCTCAGGGGTTCGGTTTCGGACCGGTTTGCAGCCTTGACATAGAGTGTTATAAGTTTGTGCAAAAGTATGTAACATCCAGAAGGAAGCATCTCCGACCCCATAAAGTATATATATTCTTGATCAGCATCAACAGCCGAGTCGATATAGCCATGTCCGTCTGTCTGTCCGCATGAACGCACAGATCTCAGAGATGGTAAGAGATAGAGGCTTGACATGTATGGGACATATGCTTCTTATGTCTGCAGGCAGATCAAGTTAATTTTCCACGCCACCTCCCGCCCCCGCAATTTAGAAAAAACATCATATCTCCCACAGTTTTGAAGATAGATGGCTTATTTCTTCTGGACATATTTAGTTATTAGGATAACTTATCGATCCGCCAAGGGAATGAAGAAGATCGGATAAACGGTTTTCGAGTTATGATCAAAAGACAAATTTTCTTGGTACAGAGTATGTTATAGTCGGGCTTGACCGACTTTCTTTCTTGTTTGCTTTTGTGGTTTTCGTAATGAGTCCATTTTTGGTTACCAGTCACAATTCGATGCATAACTCCCTTTCCTTTTTGGCCTTTGGAACAGCTGTCTCTCAAATTGTGACATAAGTTGACATATTTAGATCACACAAAAACTTTGCTATTTACACTTCAGTGAAACGACACATACTAAAAAGGAAATCCTATTGATCAGGCTTCGAAATGAAGTTGGTTGATTCGACTTAAGTCATATAAAAACTTCTATAAAAAAAATCGTTTAAAACTTTGTACACGTAATATTTGTGTTTCTTTTCTAGACTTACATTAAGCTCTTAAAACATTCTTCGGAAGGTTTTTGCTAACTTAATTGACTGTTTTCTTAAACTATTACAGAGGCTATAATCTAGTATTAAAATTGAAGCACATTTAATTTTAGAATTTCTGATTTAAAGTTTTTGACCCATAGATAATTTATACATTTTATTACACACACACAGCAAAGTCGTTTGCATTATTTAATCGTATGTATAGGTGTTTCGGAATGAGTCAAATACAACACAAATTGCTCAAGAACAAAGCACTTCTAAACAAGTGGTCAAAAGACTTGTTCTTACGACACTAGAAGAAGCTATCAAAATCTTGGTTGGTGTTGGAGCCGTGTTCTTTGGACCGGATTTCCATTAAAAAAAACGAATCACTTTTGTATTAATGTATTGACTGAAATTACAAGCAATTATGCTCCACACAATGGCAAACTGAGATATAAAAAGTAGATGTTTAAATATTCTAAAATGTCTTAGTTTGTTAATCAATTTATGGCTGATATTCGCTAAACAGCTTCATTCATGAACTTACTTTTCCACTCTACCGTGAGTCACGGCTACATCCCTATGGTTTGCTCTAAGCCTTACCTGTAACTTTACCGTTAACTGACAATTTTTTGGGCAAATTACTTTTGTTTTTTGTATATTTTTTGGCATTTTTCTGGCCGCTGCTGCTTCTGCGATTTGCTTTGTAGTGGGAACCGCTTTTATGACCGCATGGGCTATAAATAAATCAGAAACCTCACAAAATCCCATGATTAGCTGGAGTTGACTCTCAAACTGTATGTGCCACTAAATAGTGTACCTGCCACATCAATCATGCCAGCCGCCTCACCGAGCGTTCAATGCATTTTTGCACTAGAATAGTATGGGGGTTTTTGTTGTTCAAGTTTAATTGCTGCATACGTTTTAATTATTTTGAAGCCGAAGCAACTAATTTGGCAATTTTGCAGTCAATGCTGCCGAGAGAGACTTGTTCAGCATGGGGGCATATGTAATTACTTTATGAAGTGCACTCATCTGACTGCGTTTTTTATGTCAAAATTTACTACATCGATGGATGGCATCAAAGCGGCACAGATCGAGCGAGTCCATTCCATCACTCAAAATGTCAAAAGGTGCAGCTCCTCTAAGTGATGCAGCTTTTACTACTCTGATTCTGTGTAATGTGGGATGATGACCTTCAAAGGTATTTACGTAGTATGTAAAAATCATTAAATAATCCATAAAGATGTAATTCGTTCATTAATGTGGAAACTACAAATGTTTACGATTATATTTAGTTTAAGACTTAAGACCAAGCAGCAATAAAATATAATTAGGCATGTTCCCAATACTTGCAGTTTGGAATTCTTGAAAAAAAAAACTCACCCTTTCCCATCAACTGACAACTGTCAAACCATCAAGCAAAATGTCAAATGTACCCAACTCATACAGCAAATCTCAAGTCTATCGGCTTTTACTCTGATTCTGCCAAAAGGCAAACGACCTTCACTGGGCGAAGAATGCAGCTGTCTCAGCCAAAAGCAAAATTTACTTTCGAAAAATGCCAAAAAGAAACCCAAACTTGTTGACTCCCCTTGACTAACACAGTACGTGTATCTGTGCATCATCATAAACATCTTCTATGTGGATTGAAGTGCGCCGCAATTTACAGCAAAAATGCCTTAATTGATTCGACGTTGCAACACAAAAAATTATTTTGTAGTTTAATTTAAATTATACGTTTACATTCCACTCGTCAGCGTTCTAGGTTACAAAACAAATATTCAAATCTTTAAGTATTTCAAGGTCCGCCGCCCCCCTCCTCCTTGGGATCTAGGTGGCGGGGCATCATCACCTGGGGTAACATTCAGCCTGAGCCGCTCTCTCAATGTACATAAATTAGCTGAATGCAGGAAATTAAATGATTTTTTAATGCGCTGGAAAAATATTAAAAAAACACAAAACGAAAATCAAATGGTTTTTCGAGTTGGGCTCGAGTGCCATTGAAAGAGCCGGAGAATGCGGTAAAGTTGTGTTTAATTGTTTTGCCTACAACTCAACATATTTAGGCTATAGTTTTTTGCATACTTTTGGTTTTGCAAAACAACATTTTTAATGCGATTTAGTTCATAATTACAAATGTTATTTTTGAGGGTCTTGTGTTTTTTATTGGGCAAGGTCAGGAAATTACTTGCACAAAAATCTTTGTTAAGGAAGTTTAATGAAAAACAATGAAGGTAATCAAATTGTATGGATTATTCAAATTGCCATTTGGGGGCACTTAATAAAGGTGAAAGTCAACTCGTGCCCATAACCACATAATACAAACCAATTTGAACTCGGCTATTTTGTGGTAAACGATGTGAAAGACATCCAGCAAAATGAACAATTTGCACACAAATTTATTTACAGATCGTGATCGCAGATACGCCCACCATGCGAATGAAAATGGTAATAATATTATTTAATTTTGATTCAAGTACCATTTGTTCGCCAATTTTTGTTTAAATAAATAAATATTACAAAATAGTTTTTGCTCTAGATACAAATTTATGGGTTGGGAATTGGGCTACAAATTGAATGTAATTGCAATAATATTGTTATTGAAGTACTTGTGAACTCAGCTTAGATAAATAAAGTCCAAATTTTCCAATTTTTACAGAGAAGCGGGTATCCTGATTTACCTGAGGTTACAGTAATCATTATATATAAGTCACATGTTTGTACGTAGAGTCAAGAAACTACGCTCTTTTTAAAAATATACCACAAGAAGGATTTTTTTCAATTTTCAGTATAAAATACTTTAAATATTCTTATCAGATCTTTAATATAATCACTATTTTTCATTACATTAATGAAAGTTGAGTCAAGTTAAGGAAAAATCTCTGATTCCACAGAGATCGTTGGCTTTTAGAGAGCAACGATTACCTGTTTTAGATAAATTTATATGGTTTAAAGGCTGGCTTAAGGTCGGGTTGATTATAATTCAATAATCAACAGGAAAACGACAAAGATTTTTTTACATATGAACAGCTAGAAGTTGCTCAGACAGTACTGTTTCAATTGATTTCCCAATCAATCTCATTAGTGAGCTTTCAACGCTGTCACACCTTAAATCCATTAACAATTCCTATATAAACTGCCAAGTCGAAGAGTTAAGACTTGAAAACAGCAAGAATGCAAAAAATCCCTAGTACTAATTAAGAATATTTTCCCAATCTGCTTCGCCATTCAAATAAGGGAATATTTTATTGATATGCGCAAGCAAATTTAGAAGCGTGGCAAAGATATAGATAGTACAAGAGTAAGATGAACACACAGTTGAATTAAAATTCTATAGTTACTTAAATTGACACCTTTTCTACAATTTATTATTCCGAGTATATTTTTTCCGAACTGCATAAATGCATTAATAAATCATTATATCATTTAAACAGAAAATCCTAAAATTGTTAATAACTTTATCGAATACTGGTGTAATATTAAGCTTTCAACAAAACATAAGTAGTCCACAATCGGATGCTTGGGTTAGAAAATATTTATCAAATTTTCCAAGAATTTTGTTAAGATTTCACAATTGATTTATTCTCAGCACAGGTCCTCAAATGCTAAAATTATGATAGATGCTAGAGAAGATTTTCATGCTGAATTCGAATCTCTCTTTAGAAAATCCATAGATAATGAAGTTAATCCAAACTAATAATAAAAATGAGGCCTAACTAGGCCATGAACAAAATATGCAAGAAAACAGTATATTCCTACAAATTGGATATGTAGTTAAGAATTAGTTCAGTACTTACTTTTATCTCTTAAATGTGATTTAAGACTAATTAATCATTTCATCCGACATAAGTTTGTGATAGATCTGCAAAAGTATTACTGGCGTACATGCAAAATACAAAAAATGGACACTTTAATACAGTTGCCCTTAAATTATTAACAGATTTGGCTTAGAAAAAATAACTATTTTTTATAAATTGATTTATCCATGTTTTTAATGATTATTTCCCACTTCAAATTAATCAATTTTTTTATATTATTTAATGCTAAATTGTAACATTAATGGAATTTTACTGAAAAATCAAGACAAAGCTTCATACCTTTATGAAAAGCTGGCTACACCCCTGTGGAATACACCATGCCCCTTTTGTATTAAAATTAATTAGAAATCACATTGAATTGACTGAAACATATAAAAACTATGGATGTCAGTTATCCCTTTTATGTATAAAGCCAATGCCGGGAACTCCAACTTCAGAATAAAAAAGCGGTGGTATTTTTGCAAAATGCCAGAAATATATTGATGAATACACAGAAGGAAAAACCCGAAACCAAAAATTGGCCTTATCATGAATGGATATGAACAATCTGCTTCACCAACTGGCACAACTGGTTGAGACGGCATTCCCATCGTGTTAAAGTCCCAAAGGCCCAAGGTTCAAGTCTCCCCAAAATTTATATTATTATATATATATTTTGTAGTTTTTCAGAACCAATTCTTAAAGATTTCTTCTCTTGGCTTCATAACAAAATAGATTAAGATAATCTAAGATAATCTTTGGTGGTAAGAAACAGCAAAATTATTTAAAAAAAACAAAATAAAAAGGTTTAGCTATTAGAATTTTCAAATTAAAATGTGCACACTTAAGATTTACTAATATCATATTTAACGCTTAATGTTAAAAATATTAAAATCAAAGTGTAAATAGTAAAATCGCGCTTGCCGGAACATGAAAATTAACCTATTTCAATTATAGAGTATAAAAGATATTAAAATGATAGTTCTATACAGTATAGAACAACATTATAACACATTTCCTCAAATTTCGTACTTAAAAATTCTGTATCAGAGTATATTTAGATTGCGCAAGTGAATGTGACAGCCAGAAGGAAGTATCTCCGATCCTATTAGGCATATATATAGTAAGTTTCGTCTGTCTGAGGAACAGATCTCAGAGATGGTTAGTAATGGAGGTCCGAGTTAGGTAGATAAAGTTAATGTTCATCTTTTGGCACGCCTCCCCACTTTCCTGCAATGTGGCTCGTTCCTTTCTGGTATACTACTGACTTTACTGTAAGCAGTTTTTTACTTCCGGGCTTATCAATAAGTCATTTTGGCATTCATATTGCAAAAACAATATCATTTATATATTTTATGTATACCAGCATAACATTGTAAATGTCGCAAAATGATGTAGAACATAAAAATTATATTTTTAAATTGGAACTAAGAAGTGTTAAGGTCTTAGTTTTGAATTGTGTTCTTGGCTCTAACAACAATTATCGCAAGCTGGGTTTGAACGGAACAGGTTTTTAAAGTAAACCCATAAAATGCTTTGATTTTAGATCCTCCTGAAATTATTAATATCACTTTCAGAAAATGACAATTTAGAAAGTTATTTTATAAATAAAGTTATATTGTTTGAGTCCAAGTTAAAAAGGCTTTCCAAATATGAAGAATTCATGAATCAAATACCAGTAGCGTTAGGATACTTTCAACATATATAAACACAAAAAGAAGGCCTAAATTCGCCCCAAAAATGATAAACTCTCCTATGAAAAATATTTTCTGGCTTATGGCCTATTTTTCTTATTTTCTCAGAAAACTTTTTCTGTTTATTAGAATATTTTTCTGGATACCAAAGCAAACTTAAAAATAAGGCGAATTTTGAAAATTCATGACAAATTTTTGTTTAAGTTTAAGATGTTTACGATGTTTACGATATTCAGCAAAAATATATTGGGTGTTTCTACTTAAGTCATGTGCCGAACCAACGTTGCAAGCAAATCCCGTACGCTTAGTTTCTTAATAATGGCAATAGAAAACATAAATTTGGCATTGATACGCGCTGTGGCATTATCTAAGTAAGTTTACTCAGCTATGTCCTTTATTTCAAACAAACACTGCTGGCATTGCTTATTCCCAAAAAGGGATAAGAAGACTACAATTTTGTATATTTTTATATGTATGCTTGGGTTATGTGCTCTTGTAGCCAACAATTTCTGACTATTTCTTTATACATTCAAAAGAATTCCACTTAACGGTATATCATGATTGCAAATCAGTGTCTAACACATCATAAAGTTCACATTTAAGATATTACCAAATCCCACAAACTCATGTCAACAACAAAGGGTGCTCATATCTGTATATCTGATAATTTCTGCATATTTGTTGCTGCAGTTGCTGTCACAAACTCCCACGCACTAAAATCAACTAATTTGTGGCAGAAAAAAAAGTAACATAATTTGCAAAGGCATCGTAACAGCAGCGAGAACTTCAAATTAACAAAACAAAATCAAAATCAACAAAAAAAATTTAACGCTTGCCTCAGCAAGTTTGTGTCTTAAGTCTTTTGTTTCTGTCACAAGACTGAAGGCACCGACTGAAGATGCGTATTGCCGTGGCACAGGTTCCGCTCACTTTGCAGTCAGCGTCGCAGCCAGCTGCATGACTAATTCCATTACAAATAAGTGTTTCTGCTATTACATGACAACAACAACAACAACAACAACGGCTACACCAGCAACAACCACAACAAATGTTTATGGCCAAAAAACATTCCCAAGAGCGCATTTACTCCCGCTACTCATTTCGGTCATGTGCGCTCATCTTCGCCACACGGAGATGTGTTTGGCGCTTTAATTTAAAGCTAACTAGTTTACTATAACACTAAAAAAAAAAAAACAAAAACAGTCTCTCAGAGAGCTTGGGGCCTCTTTGCATTATTTTGTAATGTTTTTTTGTGTGTTGCTTTTTGCTACTTATTTTGTGGGACTCACGCTCCCAAAAACAACACCGAATTTTTGGCGCGCAATTTTGTTTTTTTCTTTTTGTGTCCGACGTCGACTGCGGCTGCAGCTCATTTTCTAATATAAATACTGGCCTACGAAATTGTTTCAGTATCACAATCAAGTCAACCATCTTCGCAAGAAGCAAACGCATCTCGCCGTTTTGTAGACAACCAAATACCGTTTTCGTGTGTGAAACCCCCCCCCAAATAAGTGACTACACAAAATGAAGGTACAGGATCTCTGAGCGATATAAAAATGAACTGTCAAGTGTGAAGTGGTGTGATTTTTATGAAGGAGCAAAGGAAGTTGTGGGCCAGCACTTAAAGGATATGTGAATTAATGTTGAATGTGAAGTGCCTGATAGGAGACTGTCTGAGACAATAATACAAGCTCCAAAGCTTTTGCAGATAAATTGTAAACGAATGTACTGAAAATACTGAAGAAGAAACATAGCTCGATTAGATTATGATAAAGTTCTGTTAATTTACTTGAAGTTTTAGTGAATTTTAACGACTTATATATCGAAAATTGAGTTTTTAAAAAAGCTGATGCTAAAGTTAATAGTTTCAAAGATTTCCAATCTTGTAGAGTTTAGAGTTTTGTAAAATCTTTCATAGAAGTTTTGCGATCAACATTCGAATATTTTCTTATATTCAAAAATAAACACTTAATTTGAAAAAATTATTTTGAGTTTGACTGTCAATTGAAAGGAGAGTCCGGATAGACAACATAAAGCACTTTAAATTAAATGTGAGTCCGGTTGGACACCACAAAAGCAAACTTCATAAATGTTTTCCATAAACATTCACTAACTTTCTTCTTCGTTTAAGTCCCGACTGGTTTGATTCTGCAATATTGAATCGAAGTTTGGGATATACAAAATATTGCAATACTGCAATATTGAATACAAAATTATTCCAATCAAGATAGAGAAATATGTTAAACCATTTCTTAGACATTGGGTAAAAACTTCAAAGACACTTTTTGCAAGAGTCCACATATCGACAAGTAAAAATGCATCTTTACTATTTTCATAAACTGAACCATGGAACAGGATTTGGCTGTTCAGTTTTTAAAGTGACAGCTATTCAATATTGATCGGTTCGATCCCTCCTCGGGACATCTAATGAAACAACACAGCGGGTCACCTTCAATAGCTATTGACGCCAGCTTTGAAGTAAATTGCCATGAAAATGGTTCGTAAAATAATGCACACAAGCTATGACATTAAAAGCCGCCTTGACCTGGCCGTTTTGAGCCAAATTTTAAATAGATTATATTAAAAAATTGGGTCTTGAGGACGCACCAAACAGTTTTTCTCACAAAAACTAGTTTTTCCACTAGTTTTTGAAGAATTAGATACGTTTCCATTAAAACCAACCAATTTTTCCCTACACAGAAACAAACAAAAGTCCAACTTCCTTTTTTTAATAATAAAAAAATATTTATTTTTAGTTTCCTTGGATGCTTTCAGCTCCGTTGGACAAAAATCTGAGGTTTATTTAACATTAAATGAATATTTTAATATACAAAAATTAATACTTTCAAATCCAAAAATAGTTACTACAAAATATCCATTCTAAATTGATACCGAAATCATCCAATAGATATTTAATAATATCCTTTTTTCGCTGTGCACCAGGTCGTTGTTTCAAACCTATCTTTTCTATGACAGCCATAGTATATAGTTGGCCGATTTTGATAAAATTAAGTGCCAAAAATGGTTACTACAAAATATACATTCTAAATTGATACCGAAGTCATCCAATAGATATTTAATAATATCCTTTTTTCGCTGTGCACCAGGTCGTTGTTTCAAACCTATCTTTTCTATGACAGCCATAGTATATAGTTGGTCAATTTTAATGAAAATAAGTGCATCAAAATAATGCCTTGTAATGGTCTAATGTTAGCTTAACTTTTTCATACATTAATCTAACGCGTTTTTGGTTATTTTTACAATATTGCACACAATTTGATCTAATTGGAAATGCACACAGTTGTAATATCGATTTCACTTTTATGTATTAAAATAGCTGTATACATGACGACGTCAGAAGTCTTTGCAGTCTGTGGAAATGTTTATTATGAGCGTGTTTATTTTTAAGTTTGAACTGGCTGCAAGTTGCGATTAACATTTGAACCTTATCAAATATGTTCGAAAACAGGTTAAAGACTTGCAATTTCACATGCATCAAATTTCCAATTCAAACCTTTAATCATTTCTGAGATATGTTTAATGTCTAATATACAATAAATAAACCTATAGACAAATTCTTCACATCACAACCTAAATAATTTCGGAGATGCTGACCTAAATCAGCAAAAAAACTTCATGGTACCCTTCTAGACCAAGTCTCTTCTTCGTAGCTCAAATAATTCTTGAGATATGCCTCTGTACGTCTTTTGAACTGAAACAGTAAAATATTCAACTCCACATAACCAACCCTTAGAGCAAGTTTTAAGTTCATGCCGTAAGTAACTTCTGAGCTATGGATCTGAAACACTTTTGAAGCGAAACCGATCAGTTTCAGATCAGAACCAGCATATCTTACGCTAAATTAACCACCTACAGGCCAGTTTTCAAGTTCATAGCTTTAATAACTTCTGAGTTCCGGAACTAAAATATCCAACTCCATATTACCAACCTAGACAACATATTTGAGTCTTATAGCTTATACAATTTCTGGGTAATGGCTAGTTTCCAGAAATCACGAAAATACATTTTTAATGTCATATTTAATATGATTGGAAACTTCTTAAACATGTTTTAAAATCTGGATGCTTATGAACAGTGTAGTCTTATTTAGATTCAGATTAAGATTAAGACTTATTGGACAAAAATCTCTGGTGCTACAAGTATATACTTAAAAAATATTGCACCAGTCAAAAAAAAAGATACCAGACGTTTGAATAAAGTATTGTGCCATAATATATTTGTATGTCATCTGGAATCTATACATAATGGCTGTGTTTTCTGAACCATAACTCCAACCTGCACACCACACATTTCTGGTTCATAGCCTTAATAATTTCTGAGCTAAGGCTGTGAACCACTTTTGAACCGGTTAAACAAACTTTATACTTTTTACCGAACACTCCAAGTTTCCACCTCGTAGTCATGTAACTTCTATTTTTATATATGGTTTTGAATCAGAAACTAGAGTTATAGCCAATGACTCTTACCTGATGGACATACAGGGAACGATCAACCCAACCAAGATATACTCGAAATAGAATAAATCACTTGCCTGTTTAAAAGAAGTTAGACTGTCCGTTTAGTACTAGATACATATATCTGACGTTGCAAATTGCTATTTTTTTTTTAAATATCTTTTTATATTGCTCCCTCCCATCAATTAATTAATCGAACAGCTCATCAAATTAATGAGCCACATAATTAACAAAAATATGTGATAAAATTCAAGTCAAGTTCAGCAGGTCGATCAATCAACCAAACAGCAAACAAAAATCCCGCATAAATTTTAGCTCTTTTTTTTATTTTTGCATATTCCACTTCATAATTCACAAAACATTAGGAAATTGCTACTGAAATTGAAACCCACTTTTTTTTGCGAAATATTTTAGAATCCAAAAAAAAGATCAACGCCTGGGGGCATGTTTTACTCATTTTTTTTCACACACACCCAACTCAAGTGGTGCCTTGGGTTATTTTGCAATGCATAAATTACCAGAACTGTACACACACTTTTTTCTTATTTTCTGTTTAAGTGGCGGAAGAAGAATCCATGCCCAAGTTAGGCAGACACACAGCGCGAAACAGAAACTAGATGAACAGCCAGCGATAAACTAGAAGCCAACAAAGGCGACAACAACAACAACAACAACAAACAAGAGTTTTGTACAAAATGTACTACAAATAGCCATTTTAAAGCCAATGAGGCATGAAAGTCATTGACGGCCCTACAGCAACAACAACAACAACAACAAACAAGTTGCATAAATTAAACTAAAAAAAAAAAATACGGAAATGTTGCAAAAGAATTCTCCCACAGGTCCCCTTCACTGCGCCGCAGTGACCCAATTACCAGAGAATTTGCATAAGCTATAAGAAAATTGTTTGGTTAATAACTATGTGACTTTTTTTTTTTCTTGGTTTCACAACTAAATCCATAGAAAATTGTTCAACAAGGCAAATTTGGTTCAAATTAAGACAATTATGATTTTAGTGAGGAAGGTTTCTTGTGTTCAGGTCTCGTGGTCCGCCTGGGCGGCTTCTTTGAAAATGGGATTTTCAGCCATGTTGGGACGATAGGCCAGCTGATGGATTTTGAAGCCATACAATCTGAAATTAGGAAAGAAAATTATACTAGGACACTCTCAACAGCTGGCCACAACTCACCTGGGCACAAACTTCTGTTTGGCACGCTTGGGTCTCACCTCCGGGTTGACCATAAACAACATATGCGGAAATCCCGTGCCAAAAAAGGCTCCATCTAAATTCCCATGCCTGGCCGACTTGGGCAAATAGACATCATTGCATTTGGGACAAAATAGTCGCACCATTTCCTCGCCCGGTGTATCGCTCAGTCCAATGGGTAACACCGGTTGGCGTTGACAAAAGACACGCGGACAGGTGCCAAAGGTGGCCTTCTGATACTTCTCCAACATCAATTCAATTCCACGATTGGTCAATATAAATCGGGCATGAATCAGGCCGTACAACTTTTCAGCACAGGCTTCCAACTCGGGTTCGGGTGGTGCATCCGAACCGGAACCCGTATTCAAATCAAGTATAACCTCCAGGGCACAACGATAGTTGCTCACATTCGAGTCTAGGAAATTCAAATTGAATTTGTCATGTATATAGTCCTCGTCCACCTCGCAGAAGAACTCATTGCCGCGCTGCTTGCAAAACCAATGAATCCAGGCACCCTCCTCCGAGTCGGTCATGGTTAAAAGAAAACTTGAGTTTGGTTCAATAAAATACAGAAATGAATATAACAAATTATACAAAAAGACCTGGCACGATGAGTTTGCAATTTGGATTTGAATTGTGAGGAAAGAATTGCTTTCAGACAGAAAATCGAAAGGTGTGTGTGTGTGTCGAATTGAAAGCAAAGTTGAATTCTTGCTTGAAGCAACTTTCCGAGGACGCACTTTAAGCGTGTTTAACTTCGAAATCGGGAAACGAAATGCAAGGTTTAACATTCATAGATCTTGGATCGAGAATATCGGTACTAGTTGCATCAAGATATTCCATCTTAGATCAAAAACTATACTTCTAAACATACACCCAGGAAAAGCAAAGCGAATAACTTAAGAGCTTCTTGAATTTTTAAGAATTTCGCTCTTGAAATCGAAACTTTATACTTGCATCAAGAACTTCGATCTTGAATCAAAAACTCACATTCTAAGCGTACGATTTGACATTAAAAACTGTTCGTTAGAGTATGAAATTACCTCTCTTTTTTCTCATCTTTCCTCTCATCCTCGATTTCTCCGATGATTGCTTCGATTGGGAAAAGGGCTTTCTACAAAGAACCTGAACCAAAGTCAAAAACGGTTATGCTGACAGAAATAGTCCATTATTTTTTGGAACCCCAAAGGGAAAAGGACTTTCTACAAAGAACCTGAACCAAAGTCAAAGACGTTTATACTGACAGAAATAGTTCATGGTTTTTTGGAACTCCAAAGAAAAAATGTCTAGGTACTAATTTGAAGAAAAATAAACTGGAAATACAATTTCAGTAACTTCTCAAAAAGGCACCATCATCAAACGATAAGATTCCGATAGCTGAAGCAGGGGAAATCAAAAGAATCTAAAGTGGAAATTTTGGCTGGGTGTACAATCAGAGGACAGACAATACAAATTAGAGGATTTCTTACTTGGATCATGAATGTTCGATGTCAGAAGTTCGATAAGAATGACAAATCATGATCCAAGAGTGAATTTCTTAATACAAGTATGAATTTTTGATCCCGTTTTTCTTTATCCAAACGCTTTAATACTTGATCCAAGCTCAAATCATTCTCAAATCAAGGAGAATAGTTCTTGAATTAAGTGCTAAACGTACTCAAATTCAAGATAACTCATTCTTTAATCAAGAGCATACAGGATTGTGAAAAACTGAGCATGTTCTTCTTATTATTCAGAACTCAAATTCAAAATTAAGATAGCTTACTTCTAAATCAAGAGCTTTATAGATTCCAATCATAGAAAATCTTCTGAAATCAGTTGTTTTTTTTTCCATTTTGTTTAAATTTTTATCATGGCAAACTAATTGTTGAACCATGTTGCAAGTTTTAGCCGGCTTGAGAAATACATAACACCTCAAAGCAGCAACAGTATTTGCCTGTCAACTGTCAGTTGAACAGCCGTCTCTTCCACGCCAGCAATGGCATAACTGGTTGGGAATTCCAAAGCAACATGAGTGCAAAAATCGATTGCGCTTTCAGCTCGATAGCTTCTCCACACACCGCTGTACCATAAAAATCAAAACTGAGAGAGCGAGTTCCGCTGTGCCAAATGTGTTTAGCTCTTCTCTCTGTTTCTTTACCTCTGTTCCCTTGCCTAAATTCACTATACTAAGATCGCATTTAGCTTTATTTCAAGCGTTCGCTCTTAAGTTATTCGTTCTACTTTTTGGACTTGGTGGACTTAGTGACTCTGCTTTTCCTCCGCAGCTCCAAAAAAACGCTTTCCATTCCGATTGACTCACATTTATTGGTATCTTCTATACGTTTCAGTGCTTTACATCGATCGCTCTGCTCGTATGCCTGGCTGCCTGGACCCATGCCGAACCACCACTGCCTCAGAGCCAATATCTGCCGCCCAATCAGTCACCCCAGGCGCCATCCAATAATTATTTGCCACCCACACAGAGTTACCAGTCGCCATCGAGTAACTATTTGCCCCCTCAGCGGAGTCAGCAGCCCCAGAGTCAGTATGGTGCACCAGCGTTGACCGGTGCTATCTTCAAGGGACAAAATGGCGGCGGCGGCGGCGGCGGGGGCGGCTATGGTGGACAGAATGACGAAGAGCAATACGGCCCGGCCAAGTATGAGTTCAAATACGATGTCCAGGACTACGAGTCGGGCAATGATTTCGGACACATGGAGTCCCGGGATGGTGATCTGGCCGTTGGTCGCTACTATGTGCTGTTGCCCGATGGCCGCAAACAGATTGTGGAATACGAGGCGGATCAGAATGGCTATCGTCCCACTATTCGGTATGAGCAGACCGGTGGCAATGGGAACGGAAATGGACGCAATGGCGGCGGCTATGACAGCAATGCGCAACAGGGCAAATTTAACGGCTACCAGTAGGACGGTTGGAGAGAAGTACCTTCTAGTGTTTCCAATTTAAGTCGACCCATAACTCAGCTCTGCTGAACTTGGATGGAGTATTAAAGCAAGCATCAGGTTCAGGAGCACTTGTTTCACTCACACTTCCACACTTCCTTACTTCCTCGCTCGCTCTCTCCTTCTATTTCCTGCTGTTTAGAAGAACGTTTGCCGAATTTGCCATAGCCAGGAGCGTTCTTATTCCAATTGTTCCCCCTTTAACCATGTTCCATGTCTCACTTTATTTTGTGTAAGTCTACGCACACACACACACACACACAAACACCACAAGCACACACACATACACCATAAATACGCATTCCATTCCATTTCATACCATATACATAAGCATTGTATTTAATTTTTATAAATGAGAAAATGGAACAGCAATTAAGGAAAAATCCAACATATGAGATTCTTTTTGTGTATATTTAATAATATTAAATGAATAAAGAAGCATTTTTGTATAAAACAAAGTCAAAAAAGAAAAGTCAATGTGTTGTTAATGGAGCAGAAACGTTGGGAATGAAACACTGCATGTTTTGGTACTACTTGGAGATTGGGAATATTACATGTATATGCATTTATATAAAAAGGAATTGTGGAATAGAACTTAGAAATTTCTAGTAGTTTTTTTGTACACAGAAAAACAAAAGATTCAAAATGGATTCATTTAGGAAGGATATGTCCTTTTAATCATCCAAATGATTATCATATTGCATAACCTTTGGATGATTTGTGGCTCCGTTTGATGATTAAAATGATATTCAAGACAAATCCTTCCCAAATGGATACCGAAAATCATGCAATGGATATTTTTTTATATCCCTTTCTTTCTCCGTGTACTTATTATTTTCTTCGTTACATACTTCTCTATCATGATGCGTCAAACTGAATATATCAGTAAAAATATAACCTTGATGAGGGAGTTAGGTTTATTATGAACATGTCTAACAAATTCGAACCATTTAAAACCATTTTTAGATGAAAAAAGCCCCATTAGATGCAGGGACCATTACCGAAACTGGAGCCGTAAACCTAAATAGACAGTTAGAAATCACTTACCGGAACCGATACTTAATTTTTTGTGAGATCCGAAAATCTTTATTATTATAACAGAACCGGAACGAAATCGATCGGTATTTCCACAAATCTCTAGAGAACGATTGAATTTCGAACTAGGAGAGCTTTAGACATACAGATTTCTGGGATTTTTGTAGGACACCCCCCGTTGATAAACTTTGCAAAGGGGAAACACCTCTTTTTGAACAGAAATTGAAATTCGCAAATTTTGCAAACCTGATGCCAAGTTTGGCGTCTTGTTTTCATTTTCCTTCTGTTGCAAACTTCCTTGCTAGAAGTACATTAATTAGTTTCTAAGAAGCAGCTTCTAGAACCAAATTTAAGCGGATATGTATATCAGTGATAGACAAGCCCTAGAAGAACTAGATCATCCCAATTTTAAATGTAGACTCGGATAACAAATGGCAGATTTATAAAAGTTATTAAAAATATTGCATACTTATCTGAGCCGCATGCGCTGTTTGGTTTGGTTGAAATGTTCAAAGTAATGTTAATGCTCTGATAATTAACATTGGGAGAGTTTATTAAACACGAAATCCCCTGAGATACGGGTATATCGAAGTCGAGTTCCCCTTTTTTTGCTGTCTTGCTCCCAAACTCAGATTTGCTGCCCACCACTGATGTAAATGTTCCGGGCTGATATTCAATTTAGTTTCAGCAGGGGTGCCCACGGCCTATGCGCGTGATTGTAGTAGTTGTTTTGCAAAGAAGCAAAGCCAACCAATAATGCACCTTCGTTTGATTTCCTCTTCACTCTTTGCCCCCTATGCTACTAAGCTAAAGCACAAATAAATGTGTATGTGAAGCTCCATTTAGTTGTTGGCTAAATCTACTTAGTTTGAAAAAGAAACACGCAGCTAGGTTTTAAAAGCCGTAACCAGGTCCTGGGCACCTCTGATTTATATTAAAGAATGCTTACACCCAAAACCAATGCTTGATCGGAAATGCTTTCTGCTGATGGGATGCTGTAACTTCCAATTCTAAAAAGAATTATACATACCGGTATGACCAAATAAAATCGAAACTGAATATATTATAAAACGATTTGGTAATAATCCCTGATTAGAGATTCTAATCTATAGAATGCAAGATTCAAAGCTAATAATGATCTTTGTTAGGTATTTTCAAGTGTTTTCATCGTTTTAAAAGAAGTAAAAGCTGTACGATTTGATCCAGATTTCCTTGATTGATTAAGAAAACCGGAATATGCCAGATCATTATGGGTTTTCGAGAATTAACGCCAACAGCGCAAAGTATGCAATGTATCGTATAACCATTTATTATTCGAAGCTCCATGTGAGCTCCATATCTTAAAATTTGTAGCAGTTTTTTACATTTTGAATTCAGGGACGAAAGTTGCTTAAGCAAAAGTGAAATACAACATTGAAACTGAATAATGTTCTATTTCAAAACTCTCTCGAGTTGTCCTTGATTGTTATATCTATAGACCGGATCCTGTAGCTCTCCCACAGTTGCATACTTAAGCTGAGCCGTAAAATCTTGCTGTTTATCCTCCACATTCTGTACAGTGCGATAAGACACTCTCTGGAGCTTATTCTCCGGTGAGACAATATAATAGCGACCCTCCTGTATGTTGGCCTGAGCATCAATTGATGCCGAAGGCGAATCTTCTTCATCGGGATACACTATGCTGAAACCACCTTCGCTTGGAGCTGATGGTGCTCCGTATTGATTTGCGGGCCGAGACTCCGGCTGGAAGCCACTATCGCTATCACTTGCAGATGGTGTCCCATACATATTTTCCGGGCGAGACACGGCCTGAAAGACCTCTCCCTGATTGAGTTGAGGAAAGTTTTGATTCTGGTCCTGATCATTGTGGGGGACATCAAATTGTGGTGGTAAATATTTGGCTGGAGTGGTTTTCACTTGCTGTACATGCTGTCGGGTGATCTCTACACTGGCACTCGATGATCTTGAGGGCAGATTAAAGGGTATCTGTGGATGCCAACCGGATGGAGCGTAGGGTGCTTCACGTTCCGGCTCCGCACGAACCACCGCCAGACCCAACAACAGAGTAAGAATCTGAAATGTAAATAATCTTCGAGGATTTTCCATTTGATTTGGATCAACGTGTTAACATACCTTAACTAGCATTTCGAGCAATGGGACAATTGCAACTGCAATACACAAGTTTTGACTAACGCATTTTTATATCAAAATTGTGAAGTATTCATTAATGCCAGGCACGCATGTGGCTGGTCTGACACACATCTGCTCCATCTCTGGGGCCACCTAGTCACGTATCCAATTGAAGCCAACCGAAAAAAAAAAACTGCTTGCAAATGACCTTTACGAGGGATGAGCACATATTTGGCAAAGTTACAACAAACTGATTACAGTGTCTGAGGGGTCGGATCCAACAGTTAATGTTAATGCTAAATGATACTAAGGTGTTATTGATTTGTTTGTTTCGGTTAATCAAGTTCAAAGTCGTGCAATGACTCAAGCCAGGGAAGCGTCAATAAGGTGTATCCGAAACCTCTATAGCCTGTCCCACGGTTATCAGTAAAAAAAATAAGAAATGCGGTCAGATACGACTGCGATATATTCTGTACTGTTCAAAAGTTTGTACATAATTGAAATCTTTTAAAGTCCTGCCCATCTCCGCTGCATCTGGTATCAGCTGCCAGTAGCGCTCATGATTATCGTTCCCAAATTTGGTGTATCTTTCTCAGGGATGCAAACTGGCTCTAAGCCAAACCAAAACAAACCGAAACCGAACCGCATATATCTGCTGATGAACCGAACCGTTAAACAATACGTCGGCCTTTCGAAACTGCTAAACCAAATGAAAACGGTTTGGTTCGATTCAGTTCACTGATCCCTATATCCCAATCCTGCAATTTTCCACCGAGCTCTAAATATACTTGCTAATCGATTTTGGTGAATATATCATCTTTATATTCCATATCCTCTTAGGAACGATGTTCTTAATATACTTTGGTGGGTAAGTTAGATTTATACTTAAGTATAAAGAATATTGACAACTTGATGGTCAACCCAAGAGACGAGGCCAACTTCAACTCCATCGATGTTAGCAAGCTCACAGCTTTTTCAATTCTTTTTCAGTTGGAATCTTTGAATTAGGGACTCGATTAATCCTTTCCTTAACCGAAACATATAAAGCTTAACAGATCCTGGGTAAAACAAGAAAGAAAGTCGGTCAAGCCCGACTTTAACATACTCTGTACCAAGAAAATTTGTCTTTTGATCATAACTCTGAAACCGTTCATCCGATTTTCTTCATTCTTTTGGCGGATCGATAAGTTATCCTAATAACTAAATATGTACAGAAGGAACAAGCCATCTATCTTCAAAACTGTGGGAGATATGAGATTTCTAAATTGCGGGGGCGTGGCCAAACTTGAAAATAAACTTGATCTGCCTGCAGACATTAGAAGCATATGTCCCATACATGTCAAACCTCTATCTCTTACCATCTCTGAGATCTGTGCGTTCGTACGGACAGACAGACGGACGGACGGACAGACGGACAAGGCTATATCGACTCGGCTGTTGATGCTGATCAAGAATATATATACATTATGGGGTCGGAGATGCTTCCTTCTGGATGTTACATACTTTTGCACAAACTTATAATACTCTATGTACCTTCGGTACAGAGTATAAAAAATTATACAAAGTCTGCTGGCATCTCCAGTTTATTGATAAAACGTGGAAGATTAGTATTTCCTTGAAATCGAAAGCTCTCATTCGAATACATAAGCAAGCAATAAGTTCTATTGCAACAATAATTATTCTTCAATGCAAATTTAATTCGAAGTTCAGCATAATTCACTTTCGTTCACCCATGTTACAAGTTTCAACAAAACTCACAAAACAAAGCAACATTAACAAAATTCTTCCCATGGCAAGCCAATAGTGCCAAGTGAATGACCGATAACAATCGACATCGTTTAAGTACAGTTTTAACTTTGGTTTTAGTTCATTCATTAAAAAAGAAAAGCAATATAGAGCGCTACATACGGATAATCTAATAATAAGATAATCCATACGAATACTGCACTATTCCTGCAGTGAGATCTTAATGATCAGTGCCTGAAAATCTGGCATCATATATTTCTGACATCATCAATATAGATAGAATTGAAATATTTATATATAGATTTTAAAGCCATTCAAATGATTTCTGGGAGTTCAATTTGGAAAGTTTGCGAAAAGTCCCAAAAAAAATTTTCGAAATCTTTACAAAGATAATACTTATAAAAAATTAAGAGGTTCAAACTCAACCAAAGCGAAAACGCGGATCAGTTAGTTCAAAAACCATGCAACACAAAAACTGTGTGAACTATATAACCTATCCAGTCTTTATATCCAAGCGGCTTGATCTTTCTCGAGTCCGCGAAGTTTGACTAAAAACTGGTTGATAGGTTTTCTTAAGCTATATTTATGATTAATTATATTTGGTTCTGTCTCTGACTTTGAGATCGATAAGTGAAAATACAGGCTGCACGTCAAAGGTCCCAAAAGAAAAACCGAAGTGAAGCCCCAAATTCTGGGTATTTTTTCACAATAAAATAATACCCCGATTTAAAATATGATATAATTCACCACAGCGATGAAATAAGACCCCAAAAATAAAAAGTAAAATGAGGTCCCTTTGAGGCGTTATTTCACAATGACTTTAAAATATGAAATAGTTCCCCACTGCGATGAAATAAAGCCCCAAGCTCGGGGTGTTATTTCATATTATCAGAAATACCTAAAAACGAATTTGTAAATATTTTTTAGTTGGGATTTTTAGTAAAAATAAATTAAATAGATTATAGATAGTTATAACTAGACCCTGGAATCTATGTTTTTTTTCATTTCTGCTCTGAAAAGGTTTAAATTTTACATTTATAATAAATTTCGGATCGAATAAAGGCAACAACATATCAGAAACATGCAAAAATTTAAATTTTTTTTTTTTAAATTTTTATGCCAAAATATGTCGAAAATATTTTAAATACGTCGTAAAAATTTAGGAGTTGTTCCTTTATCGAGATTAATATAATTGTTTGCATGAATGCAGGATGAGCGTTTAGCCAGTATTAAATCCTGGGAATTTAACTGGAAAACTAAATTCATTAATATTAATTTATTTCAATGTTATTTATAATTTTGTTTATTATCATCTTTTCAAGATTTTCTATAGTTAATCGATGGCGTTTATTTGAAGTATCATCTTTTTCAATCATATTTTTGCTTGCAGCTCCAAGATTGATAAAAGCTTGTAAAAATATTGTAATTACCTCGTCAAAATATTGAATAAAGATGACTAGGAGCTGGTTAAAAAACCAAACAAACTATCTTCTCCCATTTGTATCTGTTTGGATCTGATGTTTTTTTTTGGAGCAGTAGCTACGAATTTTTATTAAAGCAACAAATGGAGGGGAAGTAACAGCACACGCCCGCCGCGCTGGTTGAGCTTGTTGTAAGTTTTGTATTGTTTAATTAAAGCTCATTACTTTAACAGCAGGTGGCATCCTGATGTTTCGCTAGGCGAATTGTGTGCAAATTAGTTACGAAAACTGACCAATATTTGTGTAGACAATGAAAAATATTTAAGTGATTTTTACATGCTTTTAATTGTAAGAATAAAAATCAAATTTAACGGTTAGCCACATTCATTGTGGCCACTAATTAGTTGCTTAATCTAGCTATTTGGAAATTCGAGCTTGACAAATTGATTTTCGATAAATGCTATTAGCCAAAAGTCAGGAAATTATTAAATTATGTTTAGCCTTATCGACCCTTTTCAGACGTTTAACAAAATGAATTTAGCATTGATGTGGCTGGGTGTGGTGCAACAGGTAGTGTGTGTGCCTGCTATGCAAGTGGTCGTGGATTCGACTTCACCTCGGGACAACTAATGAACAAGTTTTTTTGAGTTTTCATGAAAAAGCTTCTCAAACTTTGTTGTTAGGATTTGGCAATAAACTGTTAGTTAATTTCTCTTGTGCAAAAACTAGAAGCAAACAAGCCAAGAGATTAAGAGAAGCTTGGCTTAGCTCTTTGGGAATGTACAATCTCTTATTTTTTTAATGTTGAAAAAATACATCATCATTTTACGGAAATTTATGTCTGATAAACTTACTTTATGAAAGAATGACAGGCCTGTGTTAACTTCATGACCGTAAAACCCATATTTGTTGTATCATATTTCTGCAGTGATTCTGAAGTGAGCCCACATTAATGATCCTGTCACAGCTCTTACATGGACCTGCTAAAAACTAAATTGAGCAACAGAATGCAGTCAAGGGTGTGAATGTCAGAAGCTTAAAATCCAGCCCTTTTAATTCTGTAGTTCTTTAAACACAAATAGAAGAAAAAAGAAGCCATGCTCCCATTTTCGAATTCGCAAGAGACTATTTAAAACCAGGCTTCTGCTCAAAATGCTCTCCAAATGGAAGCATGGCTGATAATGAAATGTATAGCCTTTAAAACTGATGGTACAATTTCATCAGAGGAATATATCTTAAAAAACTTTGAGTGTTGCCAAGTATTTTTCAGTTGGTTAGTGTTCCGTTAAGTTTGAGCTGGGAGAGTAATAATAAGCTGCTCAAAAGTCAAGTTTTTTAAGTTTTCGCTAGGACTTAGTAACAAACTCAAAAACTTTCTTCAGTTTTGGTCTAATTTAAGCTCTTTCAAACAATTTGTTTCCAAGTCTTACTCCCTTTAACTCTTAATTCTGGCAACACTGGTCCAATGCACAACACCAGGCAGTAATTTCTTTCTTTTCTCAATCGGGTATCTCAATTTCTGCAATAAGTTGATATACCTTTTAAAAACCAAGATATAAAAAAACAGAGTTAATCAAAGAGAAGCCTAAAAGATTTTAAATGGCATCGAAAATCAAAACTCTTTCCTTGGTTCTAAACTTTTAAATTTTTTTATATTTATAACAATAAGATTGTGAGAGAATGGGAATTGCAAATAAAAGGTACGTCGCTATTTGAATTCAAATAAACAGAGTGACCATTCTGCCAAAACAAGATTGTTAAACAACACTGCATAAATGTTAGAGGTATTTCATTGGTATCCTCATCTGGTCACACTAAGCTGTACAATACTGGTAAATAGGGAATGTTAACCACAAGAAACCTAAAACATGGCCCAAAAACTGAGTATTTATTAACTTAAAACCAAAGTGTTTAATTAAAACAAATGTTAAACAAACGTTCGAAACGCATACGCCCGGAGAGCACTGCAAATTGCACAAATTAAAGCAGCTCCAGCGAAAGAAAAATCATAAACAAAACAGCGTGAGTGTAGCAGAACTCAGGGGCGGATTGAGGGTATTTTGCTAGCCGTATTAATTAACTTCAGTTTGTCATTTCCAGGCATGTGGTCCAACTCCTGTCTATTATGTGTCATTGGTTGAGTTCTCTAAACTGCAGAAACCAAACAGAAATATGCGGCTGCTTACCTGGCTGCTGCTCTGGGCCGTGATGGCCAGCTGCATCACCTGTCAGAGTCCACTGGAAGTTCCTCTCAACATAACTACTAGCAAAACCAATAAAGTGCCTACGGATGAAGTGGACGATGCCTCCTTTATGCCGCTGCAGCAGAGCATGTACTATGTCCAGTATAATCAACAGAATGTGATGCAACTGCGTCACCAAATGGAAAATAAACTGAGAAGCATACGGAATGTGGAGATGCGAGTGGCCAAGATACAGGTAGCTACGTCTATATATATATGCCTCTGATGCTTAATGCTAATACAACTACTATACCCCAGGAAATCTTTGATTCTATACACTTTTCGAGCGTTAATGCAGCAGCTAGCGGAGGAGGCGCCGCCCGCCACAGTACCAATGAGAGTTTCTCCCCACTGCAGCAGGATTTGCAATTGTTTAGCAGACGCCTGGGCAAGAAATTGCAAAAGGCCTCACATTTGGTATTGGATCTGCGAGATCTTTTTCGCTCGAATCTGTCCAAGGTGCTGCAATATAGCTACGATGATCGAGACGATGAAGAGCAGGAAGAGGACACTGATTTTGACTTTGAAATGGAAGATCTGCATGCTGCCGTTGCCTCGCCCACCACAGATCTCTATTTGAATACTCAAATAGAGAATTGCCTGTCGGAGTACGAGGATGCCCCACACTATAACAAGCAGCAAATCCAAATTCTCAACTATCTGAAAGCGGATGATATTCGTGCCACTTTCCTCAATGAAAACAATGCCCGATCCTTAGCTGTCAATGGGTATATCAGCGAGCAGCTCAAGCAAATGAAGCGTAGATTGACCGAACCGGATGCATTGGACAAGCTCAGCTCGGGCACTAACTTCAAACATTTATACTTCTTGTCCAATTCAGATGGAGCAGCCGGTAGTCTGCATTTTCGTCAACTTTATGTGTCGGCAATCAAGCAGAAATTCGTTCTCCTGCTGCTGGACGTGGGATCGGCTTTGAATGCGGAGCTATTTGAGCTCAGCAAGGGACTGCTACACGAATTGCTGCAACTGCTGGAGGATGGCGATAAGATTGCTTTGGTAACCATATCCAATGAAGCGGATTTTATGTTTTTGGATGCATTTCCAGCGGAGGCTGCCCACGGCATATACAGAGCCACTCGTGGACATAAGGAGGTGATCCTTAACTATGTCAACAACCTGAGTTTGGCTCGCGCCTTGACAAATCACAGTCTGGGATTTGAATATGCCTTTGAAATGCTGCAGAGACTGGAGAAATCTCAACTGATAAATACGGCCGAGCAACCAGTGGAGTTTATATATGTGACGCGTGGTCTGTTGACCAACCTCTCTGACGCGTTGTCAGTGCTGCGAGTGTTGGCCCACGGGCAGGCGCAACTGCAGGCTCCCGTCATCATCAATACCTGTGCTGTGGTGCTGGATGAGAAGAGAATTATGTATGAGAAGCAATTCCTGAATGATGTGGCCAGTCAAAATTATACCAAATATGAGATTGATGTAAGCAAATGGTGGCCCAAGGGTCAGGAGGTGGCTGGACGCTTTTTTGTTCTCAGTAAACAGCAAGCGGACCTAATGATACCCAGAATAAGCTCAAAGATCTTTGGACAACTGTTCAGGGAACGCTATTTGACGGACACGCTGGAAGTGCATTCTCCTGTGGTGGAGGCAGAGAGTGGAGGTGAGTCTGAAAAGTGTTTATAAATTCATAATAATAAACCCATTCTCCTTTCATTAGATGTTCTGGTATCCATTACCCATGCGGTGCCGCCTTATGGTGTTGTGGGCGTCAATTTGTACCTGGCTGATCTTTTGGAGGACTTGCTAAACTATGCCAGTGCTGCTCCTGTCACCAGTAAGCTGGCCAGTAGCTATGCCTTTCTCCTGGATCGCACCACAGGCAATACACTGGCTCATCCGGCCTTTCCGCGTCCTCTCATCCAGCGTGAGTCTTCGTACCCCGTGGATATTGCCTATCTGGAGAATGCCACTAACTTTGCCACACACATACGCGAACGTCTACTCCATGAGGAGTCGGGCCAGGCCACGGCACAGATCTATGTGGGCAGGCAGCTGCTGCAACGTACCTATCACTGGCGATCTGTGCTGGGCATATATGTGCTATGCTTGGTTAGCAGTGGGAATAGTTCATCTAACCAAAGATTCAGTCCCAAGGAAGAGACGGGTTATTATGGAGAAAGTCTGGATTTGTTGTATCATCGATTGGACCTTAACCAGGCAGGAGGAGGTAGTGTTTGTCGTTATTTTAGGCAAATGGCTACCTTGGGTAGGTTTCAAAGGCAAAAAACACAAGAAATCCTCATTTAAATATTGTTAAAACTTTCCAGATGCCCCCACACTGTTTCTGAGTGCCGCTGCCTTTGATTCTCCTTTCGGATTTCTGCATAACAATCGCCCGCGCACTCAACTACATCAGGTGGAGTCCATAATGGCCTATCTCAGGCATTCCAGTGTTCTGCTGGCCAATCCCGGTCTGCGTCCTCGCATACGCCATGAGGTGAGTGTGCTGTATCAGGCCATGCTGCAGTTGAGGCGCCGCCATCAGGATGCCCGCGGTTCCTTGCGCTCACACATCATACGTCGCTACATAGCCAGTGTGAGTGGCGTACTGCAGGTGTATCCTGGTTGTCTATTAAGCAGCAGCTATGATCCCACTCGTCGGCCTTGGTTTCGTCAGGCCATGTCCCAGCCGGGTCGAATTGTGAGTACTGCGCCGTATTTGGATGCTGGTGGAGCCGGCTATATAATTACACTGGCTCATACCATATACGAGGGCAAGGCTCATGCCCTGCACTCAGCCCAACAAGATCGGCCAGTGGGCGTGGTGGCCTTGGATGTACCCTATGCCTTCTACTATCGTCTCATCTTGGATAGCGTACCCATCTGCCAATTGCCTCACATGAAGTGTTTAATGTTCGAGCATGAAGGTTACCTGATGGCTCATCCCAGCATGTTACAGCCGGTGACACCGTTGAGGAATCAGCGACGTCCCCATGAACATTTAACCCACAAGGAATCGTACCTGGCCAATGATGTGCTCAATCATGGTCAACTGGTGAGGAAGTTGGGCTGTGCCAGCTATCAGAATCGCACGCTCCAGCGTTACTATGCCTTCAACACCTCCCTGGTGCAGATACTGACCAATGTGGTCCATGGCGAGAGAACCAAATATGCCATTGCCTTGATACGTGGCAGCAATCTGTTTGCGGCCGTCTTGAACTCCAGTTGCGATGGTGGAGCCTTTTGCCCTTGCAGTACCATTGATCGGGAATGCCTCAATTGCAAACGCATGGATCAAACCGATTGCGAATGTCCCTGCGAGTGCCCCATGGACACTGAGTCCTCCTCCTCGTGGGATGGCTTTGCCAACTATACACAACAGTTTCCCTATTGCGCACCGCCAGGGGAACATTTTATAGCCTTGCCACCAACAACGCAGCTACTTAGCTCTCTGCCCAGCTGTCCCGGATCGGCGGGATTGTGTGAATCGTTCAGCAGTCAACGGGAATGCCTGGGCATCATGGGTTGCGAGTGGTGTCAACAGGATGTAGAGGGACAAGGCTTCACCAGCCCGTTCTGTGCCTCTCAAGCCAGCTGCTTTAATGGCGTTCTAGCCTCTTTGACGCCCTATGGTGAGCTGGATGAATTGGAACTGCTAGCAGCGCACAATCCCCAAAGGGAGCAGCATGCCTACTCAGCATTTGGCCCACTTGGCGGTGCCATAGTAGTTTTGGCCATGGTAATTGGCTTTGCTATCTATTGCTATCGACACAACCTGGACACTCAGGCCCAGGAGCATTTCTATGTGGATTCGGTGCAAGAAGAGAATTATGGTCTGCCGCTGTCTCGCTTCAACTTCGATGATTGTCAAGCACATGATGAGCCTCCGCTGGGTGGCGCCGGTGGCTATGATCACAAGGCGGCCCAGCGGCAACTGATGCATGCGGCCGACATTTCACCATATCATGTGTCGAGCGGTAGTAGCTATCGACGTCCACCGAATGGTGAATCAGATCATGGCTATAGTACCATGACTCCACACGAGGACAGCTCCGATCAGCAATGCTTCACCCTGGCCGAACCACTGTTGCTGGCCCATGACAAAAGGCATAGTAAATCGGATACCATGTCCATTTCCACCTCGATATCAAGTCCAACGAATCGGCAACAATCGTCCACACAGCCCAATTCGCATCCCTACCTAAGCAATCAGCCTACGACCAAAACGGAGCGTTATAGGCAGTCACAACAGGCCACGCCTTCACCTTGTCGAGGTGGTAATGGGGTGTACGGCCAAACCACGCTGCCCTCGTCACTTTGTGCGGTGGACGGTTTGGATGACACAACACGACCGCAGTATATATTGGCTCCAGTCACAGTGCACCGACATATGGAGACCGCCGAATCGTAGTCCAGTTTTTCTAGTGCGTAAGGAATATGTCCGCTTAATTGCCAATTATGTTTATGATTCAGTTATTAAGGTAATTTAGTTTATCCTCTCCCAACTTAAGTGGGACAGTTCAACTGTCTAAACAAATGTGGAATGTCCGCAGAGAATGCAAAACGGGGAAAGAAGTAACGTTTAGTATTACGAAGAGTTTCGTAAAATATTATTCTTAGCAGTTTAGGGCTTGCCTACTCAAGTGGTGTGCTTGCATTTCGTAACCAGCTTTTTCAAAAACTTTCTTTTTAATTGGATATTCTCTAATTTGTACTAGAAATTTATTACGATATGATCTTTAAAACTAAAAGGTTCCTTAAATATTGTGAACCATTTCAGTGAGATGGCTTTGAAATTGTCAAGTTGTTTAAGTGGGAACTGAACCAAACCAGAACCACCCTTCTTCAGTTCGGCTAAGACCTGAATCACAGCCCAATCAGCCCTGAAATGGAAGGTCTGGTACTGAACTCATGGCATCCTTTATATGATTTTCAGTCATGTGCCACTACGTCATTAACTTATCTGATATCAGGCATGAATTCCGTCCTGAACAAAGTTTCATGAAAGTACTCTTTCCGTTTAATAGCAAAATGATCACGCTTTGTACCCAAGACTTGAATGAATTTTGAGTTCAGACTTGTAACATACTTTAATGCAGCTTCATGCTGGCGTCGATGGATCGTATGCTCCGGCGTGTTCGTCCGCTTGCCAGTTTACCTGTGTCATTGTAAATTCCGCTTGCGAAGAAATTTCTTGACTTGTCATTACAATCAACCGTCTAGCTCTTTTTGAGGTTCACGACAAATCAGATTTTCGTATCCGTTCCGTGAAAAATGAAAAGTTATGTAAATTGCGCAGATTTTTGGCCCTTTTAAATTAAAACTAAACAGCGAATTCCAGAATATCAACTATCTGTGCTAAACTTTAAGTCATTCGAAGAAATTGGTATTTAAACTAGGGACCGTAAATAATTTTTGTATAATTTTCATTCACAAAAATCATCAATTTGGAGTAAACGTATGACAAAATGTATCATCACGTAATACGATACTATATCGCCACACTATGCATTATCCGAAGAACTCCGAATTTGCTAGTCCCTGGTAATTATTATGTCAAACTTGCTTTTCCACTAGAAATTGTTGTCCTCGGACAGATCTGAATTACTCAAGGGTTAACGTATTCTTGAGTCTCTGGGCACATACAAATTCGCTAGACCCTAGTAAATCGAAGTCAAACTAGCTTTTTCACTAGAAATGGTTGTCAGCGGAGATATCTGAGTGGTCTCATTTTTTTCAGGGGCTAACGAATTCATGGGCTACAAGGGACATTCGAGTTCGTTAATCCCTAATAGAGCAATTATTTAAATAACTTTTCTACTATGATTTGTTCTTAGCGGAGTGGTGGCCTCAGTTTCTCAGTTGCTAACGAATTCATGGGTCCTAAGGGACTTACGAGTTCGCTAGTTCCTGTTTAGGTAATGCCGAATCGAAGAATAAATGTAAAATAGGAATTGAATTTACATATTAACTTGCTTAATACTTGTTTCAAATTATTCCTAATTTTATTTCTACGTTTTTAACTGCTGAGTGCTGTTTTGTGGGTATTTTTTAAGAGTCGAAAGACTTTTGTGCATCCCAAAATTGCAGTTTTTTTAAAAAACAATTGTTTGAATTATTAGAAGAAAAAAATCAATACTTATAACATTAATTTCGAAAGAAAACTCTAATGATAAGTCGGTAAGATTCAGAAATGGTCGAAACAAATTTAGTTTTATGTAACAAATTTGTGCGCAACCGGACAATGTTTTGGTCTGCCCACTCAGAATTTGTTTTTACACAAAATCCAGGGCTTAATCATATTCCTAATGATCGATTTGTTAATTTTATCTTTGTTTAATATGTACAACGCATGTTCATAATGCTGCAAGAGGAAATAAGAAGATTGTTACATGAAAAACTGTCACAGTTCACCCTCCACCCTTCATTGTTATCAAACCCTTGTAATGCTCTTAATGTCACCTTATTGTAGTTGTCTTTACTCGTTTGGAAACAATATTTATGAAGGTTTTCCCTTTTTTCCTGGTATCATATTTTCAATGCTCTGAAATTCATCATGCATCGTTTTGCAGTACTCATGTAGTACCTAGTTCGTCGTTATTATGCCTTTTTATTTAATCGTTAGGTTTCAGTGACAATGCCTAGGACAGATCAGACACCAAAGCATATGATTAAGGACCGTTTTCTAATCTTTTACACAGAGCTATCTGTCATATAAACCTACAAATAAGAGAGCTAACTCCAAGCATATCTAAAACATAGAAGCTATATAAAAGATGAGAAATCGGCCCTTATGTATTTGTCAAACAACAACAATCACAACAAAGAGATGGAGAAGTACTGGTTATTGCCGGATGCTTGCCTTAGGTCTGGGTGTTTTATCACGGCCTATGTATATACACATTAAATTATTCATGATTAATGTTCTTCAAAGTATGCAAACTTTTGTTTCTTAAGTAATTATCCATTAGTTCGAAGTCATAGATAATCGACACAGCAAATTCACCCAGATTGTTGGATAAGTTATGAATATACAACAAAATGTGTTAGTTAAGACAAGTATACAAAAAATACTTAACAAAATTACTTATTCTTATTAAAAGTAGCAAACTTTAAAGTGCATTAAGCACCATATATTTGGTGTGTATAAACGTAGTAATAGACAACTTATAACTTAGGTCCGTTTTCTAATCTGCTACATAAAGTTATCTGTCACTTAAGCCCACAAATAACATAGCAAAATCCTAGTTTATCTGACACATAACAGCTATGTAGAAGATGAGAAATTGGCTCTTAGTTAAGCAAATCATTTCTTACTTCTAAACCGTTTTGCATTCTCATGAAATAAATTCCTATTCTCCATCTTCTTCATACATACACACTTGTATGTATAACTGTTAAATCATTTTACAACACCAACTACACCTAAATGAAAATGCCAGCCAATTTAGTACTTAAGTCGTTTTTAACTCTGCCATTTTTTTAAAAATCTATTGTATTTTATTGTATTTTACTGTAATTTATTGCAAAAACAAAAGTATTATTATGCAGCTATTTCCAATATTTTTATTGTAGCCCTTATTTGATAAGCACACACAGAAAATGTACTTACTATCACTGACAAAGCGATACGACCGAACTTTTGTAATAGATCCTAAGTCCTTGAAAGTTACTAACTACCGATTTTAGTATACTATACCAATAAAATGAAATGTTTAAATTTTGCATAAAACAAATGTAGTGTATTTTGTTGTTTTTTTTTTTATCAACCTTGTCCCAAGATCGAATCGTTTCAATATCAATCGATGGTGTGGGCAGAACAGCTGACGAAGTGTTAATGAATTTATTTAAACAAAAAAAAAACAACTAAGCAGACGCCACCATCGCCTCTCTCAGCAGTCACAGCTGTGAATGCTAAGAATATAGTTTATTTATAAATAACAATTTCGCAGTCAGAGTAGTCAAGTGTTTTGATATCTAAATGCGAATAATTTTTCGAATGAACATTTTTCAAGCACTTGAAAAAGCTAGACAACAAAGTTTAGTGTTGGTTTACACTTTTTCATTCTACAGCATAACAAATGAACCTTTGACATCTACTTTAAGGCTTCCAATTTATTTCTTTATACTCATCTAGCAGGTTTCGTAACCCTCGACAACCCTGCAATACGACAGAAGCTGCAAGCTCTCGCTTTTTTAACTGCAACAAATGCATTTGGTTTTCTGGTCTGGCACACGACGAACGTTGTTTTTGGTCTCCCCGAGAACAACAAAAAATTCTTCACTACTTCAGCTCTACTTCAGGGCTTATTTCCATCTTCTTCACCTCTTCCAGTTGGATTATTAAACTCTTAATCGTTGAAGTGAGTGCCTTTTGTGTTCAAACAAAAATTGGCGAAAAATATCAAAATAATGTGCAATACACAACCGTGTTGAACGATTACGCAAGACAGAAAAAGTGTTCGTTGGAAAATACAAATTATGTAAAACCAGATATAGAAGGGTCAAGGTCTTTGAAAATTTTTGCAAACCGCAACTGAAGTTTGAATGGATAATAGAAATATAAATAATAAACAAAAAACATTTTTGAAAATAAACAAACTTTTTATATAGACGGAATGTTGCAAAGAATGTGAAAGTTGAATCGGTAAAAGTTATGTAAAAATTAAATATAATATGCGTTGGCATAGAAGGTTAAAAAGTGTTCTTGAAGGCAGACAATTTGAAATGAAAATCACAATTTAATATTGTAAAGTGCATGCACAATTGCATAAACAATTTATGTAAATGGATGCAGAATAACATTTTTTTTTGAAGCTTGATGAGAATTACTGCATGTGACCCGGAAATTAATACACATTTTCGTATAATCGTTTGCTCCTTTTACTTAAAATACTTGACTTTATATTTCTAGAATGTGAACTGGTATATATGGGTTGCGGGGTGTTTCATAAATATCTATATAGATATTTTGAACGAACTGAAAAAGCATAATTTCGATATAAGTATTTTAGGGAAAAAATATCCATTTTCTCGATACTTAAAAAAAGAGCAATTTCTCATTAAGCTAACTACGATTAACTGAGCTCAAAATCTAGCATCAAAGCTCAAAAACACTTTAAAAAATCATCTCGATTAACCTCTGAAATTCTAGAGAAGGCCGTCGGAAAGTCTTAAGTTCATTTCTCAGACCGGTTGCTTTACTTATCAAACCTAAGGTTTAGATTCGAAGCTTTGTTCACGAAATTTTAGATAGTGGATTCAATTTTTGGTAAAAAAAAAATATATATATATATTTAAATATAGCTATTAAAAACAAAAACCTTTACCAGGACTTTTAAATAGAAGATAGCCTTACCTCAAATAAGATGATTTGCAATTCATCAAAATCGTAGATTGCAAAGCTTGGATACAATTACAATTACAATTTGTTTGTCCGGTCAATAAATTGTGCAAATTTGGAAAAATACTGAATAAAGTATTTCTTTGAACCGATCCTTTGTCCAAGCAGAGGAATTCCGTTTTGGAATGTTCAAAATTTGGAAGATGCGGCTCTGGGTTCGGTTTGATGGACCGGAAAACCGAAACGGTTCTTATTGCTGGACTGCAATCTTCGAAAATATATATGAAAAGATATGTCTCTTATTGTATTAAAAAAAACGAGAAAGCTAAGCGAACTACGTCGTATTTTCAAAAAATACTCTTTTTCTCATTTTCCGACCGATCGTTTGTATGGGAGCTATATATTATAGTCATCCGATTTGCTCAAAATTTGTAAAATTATGTGAAAGCATGTGAAACAAACAAATACTAAATTGCAGGATGCTACCGTTAAAAACAAAAAACTTTTTCTAACTGATAACTGGTATTATAATAGAAGTTTGCAACGCATTGAAATATTCATTTCCGACCCCATAAACCATATATACTATTGATCAGGGCGACGAGCTGAGTCGATTGAGCTTTGTCCGTCCGTCGGTCCGTCTGTCTGTCTGTTTCCACGCGAACTAGTCTCTCAGTTTTGAAGCTTTCGAGCTGAAACGTTGCACAGAGTCTTCTTTTTGCTGCACACTACTAATATGTCGGAGCCGACCGGATCGGATGACTCTATCTCATAGCTCCCAAAGGAATAATCGGTCGGAAATCTAGTTTTAGTGAGAAAAACTTTTTTCATTTCAACGGAAACGTCTCCAAACTTTGTATTCGTAGGTTAACTATGTTTTTTTATAATTCTACCAAGTTTTATTAAAATCGGACAACTATATGGTATAGCTGCCAAGCAAAAGATAGGTCTGAAAAACAGTTTTAGTTAGAAAAAGTTTTTTGTTTTTAATGGTAGCATCCTGCAATTTTGTATTTGTTTGTTTCACGTGCTTTCACATAATTTAACAAATTTTTGGCCAAATCGGAAGACCACATCATATAGCTCCCATACGAACGATCGGTCGGAAAATGGGAAAAAGGGTATTTTTGGAAAATATTTAAGTTATGAAGTTAGCTTAGCTTTCTCGTTTTTTTTTAATTATAGATGAATGTAATAATGGATGGATAATAGACAATATTGATTATGAATGTAACAATTTTTACCATAAGCTCTACTATTCTTTTGTAAAATTTTAAATCTCGGTTAAACACATTGTGTTTGGGTGTGCGTTTTGGACCTATTGATTGCACGACATTCGTAACATGGAAGCCTTTCTTATTATCTCCCAGCAGCATCCCTTCTAGATCATCATGTTCAAGTCTTTGTTCGAGTCCGCTCAGAACTCAACGTTCAAGTCGCCATTTACCAGCGCAAACTGCCAGGAAAGGGCCACTCCCGCCATGCCTTCAGCCGTCCTCCCCTCCTCGCCTGTCCTAGATGAGGTTCAGCCACGTCAGCTGAGCTCTCATCACAATTTTGCAGCCGCTGCAGCTGCACAGGGTGGTAAGTGGGTGCGAAATGACCTAACATTTGTTCAAAGTTTATTAAATTCTGTTCTGTCCCTCTTACAGATTCCTGTGAATTTGGCTCCAATCATTACTTCCTGTTGTGCGGTCTGGGCGGTATCATTTCCTGCGGCTCCACACACACCATGGTTGTGCCATTGGATTTGGTCAAGTGTCGTCTGCAAGTGGATCCGGCCAAATATAAGAGTGTCTTTAATGGTTTCCGTGTCAGTATGGCCGAGGAGGGTGTCAAGGGTCTGGCCAAGGGTTGGGCTCCCACTTTCATTGGCTACTCCATGCAGGGACTGTGCAAGTTTGGTCTCTATGAAGTGTTCAAGGTAACTTACACTAACATGATTGGCGAGGAGAATGCCTTCTTGTACCGAACTGGTCTGTACTTGGCTGCGTCTGCTTCGGCAGAGTTCTTTGCGGACATTGCTCTGGCTCCCATGGAGGCTGCCAAGGTTAAGATACAGACGACTCCTGGATTCGCGAAAACACTGCGTGAGGCTTTGCCCAAAATGACCGCCCAGGAGGGCATTTCGGCCTTCTACAAGGGTCTGGTGCCATTGTGGATGCGACAGATTCCCTATACCATGATGAAGTTTGCCTGTTTCGAACGTACGCTGGAATTGTTGTACAAGTATGTGGTGCCTAAGCCACGTGCCGATTGCACCAAGGGCGAGCAGCTGGTGGTGACCTTTGCTGCTGGTTACATAGCCGGTGTCTTCTGTGCCATTGTGTCACATCCGGCTGATACAGTGGTGTCCAAATTGAACCAGGCCAAGGGTGCTTCGGCTTTGGATGTGGCCAAACAGCTGGGTTGGGTTGGTGAGTAGCATTTGGAATGGTGGTGGTGAAAATTTGTGCTTTTAATATCGATTTGTAATTCTATCCGATAGGTCTCTGGGGTGGTCTGGTGCCTAGGATTGTGATGATTGGCACACTCACCGCTGCCCAGTGGTTCATCTATGATGCGGTCAAGGTCTTCCTGCGTATGCCCCGTCCACCACCACCAGAAATGCCCGAGTCCCTGAAGAAGAAGCTGGGCGTGACTGGCCAGTAAATGGAGGGAATCTTTCGTAGGTGTTTGATTTATTTAGCCAGCCAGACAGAATCGGAATGTTGAATGATTGAAGAACAATAAAAATAAAAAAACAGAACCAAATTACCCCACTACCCGCTCCACAGACTAATTTTTCAATCCAAAGATGTAGACCTGAACCACTTTTGAAATGGTTCAGCCGAATGGTTGAATTTTATGAATATTTTTGTTGTATTTTAAAAATTTGGGATAAGAATTATAGCTTAATCTACATCTTAAGTTTAGTAACAAGAATCTTACAAGCCATTCTTGAGAAAGTTCTCATCATCTATAATTGTGTAACGATGATTACGGTATGTGTCTAGATCATATATATACTTTTTGCCACAGTCCTTCATCAGTTTGAGTATAACTGGCTTGATATTATCAATGCCAGCCATGCGAGCCAACTCATTATAGTAATCGAACTGAAAAAGGGGGGGGGAAAACCGTATTAAAATGTTTTTTTGCTTTTTATTGAAACCAACCTGTCGTTCGCCCATTTGATGTGCTTTATTCCGATTATAGATGCCACAGTCCCAACGCTGTCCCACCTCCTGCTCCAGATCCATCATCATTTGCTGCCGGGTGGGCAACTCCCGTTGACTTGTGTAGAACTTCAATGTGAATCTCACTTGCATATCAAAAATGTGTGTGGGTATAACATTGAAGGGCAGACCAATAAACGACATGGTGGGATTGTTGATGTTGATGCAGTGCTTCCACAGGGGCTGGACAAAATTATCAATCACCTGTATACCCACATCGGTGCTTAGGCAGGGAAAAGTATACTGATAGCCCGTACAGTAGACGACATGGTCAAACGATACGCTGCTGCCATCTTTAAAGATAGCTCCATTCGGGGTAAAGCGTTCCACATCTGGTTTCTGGGTTACATTGCCCATGAATGTGGTATTTGGTGTCGTTGTCAAATGGTGGCTCAAAAATACATGTTTCGCTGCCACTCGTATGTGATTGGTAATGTCCATGCCACTGGGACCAGCTCCAATTACCAAAACAGTTTGATCTGCGTAAGAAAATAGTAGAAAGGGGTGGTGGAGAGTGCAAGGGGGAATGTTATTATCAATGCTTGTGTATCAGCCGGAACCACTAAAAAAACACGTGAATTCTCTTGTTGTTATGTCACAGGCAATCCGCCGTCCCGACCCAATTGTAATACTTTGTGATGCGATAAGACGGCGAAATTATTTATGAGCACAAAATCAACATGAAAATAAGGAACACTTTGTTGAAGTAGCTAAATTAAATATAAACAATCTCAATCTTATATCGTATAAGGCAGCAAACTTACATTGTTGCTTAGTCATGGGCTAAATTTCGAATCATTTAAGTTTGAATTTTCACAGTTTTTACTCATTTAAAATTCGCAGTTTCCTTTCTTCTTAAGGCCCTATTCTCCTTCAGCTTGCTGTTTTGGACCTTTTTTGAAAAAATTCTCATTTGAAAACGCAAAAAGATATTTGAATTTTGTTTTTTTTTTTATTGAATTAGTAATGAATGAAAGAAAATAATAAAAATAAAATAAAAAAGAATTTTTTTTGACAAAATGGCGGCCACTTGAAATTGACAAATCGAATTTGGACCCATTTTTTGGTAGTTTAGTGTAAAAAAAAAAATAGTAAAAAAAAATATTTTACTACGGGCCAGAATGGTGACAATTCTACGTCGATTAAACTTTGTTTCATCCAAATCGGTTCAGTAGAACTGGCGGAATCGTGGCCGCCAGCTCGAAAAACGTGGTTTCGAGATAAACGCGTTCAAAGTTTGAAGTTTATTTTTCGAAAAAAAAAAAAAAAGCAAAAATGTTGGAATGCAGTTTTAAAGAGGCATCAATTGTGCGATTTGGACAAAACAAAACTCACTCTTTTATGAAAGAAAAAAACTGTTTTTGGAATACTTACCCAAATTATTCATCGATGCCAACTAAGCAACATAAAAACTACTCACTTTAGCGAAGACATGACCCCACAAAAATGGCCATATCTTCTAAAGTATGTCGAATTTCAAAAAACCCTTTTAGGGTTATATTCTTAAATGTCCAAGCTATAAAAAAATGCAAAAAAAAAAGTCGAAAAAAATTTTTTGCTGAAAGAGAATAGGGCCTTAATCTATAGACATTTTCTTGTTTTACGACAGTTTTTTCAAAGAAAAATGTATGTACTTCTATAGGAACTAATTACTTAACCATAGAAACTTATCGATTTGAAATCTAAATCTTAAATCTCAAATTTTGGGGTAATTTTTCTAGATTTTTCCTAAAAACTTTCTTTAATTCATGGCAGATTTGCCCTAGAATTATGAATTGAAATACATTGAAAGGTGTCATAAAACGCAATAAATTTAAGAAATCAGGTTTCTCTTATTTGGAAAATTTAGATTTAATTTAGAAATTTACCCTAAAACATAGAAAATCGGCCTAAAATTTAAAAAAATATAAAAAAGCCGCTTGTAATTCTCAAGTAGAAATTCCCTGCATTCGGTGTATATATGGGGCAAATGATATTCGTCCAGCTAAATGCTTAAAATTTGATTGCTTACTTTACTAAATGCTCGAGATAGTCGAATGAGCCAAGATGTCTTACATATTGAAGTATCCCCGAGGTATCAAATTCATATCCCAGACAAGGTGAAGTTAAGTAAAATAATTATTACTAAACAAATTGTATGTGTTTTTTTAAGGAGAGAAAAGACTTTGGTTGTCTGTAAGGACCATTTCATTTAACAGAGATCGATACTACACGTATTGGAGCTGTCCCTTCCAATTCTTCCTCTACTGCCCCCACTTCATTTCCCCTTCAATTATTAGAAAATATGTTTTCCTTTCAAAAACTAAGAGTATATTTTCTGGCTTATGGGAAATTGTTTCTTAATATTAGAAAATGATTTCTAAAATATTTGGTAAATCGTCGATGATCCCTTTTTTTTAATGTGTAACATTTAGATTAATCTTAGTTAATTAAAATTAATTAAAATTAAGGCCGATTTCGCCCAATTTAATTTTGAGTGAAACACATTGGATATTAAGTTTGTGCAAAAGTATTTAACAGCCAGAATTTAATTTAACCGCATTATATATATATATAATATATTCTTGACCAGAATCAACAGCCGAATCGATATAGTCATGTCCATCTGTGCGTCCGTCCATCCGTATGAACAAACCGATCTCAGAAGTGGTATTAGGCAGAGGTTCGGCAGCCCCTCCAGCCTCCACAGTTCAAGAAATACATCTATGTCCCCCACAATTTTATAGACAGAAGGTTCGTAGCTTTTGGACATATTTAATAATCAGTACTTCTTATTTATCAATCCGCCAAAGCAATGGTACATATCGGATAAGCGATTGTCGAGCTATTGCACTCAAAACGAGAAAAAATACTCTTTATCCGACCGATCGTTTGTATGGGAGCTATATGATATAGTCATCCGATTTGCTCAAAATTTGTAAAATTATGTGAAAGCACGTGAAACAAACAAATACAAAATTGCAGGATGCTACCATTAAAAACAAAAAACTTTTTCTAACTAAAACTGTTTTCCAGACCTATCTTTTGCACATCTATATGGTATAGCTGCCAGATTTTAATAAAACTTGGTAGAATTATAAAAAAAAAACATAGTTAACCTACGAATACAAAGTTTGGAGACGTTTCCGTTGAAAAGAACAAAGTTTTTCTCACTAAAACTAGTTTTCCGACCGATTATTCCTATGGGAGCTATGGGATAGTGTCATCCGATCCGTTCGGCATATTAGTAGTGTGCAGCAAAAAGAAGACTCTGTGCAAAATTGCAGCTCGAAAGCTTCAAAACTGAGAGACTAGTTCGCGTAGAAACAGCCAGATAGACGGACGGACAAAGCTCAATCGACTCAGCTCGTCACCCTGATCAAGAATATATATAGTTTATGGGGTCGGAAATGAATATTTCTATGCGTTGCAAACTTCTGTGCAAAATTATAATACCCTTTGCAAGGGTATAAAAAGAGAAGCCTAGAATTAAGTTCTAAACAGAAAAATAGCCTTAAATTCAACTTTCTAGGAAACTTTTTAACTGATCGGTTTTTGAACTAAAAGAGAAAATGAATGACAGTTTTTTGTTGAGAAAGGGGTCAGTTTTCCTAAACGTTTGTAAAATTAGTTGAGTCAGTGTCAGTTTAAGCTTAAGCTGGCGAGAAGCTGTCAACAAGCGGCGTGGTTCAGACGTTAGTACGTTGCCTTAAAATTTGGAGGCTGTGAGTTCGAGTCCCACTACAAGACAGCGGATTTTAGATATTTTTAAGCCGTCTTTGACCGTCTTTCTTACTTTTTAAGAGGTGTATTTCCTTCCTTGACATAAAATACAAGGCTTAGGATAACTTACACAATTTCCGTAGAAAATGGTGATTCTTTAGCAAAGTACAAATTTTGTACAGAATTTGTATCCAATTTATGCAAAAATTTTACTTCAAAAAAATTTAAGAAATTAGTTTAAAATTTTGATAATATAGCTACAGTCGAATCTCCCTCGAATTGACAACGTACATATTCTAAAAATTTCATATAAAAATTTATGTATGATTATGTTTCACATTCAAAACAAACTTTTGCCTCAAACCGCCTTTTCCAACTTAACTTGTAGGCTCAGAATATAGTAAGTATTTCGCTTACACTATACTCTGAACCTAGTTCAATAAGCGAAATTTATTATAATAAGTAAAGTCATTGCAGTTCCGTAATCTTAAATACAGGTGCCTGAGCCTGAACTATTCCATCGCCTACTACAAAATAGCTGAATGATAACCCTTGATCTAAATTGTCGTTTGTTTTCCATTTCTATATGTATATATTTCTCGCATTGCTCACCTTTAAATTTCTCTGCCTTGCGATACAAATGGCTATGCAACTGTTGACCTTCATATATATCCATTCCTTCAATTTCGGGCAGATTCGGTTCCGTATGATGGCCATTGCACACGTAGACAAAGTCATAGTAGACCGGATCACAAGTGTTGTTATTATGATCCCAGACATAGACCTACAAATTAAAATGCAATTGATTGAAAAGGTCGCCAGATCAGTTGGAAAACATAAACAGACTGAAATATTGATTACAATTGCACACAAGTGCGATGATTAATGACGCCAGCACTCACCTCCCAATCATCCAGGCGAGGTCGCACCCTAATGACCTCGTGTTGCAGCTTAATGTGAGGCTTGAGCTTGAAATGTATGGCATAGGAGCGTAAGAACTCCAGAACCTGTTGTGAAGTTATGAAGGATTCCTCGATATCCTTGGAATACGAAAAGTCGGGATAGCCCATGACCTCTTTGGGTAGGTTGGTGCTAAATAAGAAAAAAAAAAACCCCCTCAATTTTAATTGATTGATTAATCAATCAAATAAAGGGCCTACCGTAAGCCCTCGTACATGCTGCTCTGCACCTCGTCATATTCATTTTTGGGCATCTCTTCGGAAAACACCCAGGTGCCACCAATTTCACTTCCGCGTTCGTAAGCCACTGCATCTAGACCGACTTCCAGGGAATTCTTTAAGGCGCACAGACCCGCAGTGCCGGCTACAATTTAATGGAATTTCTTAATTCATGAATGATTGGAAGATGTGAGCTGAAAAATTACCGCCTATAACGCATACACGACGTTTTTCGTGAATCGGAGACTTAAACATGCTGCTAGGAATTTGATTGACTTTCAATGTATACCGCAGTCGGCACGTCTGGCAGGTTTCGTATCACTCAACTGACTAACCCAAGAGCTGGAGATTACACGACCAGAGACCAGAACTCTCAGAGAGCACTGTGGAACACAGACACGTTTGTGTGCTCTACATTTGATATGTCTTTAAGTTTGCTAACAAGGTTCGGTTCAACAAGTTGATAATACTACACCTAGAAAAAAGTAGAAGTATTCGTTCTTAAATATTCAAGAATTTCGCTCTTGAAGTCGAGCTAAATACGTTCTTAGCTTGGTGCTTTTAGGCGAGGGAAGTGAGGTATAGAAACTGTGAGAGGAGAGCAAGCACATTTGAGAGAATAACTTTGAGTCTGCTCTTACAGTTTTGTATTATATGGGAGAGGGGTGTGGGGAAGCTATCGAGCGGAGAGCGTAATGGATTTTTGCACTCATGTTGCTTTCAAATTCCCAACCTGTTATGGCATTGCTGGCATGGAGAGACCTCTGTTCGACTGATAGTTGACACATAAGGACTGATGCTGCTTTGAGGTGTGTATTCCTCAAGTCGGCTAAAAGTTGCTACATGGCTCAACAATTAGTTTTCCATGAAATAAATTTAAACAAAATGGAAAAATTTACTGATATTGAATTGTTGTATGGTTGGAATCTGTGAAGCTCTTGATTTAAGAAAAAACGATCTTACTCTTGAATGTGATGAGCTCTTGATAATAGGAAGAACATTCTCGGTTTTTGACAATGCTGTTTGCCCTTGATTCAAAATTGAGCTATCTTGAAAACGAGTATGTTTAGCAATTGATCCAAGAACTCTTGTGCTTGATTTGAGAATGATTCGTACTTGGATCAAGTATTGAAGCTCTTGGATCAAGAAAACGGGGATCAAAAATTCAAACTTGGATCAAGAATTTCGCTCTTGGATGGAGTATTTGAAAATTCTTCATCCAAGTATGAAATTCTCTATTTTTTCTCTGAGTATACTAGTTTGCAGGGTATTTTCCAAGTCAGCTAACACTCACACGAAATAAACACATCGCCAGCTGATGCGCCTCCACTTGCCGTGCCCTCTTGAAGGCTGATAAGCCTCGAGAAATTTCAGATTCACCCACAGAGAGTTTGAGTTGAATATTGAACGATTTCATTTCCAAGCGGTTCACTGTGTCATTTAAGTTTCTTGGACCATTTCTAAGCTATTAGAAACTATCAACTCGGCATAGAAATAAGCAAGTAATGTCGAAGATTCCTACAGCATTTGAGTTGTTTTTGTTTGTGTTGTCAAGGGGGTGCGATGGGAACAACACAAACACATGTACATTTCTAGGTTCATACTTAGTTTCGATGGTTTGACGCCTGATTATGAAGTGGTATGACATAAAGAGCATACATTTGTGTAGATTAGGGAAACTAATTGATCATTAAGTGGTATTGAAATTTTGATAGTAGAATGATTCTGATTAGTTTCACAGATATGGAAACATAAATTATAAATGCAATGCAAAGTTAAACCCTAGATAGTGTGATTTTTGGACAATTTTCTTTTTGGCAACACTGTTTTCGGCACCTCAGCTGAGTTTTCGTGTCACATATTACTGTCAAACATGTTCACTTTGGTCTATAATTTTACCATGAATAGACTTACAAACGAACAACGCTTGCAGATTATTGAGTTCTATTACCAAAATGCATCCACTTTTTGATCGAAATATTGTGTTCAACGGCGAAGCTCATTTCTGGTTGAATGGAAACGTTAACAAACAAAATTGCTGTATTTGGTATGAAGAGCAGCCAGCAGCATTGGCAGAACTTATGGGCCGGTGGCATCATTGGATCGTACTTTTTATCAGCATTAAAGATATGTCTGTCTGTCCGTATGAGCGCACAGATCTCAGAGATGGAGGTTTGACTTGTATGGGACAAAAACTTCTTATACTTTCAGCCATGTCAAGTAGTAGTAGTAGTTGCTCTTTATTTTGAAAATAAAAACAATTTGCCTAATTAGACGTGGCATATATAGCTGTCAGCTTTGACAGATGAATAGTACAGTATATAGTTATTAATCCTAGTAAGCTACAGGAAGACACACACCCTTCGGAGTTGCACCACCAGCCTTTCCCGCTCGTCGCTAGATCTTACACTCCTAAGGGGGCCATTCCAAGCTCTTGGAGACAGTAGAGAATGGTATATTTATCATAAAGTTTGCTTGCCTCAGGTGCTTTTCACATTTAAATATTATCTTATTAAAAAATCTTAGAAATCTTGTGTAACGATTTTGAACCTTTACTTAAGAGCAGCAGAAAGATAAGCCGCGAGTATATTCCAGTTTTCCCCATTGAGTAGATCTCTCGCTTTCTCCGAAACATTTTAACCTTAGTTCTCCCAGAATTGGGCATTCTGAGAGGAAATGGAAGGTATCCTCCCGGGGTCTCATGTTGCATAGCGTGCAATCTCGTCCGTTATATGAGGTCTATAGTTGAGTCGTAGCAGCTCGGAACTCGCTTGAAAAACAAGTTTAACCGGCATCTACCGAAAAGTCATCTTAGAAATATTCGCCACGCCCTCTTCCGAAAAATTTAAATTACCATAAAGACGGACGAAAAAATAGGAAGTGCTGATCAAACGGCTCAAAAATTTACTAGATGGCATCTATATACAGGTAAATATGATCAAGCGGTACACAAAATCGGAATGTTATATAATGAGTTTAGATTATCATGAAGTTTTTATGATAGCAACGCACGGCGAGTTTCAACTAGAATCTTTAAAATTCCCTTCCTACATTAAAAATTATAGCCCTCTTTCAAACATTTATTTCTTGATGCGTTACAAATACATTTAAATACTATTAAGGACCGATTTCTCACCTACGACATAGCTGCTATGTGTCAGATAAACGTTGATTTTGTACTTTTATTTGTAGGTTTATGTGACAGATAGCTCTATGTAGAAGAAATCGGCCCTAAGACTATAAGTTTGCCGTAATATGTTTTACTATGTACCATGTTTATATGTTACTTGTATCACTTTTCAACATTAATAATGCTTTGTGGGTTGTTTATGAATATGAATTCAGTCGCACGTCATTATGAAAATAATCTTCTGAGATTTCCGACACAACTTCTGTTAATTATACAATTTTGCCAACCACATTTTATTATGTCTATTTTGATAATTTGACCAATAGATTGGGGTGACTGTTTCCGATATATTTGAGATTTTTTTTAGTTTTAAACGGTATCTTCTTACACTTTGTACCAAAGATACACAGTTTATATGTATTAAGTTGGGTCAAAAGCATGCAACATTTTTGATGTGAATGGAAACAAAACTTCTTGTACTTGTAGGCAGATCAAGTTTATTTTAAACTTTTGCCACGCCTCCTCCTGTCCTTGCAATTTAAAAGAAATTTCTCATATCTTCCACAATTTTATGAATAAAAGGCTCGAACCTTCAAGACATTTTTTGTAATCAGTATTATTTTTCGATCCGCCGAATGAATGCTAAAGATCGGATTATCGACAGCACCGGCTGGAACCACGATGGGCACACCTTAACACTTTGAGTGATGAATACAAACCTTGGGAGGTACTGAGTATGCCTGACCGACTTTCTGCTTAATTAATTTCTTTAATTTCCTTCCCAGCGCTACAAGTACATTGGCACTTATAAATTAGAGCGCTAGTCACGACATTACATTTTGGCTATTTTACTTAAGTTATTACAATTATAAAATCTAAACACAGGCATATTTGAACTTAAGTATTTATGATATTATAACTACTTAACTCTATTAATGTACTATTTCCCTATTTTGCATGTATTCCCTAATCTTTATCTTAAATTGATTTACGCTTCCAATAGATTTCATATTATGAGGTAGATCATTCCATAGCCGAATAGCATTTATCGTAAACTGTCTCTCCGAGCATAATAGCTTCCATCTAGGGCATATAAAATTATTAGTGCGCTGCGAAGCTGCGGGTGTTAGCAAATTATATAGATATGCGGGTTCTCTGCTTGTTAGGATTTTATGTATGAAAGTCAGAGTTCTAAGGCTAATCCACGATTTCAGGTCAAGGTCAAAAATCCTCCGAGTTAAGTGAGATACGTGGTCGAATCGTCTGCTATTAAATACGAATCTAGCTATTGAATTAAGTGTCGCATTGAGCTTTTGAAAATCCCTAGAGTCACAGTGGCCAAAAACTTCTACTCCATAGAAAAGTGTCGGCGCGAGAATTTGTCTAGCTATAAGCATTTTGATATGAACAGGTAATTCCGACTTTGAAATTGCGAGTTGCCGCAGCATGCCATATATTTTACCGGTTGCTTTTGAGATGTGGTTGGACCAAGTTAAATTATTGTTAAATGTAATGCCGAGATTGACTGCATGTTCAACATAATTAATTGGAGTGTCATTAATTACAACTTTTGGTAGCTGGCTTGTTTCGAGTGACTTCTTATAAATAACCAAACACTTGGTTTTAGCCGGGTTGAGCCCTAGTCCATTCTCTTTTGCCCAAGTATCGATTTTAGCAAGCACATTATAAGTTACAAATACACATTCATTCACATTCACTTTCTTACTTGTTTTCAAATGGTATTCAGCATTTCTCGACCTTTTGTTAAAAGTTGGTTTAAAATAACTAAGCCGATTTACAAATGCTGGTGGTGCTCTTATCAGCTCAACTGTTTCGCTTATAACTCCGGTGTTTTTTGTCCGATCTAATTGTAATCAAAATTTATGCTGAGCATAGAATTTCGTTGGTACAGAGTATGTTATAGTCGGGCTTGACCGACTTTCTTTATTGTTGTTGATAAAACAGCATATTTTCGAATTTCTTTAAAGAGAATTTTAAATATAAAATATTTAAATATTTTAACACTAAATGAACTATTTTCGCTAGGTAAAACCCATGAAGAACTTTATGCGCGACTTGAACAAAATGGATTAGTTTGAGATATGACAGTGTTGAATTAAGTTAGCGAAATGTCTAATTTATATTATTTTTATTATTATTTTTTTTTATTTTAATAATATTATTATTTAGACTGCAGTTGTCATTGAAAATCCGCCCACTAATGAAAGCTTTACAAAACTTGTAAAGATTTCTAAAGCAACTGAAACATTTAGAATTTAAATTTACTGAATATCCATTGAAATCGATTTGTAATCGAAAATATGTATAGCATTGAAATAATCGTTTATCATTTTGGACAAAAGGAGATACGGAGACTCTGGAGATTTTTTGGGACTTGATCGGTCGCGGACAAAAAACGAAATTGAAACGCGCGCATTGAACCGCACCGCACAAAATTATTATAATTCAAGCGCTTATAATTTAAATAATGTACATTTAATATAAAACAAAGTCGACGAGTTTACAAAACTATTAAGAAACTTATCAAACTTGGCGCCCTAGAAAAGCTTCGCACGCTTTCGCTGTGAATGACAACTGACTGTCAGCTGGCATTGTTTGTCCATACCTCCATCTCTTTTGCTCTTTCAAAGCTTTTGCTTTGATTGTGTGCTTTGTTTGAAGCCCGAGATCATGAGACAACAACAAAAATAGAGAGCTTCCAGTGGCCGCCCTCAGCAAAGTACTTAAAACGTTCAGTGTTTCGCCTACTCTTGAAGCGTGAGGCTCTTCGCGCAAAAGCTCAGTACTTAACAATAAAATGTGCGCCCCACCTTTGTTGTTGGATCACACCGAGATCGATACCAAAAACCAGAGCAGAGTTAAGCTGATGCGTTAGAACAAAACACGGCACAGACAACATTTTCTGTTCGTTTCGTTCCGTTTTTCGTAGATTTCTCGTCTCGGTTAAAAGTTCAAAGTAATGTAAATCGAAACAAAAGCAATAAACACGCGCGCAAAAAGCGAAGAAAAAAGAAAGCAAATCAAGTTGCTTAGCGGTTCCCTTTTGTGCCTCACATTCGTGAAGAAAACGAAACAAATAAAACAAAAACAAAACAAAAAACTAAAAACCAGCTCCAAAAAAGTGCAAAACGAGCTGCTGCTAGCGCCAAGTGCAAACGAGATTCTAGAATTCCAGCACAAAATTACACAACTTACATGAGGCAGGTGAAAGGGGAACGGGAGGAGCAGCGACAAGTTGTCTAAAGGCAGCCAAGCATTGCCTTTTCCCCCACCCCGCTGCAGCTGCTGCCTAGATGACCACAATGGCGCCCAGCTCTCCCAAGCCGCCCAAGCTGGCCAAATTCAAATCCTCCTCATTGGATTATGAGATTTATACGGCCAATCGACGTGGTACCATTGCCACGGCAGCCAGTGACTGGAAGGCACTGCGCACCGGTCCGCAAGCCCACAATGGCCGAGCCTCGCTCAATGCGGGGGGACTGGGTCTGTCTTCCATGACCCGAGCCGCCTCCACATCATCACTAGCCAGCAGCACACGCACCATGACAAACTATCAGGAGTACAAAATGGAAATTATTAATCAGGTAAGCAGTGACAGCGCACTCAAGGTGGGGAGTGGGGGGAAGTTGCTCGTTAGAAAAGCTGTTCAAACAAATTGCCAGAGATATAAATTCTGATATTAATTTATGAAAAAAAAAAAAACAGCTGCCTCTTTCTAGGTCGTTTGTTTGACTACCTGGCCCAAAAATAAAATCAACAAGAACGAAAGAAAAAATTGAAGAAAGATATTTTAAATTTGAAGAAATTACCTAATTTCTGTCTCCATTTAATTGATAAGGCAAATACAGAAATGTGTACATAATAAATGTACACACATTCGTTTGTCCCCCAGAGCTGGGCAATCTGGTTCAGTTTGAATACAAAGCTAACTGGTTCATTACCCGTAGAGTTAGATTAAAGCCTGTATTTAGCAGCTAGAATCGGTATAAACTGAGTACAGTTTTGATTAGTCGTTGACTTTTTAGATAAAATATGTCTATAGATTTCTTAACATATTATATACAATAGCGGGATACACATATGTCCGATTTCACATGTTTTAAATCGCTGATATTTGTCAGATAAACTAAGAATTTACTCTGCTATATTTATGTTACAGTATATGACAAAAAGTGCTATGCAGAAGATTTGAAAGCGGCCCTTAACATGGTTCCTACCCAGGCCCCGGGAGGAAAAAAATTCGCGGGCCCCCATTTAATAGGAAATATTTTTCAACATAACTAAAATCATGTTGAGTTTTGTTAATGGTTAGATACATATATAATGTATATATACAGATGAGCAATAGGAATTCTGTTTCAATACAAAAGCATGGAAAAAGGATTAATTTTCAAGTTTTCGTCTATATCGCGGTTAGTTGTTCTCCATTGAAATTCGCTTTACGCGCTTTCGCAAAGGCAAAGGATTCGATTATTACGCTGAAATCCAACTGCCTTGCTAACTCGGACTCCAAACTTAACATCGCCAGACCAATTAGACGCTTTTGTTTAGAACAAGATCTGTGGAAGTTTTTGACTCGCGATAAAACCCTGAAAGAGCGTTCTCCACTAGCGACACTGACAGGGAGAGTACAAAAAGAAACACAGACATTTGGAAAAAGATTCTGAAGGTTTCTTGAGTACAGTGCGTTGAGCAATCCAAATGGAGAAAGGTTCTTTTCAAAATTATCTACATATATATGTTTGAGGAGGACGATTTCGTCTTTCAACTCTTCGGACACATCAGCTTCGTACTTCTTCGTAAATTCTCCGGCAGACGTCTGGAGAGTATCTTCATCCAACGTGATGAATTTCCATAAAAAAGAAAACACTTGATTCAAATATTATATTTTACTGCTTTGAATCTTTTCGTCATTCCTGCAATTACCGAATCGATGATGCAGAGGAAAGTGCTGGTCTTAAATTGTTCTTCTTCAGAAATGATGTCGATTTCTGGACTTGCGTCTTCATCATCCAAAAATACTTTTGCACGTTTTCTGTTGCGAATGGTTGGCAAAGTTTCAGGAATGTTGCAACCTCTTGCGACCTCACTCAGAATGAAACCCCATCGATTTCGTATAAACTGCAAATCTGAAAGAAGAGCATTCAGATTGTCAATTTCAACGTCTATTGTAGTTTCTCTTGCTTGAAGGACGACGTTTCTCTCATTGATAGCACTTAAAATTTTGCACCAAATCGACGACATCAAGATACATTCGAACGAATTCATGTATTTTTGAATACCGTTGATGTCCCGGAGAGTCTCCGCTGTCAAATTGAGTTCCTTCAGTTCGTCAAGTGCATCTTGTATTCCAGAAAGATGTTTCGCGAATGGTTTAACGGCGTCAACTCTTGCAGACCATCGCATTGCAGCAGACCAAATAATACTAAATGCGCCACTTGCGGCTTTTGATAGTCATTATTTTTTTCTTATGTTGCACAATACATAGTTTATTTAAGTTTTCGCCAAAAATCCGGGCCCCCCTCAGAAGTCCGGGCCCGGGGGGAAACACCCCCAAAATGCTGAACCGAACCAAAAAACCACTGAGCAAAACGGTTCGGTTCAGTTCCTGACATACAAATTTTTGGAAATTTTAATCGTTTTCCAAAGATAAGTCCTTATCGAAGCCGGTTTTTTTGTAACTTCCCATCATTTTCAAACATGTTATCCCTTACGTCACCTGCAATTGCACACAAAACTCTCAATTTGATTGTCATCAGTTAACATTCCTTCTTTGGAACTTGCTTATCGACATGAGTGCGTATCCCATTTTCCAAACGGGACGATGTTCGAACTATTTTGACTTGCTACTTTACCTCAATCCAACATAAGCCAGAAGCACCGCTTTCAGAGTGAAATCATTATGGGCTAGTCAAATGTTGACTAGAAATTCAGTTTCAATATTATCGAAAAGTCACACATTCACTATAGAAATCATTTTAAATCAATAACTCGTGGAAAAGACAGCTTTAACCATATTTTAAAATACTTTTTAGCTTGAAATAGCTTTGTTTGGAAGAAAACCTGGATCTTTAAAAACCAAAACTAAAATCTTATAATGTGTTCGAAAACGTATTTATGTTACATTAGTATAGTATAGGACGCCCAGATATATGGTTTTTCAAGTAAACTCACCTTCAAATGTCCAAAAGTCGCCTTTCGTACCGATTAAAGCACATTTCAGAAGGTTAGACTTAAGACCTTCCCTCAAATTGCTTAGATTCAGCGGAATTGCGGGGGATCCAAGAATAGAAACAAATTTTTGACAACATTTCTGATTTGACCTTATGACATTCTGAGCACATTTAAGGGTACTTCACAACGATATACTCAAGAAAGAGCTTAATGAGTTGAGATAAGGGCGATCCAAGAACATAATTGAGTTTTTGAAACGAATTCAGACTCTAAAAGTACTTTTTGGGGCAAATTAAAGGAACGAAACAGGCCTTATTAAATATATAATAATCTTTAAACTTAATCACTGAACCGAACCAACTGACTTAAGCACTTTCCAAGAATGTTAGTGGATTTCTGACCGACAGTAATACAAAGAAGACCTTTTTGTACATACTTTATTTCTGAACTAGATTTGATTTAGATTTGTACTTAAATGTGCATTTTAGTGGTTGTTTTGACCACCCCTTATATCGAATCTGTTGATTTTATCTCTATGCACCGGTCGTGGTGCAGCGGGTAGTGTGTGTGCTTGCTGATCGTGGGTTCGACCTCGCCCCCGATATCTAACGAAAACGTTTTTTCCTAAAATACTTACACTCCCGGTCATCTTCACTAGCTATTGACGACAGCTTTGATGTAACTAGCCATGTAAAAACATCTCAAGCATTACCGTGCGTAAATTAGAATAGAGATTGGGGAGGAGCTAGGCTCTCTCCGTAAAGCTCACAGTGCGCCCTCTGTGGTTTCCTGTTTCAAATAAACTTCAAAATATAATTATTTATCACAATTCCAATTGAGCTAGTTCAGAACCGAACTACACAACTCCGAAATATGAATGTACATATTTATATTGTTTATTTTAAGCATTTTTTGTTTATCTCAGAACTGATAAAAATGGCCAATTGCACTCGTTAGCGAAAATATATGTATATATTTTTTGTTGTAAACTATTTATTTAAGTTGTCAGGCAAATCATATTTTTTCTGTTTAACTTAAGAGTTGGGCGTGCTTGTATGATTATTCAGTTGAGGCGGAAGCGTGCTTAGGTAAATTTAAGGGCCCGCTATAAATAAATTCCGGGATTCCTAAACTAAATAATTAGTTTTAGACATGGAATAATTACAGAAGAGTCTACAACCCCCTTGCTCCTGCTATGATAGAAGATTAGTTCTAAGTGGTAAATCAAAAGCGAAAAGCATTATATGTATATAAATTAGATCGGTAAATATTATATGTATAGATCCCGCTCAAAATTCAAGGCCTGATTTTATATTTTTTACATTAAAGTTCTCACCATTATTGATCTCAACCCTTATGACCTCTGGAAAAGTAGAGTCAACTTCTAGACAACGCTGTGTGCCAAATTGAAAGTGCATTTGTCAAATAGGTGGCTTAACGAGGCTTTTTAGAAGATGATAAATTGTCCCCCAGTAAGGTAGAGCTGTAAGTTTGCTCTCTGAGTCATCCAACATTGCCTTGAGATTGAGTTGAGTATCTTTATATGTAGAAACAGTGGCAGAATGATGATAAGATGCCTCTTATTTGCAAATGATATAAAATTCGTTGGACTAATAATGACATTACGGACTACCTAAATCGTTTCACAGAGTTATCAAGTAATAAAGTATAGCTTATGAAAATTTTTGAAAGAATAAGGTGTGATCTTTTGTAAGAATCTGCGACAAGACTCTTTAAATCAATAAGCTTCTTCACTAACTTATGAACTGACCCCAAAAGGCAATAATATTTTAAAAATATTCTCCATTGCGGTTAAAAAATCGCAAACCAAATGGCCACACGACTGTTTTTCTTATCAACTGGAAGCAAGCTTAGTAATTTCATGGAAATTTGTGTAGCAAGTTCCCTCAAGAAGCCTACAGCCTCATATCTTCAAAATTGTGGGATTTCACATTTTGGACAAAATAAATCAGTACACTCAGAGAAAAAATAGATAATTTCAAACTTGGATCAAGAATGTTGGAGGTCAAAAGTTTGATAGGAGTGAAAATTCTTGATCCAAGAGCGAAATTCTCAATCCACGTATGAGTTTTTGATCCCGTTTTTCTTGATCCAAGAGCTTTAATACTTGATCCAAGTACGAATCATTCTCAAATCATGCAGAATCAAGTGCTAAACATACTCAAATTCAAAATTGCTCATTCTTGAATCAAGAGCATACATCATTGTAATAATTTTTGTCATTTTTCCTATTATAAAGAGCTCATCAGATACAAGAGTGAGATCGTTTACTCTTAAGTCAAGAGCTTCACAGCTTCCAATCACACAACAATTTAAAATTAGTTATTTTTTCCATTTTGTTTGAATGTGGCATGTTTTAGCCGGCTCTAGAAGTATTCCTAGCACCTCACAGCAGCATCAGTCTTCGCCTGTCAACTGGAAGTCGCACAATGGCAGCAATGTCATAACTGGTTGGGAATTTCAAAGCAACATGAGTGCAAAAATCGATTGCGCTCTCCGCTCGATAGCTTCCCCACATATTCCTCTTTCATAAAGAACAAAACTGAGAGAGCGAGTTCAACTATGCGTCAGCTCTATACGCGTGGCTGAGGCGTTCGGAAATCACAACAACATTGGCGCTTGAAGCGTATAAAGCATGGGCATCGCTGCTCTTCATCTTTAGTCATACCGGATCAATATTGCTTTCAAGGATGACTTGACACAAATTTTACAACATGTAATCCTGTAAGTCTTCTGCAATTCCTCGCCGATCTCTTCTTTCCTCTAGTGGACAATACTTTCAATTTTCTGTATTACTTCTCTACCTTAATTCAATCTTAGCCTGGAGAGTTTTTGTACCCATGCAGAGGGTATATTGAAATTATACAGATGTTTGTAACGCATAGAAGGAAGCATTTCCGACCACATAAAGTATATATATTCTTGATCAGCATGACGAGCTGAGTCGATATAGCCATGTCCGTCTGTCCGTCTGTTACCTATGCTACCTCTATCGCCGCCAAACTTTGCACGAAGTCTTCTGGTCCAAATACGCTGCACATTTGTCGGAACCGGCCGGATCGGATGACTATAACATATAGCGGCCATAGGAACGATCGGTTGAAAAACTAGTTCTAGTGAGAAATACTTTTTTGTTTTTAACGCAAACGTCCCCAAACTCCGTATTTACTAGTTTTCTATGCTTCTCCATGATTCTACTAAGTTTGAGCGAAATCGCACATCCATATAATGTAGATGCCTTAGAAAAGTAAGGTTAGAAAAGTAGTCTTGGTAAAAAAAACTTTTTTGTTTTCAATGTAAACCTCTTTAAAATTGGCATATATTTATTTTATTTGCTTTCACACAGTTCTTAAAAGTTTTGTCAAAATCGCATGACTATAGCTTATAGCTGCCATAGGAATGGTCGGTCGAGAAACTAGTTTTAGTGAGAAAAACTTTTTTGTTTTCAAAGAAAACGCCTCCAAACTTTGTATTTCTTAGTTTGCTATGCTTTTGCACGATTCCACTAAATTTGGTCGAAATCGGACATCTATATGGTATAGATGTCACACAGAAAAGTAGCCTTAGTGAGAAATCTGGTTTGTTTTCAGTAAAAGGGGTAAATCTGCCCTAAATCTAAGTAAGTTTTAAGAAAAATGTCTATAAAAATTCACCTTAAATATAAGAAATAAATCGCCAAGTTTCTTTAATTAAGAAAATATTTCTAAAAATTTATCATTTCGGGTTGTTCTTTCTTAGTTTCAGAAAAAACTGTCTAAAAACAAGAAATTTTCTTTGAATAATGAAAATATATGATTTAAGGGGAAATTTCTAAATACTAGCAAACACATTTTATCAGCGATTCAAAAGATAAGATATCAACTCTAAATCTTTAAAACAGGGTTCATTTATTAGTGACTTACAGCAAGTAGCTTTTTAGATCTAGCTGATAAAAAGCAACTGAATATGTGAGTAAAGAGGATTCGTAAGGTTTTAGCACCTCTTTCAGACTGGTATACTCTGAAAAAAACTGCTAAATACTGACGTTTACACGAAAATCGACTTGAGTTAGAATGTTAGAATACTATCTGTTAGAATACTATCTTCGTAAGACCAATACTTTTTGAGATTCGATCAATCGCCAACTATTTGTCAGATGATATTAAGCTCACTGAAACACCTCATCATAGAAATCCCTCCTCCATTTAGGGGCCCGTCTCAATTTATCTATATGTGTGCATTCCTTTGATAGTGAAATCGAGTATTAAGTATGTTAACAACATAGTTCATTTTATTTGCCATTTTTCCTGATATAGATATGCATAGATAAGCTTTACAAATGAACCGCCTGTTTCCTCTTTATTTGAGGAAGTGGTGTTCACCCCCAAGGGTGTTGTAAACAATTTGGTTTCTCTCAAAAGTCCAGCAAAAATTACCAGCTGGTACGCAAATTATTTTAAACACAGCCAAACAATAAGAAATGCTAAAAATAAGTGCAACAAGTATATAATACCACGAAAAAGTTTTGCAAGTAATGAATTCATCGAACTTGAAATGAAATGAAATTATTGTTGTTGTTTTTTTTTTTTTTTGAATATTTAACGCAATTTTAGGTGTTAACAGCAACAGCAGCCACCACAAACCGATGGATTTATGGTGGACGATATGCGAGCATTGGATGGGTGATTAACCCAATGGGAGACAAAGACCTGTGAATATTGCCCTTCAATGGACTTGTCAAAGATTGCGAACGAACGCTTCAAGGCCAGTTGGAGATCTCAAAGAGATCGGGCAATGTCATAAGTCAAGTTGGCGCCCCCCAAAGATATTGTCAATTGTTCAATTTGTCGATTTGTTTATAAGTTGTTGGCGTGACAAACGGTAATTGCGCAAGAAAATCAACAAAAAAAAAAACTGCAAAAGAGAGCGAGACAATAACAATTTACTTATATGAGTTAAGAAATTGAGCGCAGTTAACTGTAGAGTAGTATATGGATAGATAAATGGGCATCAGTTGGATATATATTTCTTATTTGACAGCAGAAATTAAAGCCTTGACAGCCTTTGTACGAGGGCAATCCAATAAAACAAGTTAACACAACAGAGGCAACTTTTTAACCAGAGAAGATAGCAAATGTTTCTATGCTAAAATTCTTATAAATGTTTTATTTAGTCCCAGCACTCCAGGTTTAAGAGAAATTTTTGAAATTTGCATAGACATGTGTTCAACGAGGTTTGCTCACATATTCTAGGTCCTGTAGCCACTCTTTGAAACCTATTCAAACCAAACTGGTTTCTACGTATACTTAATTGCATAACGAACTCGAAAAACCATAACTAAAGTATTGTTCTGATTTCCAGGATGCCATTATTTTAATTTAAATATGATATTAAATATTTCAATTTTCCCACAAGCTTAAAATTTGTTTAAGTCAGGACTGCAAACCGGTTCGGAGTTGAACCGCTCCGGAGTCGGAGACTCCGGGTTTTTTGGGAAGTTGGAACCGAACCCGCATCGAAGCAACAAAAGGGTTCCCTGCACCCAAACCGAAACCTGAACCGGAGCAAAAAATGTTTAACAAGGGTTCGATTCATAAATATATTTTTTTCATATTCTTTGCTACACTTTTCGCACACAAGCTCTGAAGTCTTCTGCATAATACTGTAATATTTTATAAAAGTGTTTAGAAAAACGTTCTCACATTTAAAGTTCAGTCGCAATTCTTACATCTGTTATTATGGATCCAAAAAACCATTATTTTTGACCTTAGATCAAAAACAGAGAAAATAAGATCTGAACCACGGTTCGAACCTGAACCTGGGTTCAGCGACCTTCCGAACCCGCTTCGTGAACCCAAAACCCAAATTAGTTTTTCGAGGTTTGCCGCCCTGGCTTAAATTTATCCAAACGTTGGAAAATATTAAAAAAATTTGGAAAAACTTGAAATACATTTTTTTTATTTCATAATGAAATATAGGAAATTTTCTGAGAAATATTACTTTTTCCCCCAAGTTTAAAAAATTTGTAAAATTTAATGTTAATTCAAAAAAAAATCCTAGAATTGATCCGCCGATTGAAAAAAATCACAAAAATAAATACTCAAACGAGCATTGTGCTCTTAATTTTACATTAAATTTTTTTTATAACATCGTGCTTTTAGAAATTATGGACTAAGCTTTCCACTTATTTCACTTCATAATTATCCCAAAAATTTCCTAAAATTCTGAAATAAACTCTACCTGTTAATCAGCTCCGAACAGTCTCTTCCTACTTTTAAACCTCTATTTTAACGTATTTATAAAATAAAATGATCCGGGGCTCAATATTATATTATCTCATTTCAATAAAAAGCCGACAGTGTACACTGTAAATTACCTATTCGAAAATATCAATCTGGCACCTAGCTCAAATGGAATGGCGTCTTGTCGGACTGCACCATCGGACACGCGTGTGGTGACACGCTGCCGAGCCCACTTAAATAATTCGTTACTTTGCTTGAAATTTAGAAATGAAACCCCATTTGTCTCTGTCCATCTTTTTCTTTTGGTCAAAATTAAATGTTTTAGTTTCGAAATAATATGAAAATAAAAATATTTGCCGAAATATCAAATTGCTGCTATTTTGCCTGGGGTTCGGGAGTAACATGGGCCACTTGAACGTACTGAGCATTGTAAGTCAACGTTCATTCAATCAGATAATTTTGCGATTTTTTCCAATTAACGGAAAAATTTTTCGAATTTTGTAACTTGTGGAAAAAAGTTAAATTTCTCAGAAAAATTCAATTTTTATTTATATTTAACTGAAATAATGGTGTCTTAAGAATCATAAGAATAATTTGGTTTTGAGTGAATGTTCTGGTTCGAACGTTGGTGCAGTCCATGCGTTGTACAATTTTAATAATTTTGGTGTTAAATTGTTTGTTATTTGTAATCATTTATAAAAATCACATTCGACCTAAAATATAGTATAAGTAATTCTACACTTTTTCTTGATTTGTTATTTCACTTTCCTGCCCATTTTGAAGTCATTCGAACTAAACCATCCATATAACAGATGAATTCGCTAGACAGAAGGTCAAGTTTCTGATGTCTATTATTTTTTTGAACTGAACTGAACCGATATTTTAGATTCGGAACAGGTTCGGGTTCAGCTTTAAGTTCTAATGAGTTTCGGTTCAAGGTTCGGTTCACAGTATTCTGAAAGTCGGAAATCCGGGTTCGAACCGATTCGGTTCAAAATTGGTTTGCAGCCCTGTTTGTCATATTGTTAACTTGTGTAGTTCAGTAATTATTCTACAAAAAATCTATTTTTTGACAAAAATGAAATGGCGAAAATGTTTAATATTTCCCATATATTTCAACGTATTTTCCTTGAATGTCCGATTTATAAAAAGACAACACTTTATTTTACCAAAAAGATGTGTGAGAACACAGCAAGGGTCTGAGAAGGCAGATTCAAAGCTAACCTTGCCCTTTGATTTTTTATGATTTACTTAATGTTTGTGTTTACCAATCATATCAAGATTAATTGTTGGTATAATTGTTGTTTATGTAATAGATTTTAACAGCTCATAAGTACCTCGGTTTATGCCCATTTTTCTGCACCTAGCACGTGCTCTTAGTTCTCCTCTTGTTTATTTATCAATTTTGCGTTTTGCACTAAATTTTTGCTTGTCGGCACTTCAATTGCTACAACAGTTGACTTGGTGCAAAGGTGTGAATGAAATTGAACAGGTGTCACTCATTTTCATGAATTTCAAAGAGAATCCCATTTCCCGCCAGTTGGTGAGACGGAAATATTTGAAATTGATCAATGAGGCACAAAATATTGTATCAAAAAGATCAAAGCAAGACATTTTCTTTTCAATTGCAGGGTAAATGCCTTTGTGGACAGTACATCAGGGCGAGACTGCGTCGAGCGGGAGTACTCAATCGTAAGGTGGTTCAAAGACTACGCACCATCCTGGAGCCCTCCTCATATGTGGTGTACGAAGTGTTTCCGGCGCTCAATAGTGTAAGTTGTAGTTGTTATCCCCTCCCCCCACTGCACTCATTTGTAATCTCTTTGGGAACCTTTGGCAGATGGGCGAAGAACTGGAACGCATGCATCCGCGTGTCTACACCAACATTTCCAGACAATTGTCGCGTGCACCTTTCGGTGAGCTGCAGGACAGTGATATGGCTCCCATGCTGCTGAATCTGGTGGCCAAGGATCTGTTCCGTTCCAGCATTACCTGGGGCAAAATCATTTCCATATTTGCCGTCTGCGGTGGCTTTGCCATTGACTGTGTGCGTCAGGGTCACTACGATTATCTGCAATTTCTAGTCGATGGCCTGGCCGAAATTATTGAAGATGATTTGGCCTATTGGCTAATGGACAATGGCGGTTGGTTGGGCTTGCAGAAGCATATACGACCACGTGTGGGCGAATTCACATTTCTAGGCTGGCTAACCTTGTTTGTGACCATCTCGGCGGCAACGTACATGGTCTCGAATGTATGCAAACGCATTGGTTGTCAATTGTATTCGTTGTTGTTCTAGTTAAGAGAGGGTTTTTTTTTTGTTAGCATGTATACTCGTAAATCATTCCTGATTTTAATTAATTTGATATATTGATAATTGTTATAACTTTTGTTGTCTAACTTAGAGCCGGGCGCAATAAAACGTTCGCTTAAACATTTAAATTTGAAGGTGGCGCTTATGGAGTGGCCAGAGCTTTGAATTAAGGAAACGATGAGTTTTTGGTTTGACCGCTATTGATTTTTATGGGTAAAATACTAGAAAACTACTTTGACTGATGGTCACCCTAATTGAAAATGCCCCAATTTTCGTTGACGGTCACACTAGTCGAGTAAATTGCCTCAATGACAAAAGGTAAACACAAAAGCTAAAATTGCTGATAAATCAAATCATGTCATGTCTGGTGAGTTGTCTCCAAGTTGCTCCAGAGCCCAAACGTCTTATTGCAGCAAATCATTTCCAGAGTTTTACTTGGAGGAAACTTCAATCGGCTCGTCTGAGCACGTGGAGGCCACTGACGAGGATTACTTTATAGCAGATACCACCACCCAGGAACTGTATTACCATTGTGAAAGCTGTGGCAATCACTATGAGTGCATAGAGGCGTATTCCAAGGAGCATAGTGGGCAGCCCGGTAGCTGTGGTGTTCCTGAAGTTGAAGACTCTATGGACCAAGAGCAGGAGATTTTAGAAGCAGATGCGCCGCTCTGGGATGTAATAGAGGAAGAGCCAGCGGCCACGCCTGAGGAAGAGGAAGTGGAACAGGAGCGATATTTTTGCTATGATTGTCATAGCATTTTCGAGAATCGTGACACTGCCGAGGAGCACATATGTTCCCAAGTAGAGGCTGCCACAGCCGAACCCAAGAAATCCACACGACGCAACGCGCTCCCACCAGCAGAAGACGCCTCATTCTTCACCCAATGCGAGATATGCAATACCAAATTCAACTCGTCCAAATCCCTAAAGTTTCACATGCGTATGCACGGGCAAGTGGTGACCAAGAGCATACAGGATGCGCTGCCCGTGGGAGCCCATCAGCAGTACAGCGAACTGGATCAGTTCTACTGTGAGATCTGCAACAAGAGGTGCTGTTTTTTCAGTTTCAGCACAAAGAATCCATTTTCATTTCTTTATTGTACCCACAGCTTTGATGAGAATCTTCTGGAGGTGCACAAACAAATGCATCAGCAGCAGTCCAGCAAGGAGCAATACCTGTGCAGCACTTGTAATCGCCAGTTTGACAATCTTACCAACTATGAACTGCATTTGAAAATGCATGAGAAGCAATCAACGGCGACGACGACGGCAGGCAAACGCACCTCACCCCCGGCTGGGAATAAGGAGAAACCAGGCTTTGCCTGTCAGTACTGCGAGCGAGTCTTCCTACGTCCCTATGAGAAGGTGAAACACGAACGTGTTCATACGGGCGAGAAACCCTACGCCTGCGAGGTGTGCGGCAAAACGTTTCGTGTCTCCTACTCTCTCACCCTGCATCTACGCACGCACACCACCATCAGGCCATATGTGTGCACCATTTGCAATAAGCGGTAGGTAAATCGAACGAATCCTAATTTTCGTTTGGCAGTTATTTCATTAGGGACTTACATTTATCGAGGCGTTAAGTCCCAGTGAAATAACTAACAAAAGAAAGTTCACTTCAACTGGGAAGCCCTTTTAAAACACTTCCTACTTCCACAGCTTCAAGTCGCATCAAGTATATGCCCATCATTTGCGGACTCACAGCTCGGATCGTGAATATGCCTGTGATATGTGCCCCAAGACATTTCGCACCTCTGTTCAGTTGTATGGCCACAAGAATACCCATACCAAACCGTACAACTGTGCCGTTTGCAATCGTCCTTTTGCCTCCTTGTATGCTGTGAAAGCGCATATGCTGAATCATCATGAAAGAGGAACCGCCACCAATAATACCTCGGCCAGTTCGGCGAAGCCAAGCCAAATACTAAATAAATTTTGTTGTTTGATCTGTGGCGCCGAATATGCGCGCCTCTTTGCCCTGCGCCAGCATATGAACTCAGCCCATGCCGTGGAAGTTCCTCCTGTGGAGCAGCAAGTAGTGGAGAACGTTGGCAGTTTAACCGATGACACAGAGGCAGCTGTGCTCCTAGCAGCCGCTGAGGCAGATGCTGCTTATATACAGGCGGTTGTCAACGATGTGGACATAGGCACTGTGCCCAGCTATGGCGAGGCTACAGAGGTGGGTTAAAAAGATTACCAATCTTGACATTGCTTAAATTCATTGGACTTTTCTTGCAGTTTCAGTTACACAGCGAAGAGATCATTACGGATTGGCTCAAGTGAATAAAGGAAATTTTTACATAGCAAACAAACTTTATTGGGGTATCAACTGGAAAGGGTTAAATCTATATAAATATCTGGTCTACGTTCAGGCCAGTCCGTTGGGTTAAGCATTTAAAAATGGAGAGTAGTCTTAAACTAATTGTATAAATCTTAAAACGTAGCCTTTGGTGGCAATTTCTGCTATTCCTCGCCAGCTGCCTGCACCTCTTCCTCCTCCAATTCGCTGGTGTCGTCTTCGTCGCAGATTTCCTTGAGCACGTCCACCAGATTCTTGGCCTCATCTAACTCTTTACGCATGATGTCCATCTCCTCCTCCAGCCCTTCGATCCGTTCGTGCAAATGTTGATTTTCGACAAGCGAATCCTCCAAAGCCACGCGACGTTGCTCGGCCAACAGTTTGTAGTAGTTCTCGCCCGGCTCACAGTCGCTGGTCAAATCCTCGGCTGTGATGGGTTTGTCCGCCTCGTTGCACTGTACCTCGGTTTGTGTGTGAGCATCCTGTTGGCAGGATGTGCTGGTTCCTGTGGTCTCCACGCACTTGCGTTTGCCGTATTTTGGCGTTCCCTGGACGCCGGCCTTCAAACGACTCAGTTGATCCACGATGGAAACACGTCCGCCAACCGTCAGATTTTCCTTGTCGTTGGCGTTGATTCCCTGCAGGGGTTTTAGAGTTTTGCGCTGTTGCTTGAGATGCTCCTGCTGCTCGGCCCCGCTCTCGACTTGGATGTAGACTCTGGCAGCGCCCGCAGACATTTTCAAAGCAGTTATTGGTAGCTGTTGGTTTTTGTGTTCAGTTGTGTGGCGATGCCGTTGGTTTATGCATTAATATTATCCCGCTGCTATTTCCAATGTCGTCTTGTAATGGCCGCCAAAAAATGCTTTAGACGCGTGCAGTTGCTCAACACTGTTGTGGCTGTGGTCTTACAGCACTTATTAGAGATGGGCGTCACTGGCTCAGCCGCGATATTTAATTAACCGTGATCACGGTAGCGCGCGACTATTTTAACTGTTCAATTCGTTTTCGTATATCACATTTTCTAACTGATTGTTGCTGCTGCATCTATTTCTGTTAAGCTAGATCGACGATATATTTGTTTTTAGTGAAGGTGTTCGAGGCATATTTTGGTTTTTTTTTTCGCAATGAACAGAAGTGTTCCTATCTTGGATGGCTGGTTCGTGCCCAAATAAACAAGAAATTCTTGCTTGAATTTATCGAATGCTTCCAAAACGAGCCACTCTCTTTGTTTTTCCATTCTTTTTTTCTTCTTGTTGCTTTTTTCTCCAATTTTTACAAGTTGAGTTATTGCTTTTATGTTTTGTTATTTAAATTTGAGAAAAAAAATGACGAAAAAACGAAATGAATACCACACTCAGCTAATTTCCCAACTGCAGCAAATCTGCTTTATGTCATTATAAGGGAATCGTGCAAGATTCGTGAGTGGCGCAAATCTCTGAAAAAAATTAAATGCGTGAGTCGGGCGTCTTTGTAAAACCGTTAGTGACCATGTCAGAAAATTCGGTCGCGCGCCCATCTCTAATTAAAACTTAAACGAAACGAAAATATAAATTAGGCCTTATGCAGCAATAGTGGCGAAATGAGATCTGATTCCGAGGCATGGCCAAAATATTTTAAATTATTATAAAATCACTGCAACAAATCAACTAGTCCAAATTGAGCATACCTAAAAGTAACGAGTCATTACAATATTGGCCCGCCCCCTGCCAGTGTTGCAAGCAGATATTTTCGCACACTTAAAGTAGAGAATTTCGAGGGGCGAGCTCCCCACCCACCCAGGACGAAAGATAGAAAACATGTAATTTGGACAAGTTGTGACCAGAAGTCGTTATCATTTTCATTTTAATCACTCATCCCACCCACCTGCACTCACGCCACAACCACCGAAACTATGGATCACAATGAGATTTCCATGTGGATGGATTGCAAACTGGATACACACGACAAGCGGGCTCTGGCTCTGCGCTATAGGACCTGGACCAGATGTCAGGTGAAAATCGAGGCCATTAAGTGTGTGCCCTGTTTCCTGCGCCTGAGTTTTCAGTGCTCCTCTTTGGACGAGGAGGCGCTCAGCGTATCGGTGAACGTGCCCGGAGTCAGCCTGAGCCTGGCCACTTCCAGGACTAAGCAGCATTCGTATGGCTTGTTTTGGACCCAGAATCGACGCGATTGTTTTATATACTTTGCGCTGGAAACGGAATTGGCTTGTCGCCGCCACATGAAGTGGATAAAGAAGTCCATCAAGAATCTGGAATTGTACCGCCAGGTGTTCCTCGAACAACGGCGCTTAAGTCGCACGCCCAGGCCGTTGCCCAATTTGCCAGAATGCAGTCATTTGGATGCGAGTCACTTGTCGGCTCGCGTTTCCCAGATCTATGAGGAAATCTTTGAGGGCAGTTGCGTCTCAAGGGCGTCAATAGCTTCGGGAATATACGAGGAAATGAAGCCAGCTGTTTTGGAGACCCCGTCTCCCCCTCCGCCCTTGCCCTCGATGCTTGCCTACCGCAAGAGAATAAATACGTTCGAGTGTGTTCCCTTGGGCAAGGGTGAACTACCACGCAGCAACACCAATCCCGAGTCCGAAATGGCCAAGAAGAAGAAGTACAAAAATATGTTGGACAATATCTTTGGCGCCAGACAAAAGCGCACGGGCTCGGTAAGTGAGGAGCCTGCCCAAAAGGAAGAGCAGCTGGTGTTGTATGAGAATGCACCAACTCCAGAGGCCCCCTTGAAGCGCACCTCTCAATTGACTAAGTCGCAACGAAATAGCTTCTCCAGTCCGGATTTGTCCAAGCTCAACTTTTTGGACACCTTTGGTGAGGCGCTCTTGATGCAGGCCAATGAATCCAGTGACGAGCTGAACATAAGCTTGGACGATTCGGTCATTGAAAGCGAGAACAGAGGAGCACTGGTAGCCCAGATTGTTAGCCATTTGCAAACGAAAGCAGAATCGCTAGAGAGCCTAAATCTGTCCGGGCAACTGTCGCATAATTTCAACTTTTCCGCCTGCAACACTTCCACCATCAATTTGGTGGGCGCCAATGGAGCCGTACCTCACAGTAATCTGTTCAATAAGAAGAACAAGATACTGGTGGACGATTTGACCGGCTACTGTGTTATGGCTCCAATTGTAAAGAAGGAAGAGCAACCAAAACCACCACCCAGCACAGCGTCCACTTCTTCGGGCTACTCCACGGGCTCCTATAGTTCTTCCACCAGCAGCTGTAATACCGAGGACCAGCAGCAGCAGATACAGCAACCACCTAAAATTGTCCAGGCATCCAATGAGAGTGACATCTATGAGCCAATGCACGTTAGCAGCTCCTTAAATGGCACCGCAGCTGCGGCCAGTGGCTTTGCCGATCATCTGTACGAGAATCTGTTGGCCGTGAAGGCAGCTCAGGAATTGGAACAGCCCGGTCCACTTAATTTTGTGCTCAGTACCAGCACACCCACCGAGTCTCCACTGCTGCCCGCCTTGCCCCAGAAGGGAACACCCAAAGAGACTTCCCGGTTGGAGCAGGAAGAGGACTACTATCAAACACCCAGGAAATCCATTATAAGTGTAGATGATAAGATACCATCGTATTATCCCAACAGTTGTGACTCACTGAAAACCAAACGGCTTCGCCATTTAGTCAATCCCAAGCTACGGAGTCAGCGCAAAGAGAATCTCTATATATCATCGCCACAACAAATCATTGAACAACGACACAAGACTAAAACTCCTAGTACCCGTAAGACTGCCGCCCACAAGATCTCAGAAGGGGTCTATGCCGTTACGCAGGCCATGATCAAACGTCCCACGAGCACCACCACTACCACCACCAACAACAACAATAATAACAACCACAACAACAACAACGAGCTAATGGAAGAGGATCATCTTGATTTAAATCTACTTAAGAATATTGATTTCAAATTTGATGACGGCGGAGAAATGCTTAAGGAGAAGGCAGGCAAATCGCCACTGTTGAGCATATTGCAACCCCAGCTGGAGGATGAATATGAGAATTGCTTTCAGGCAGCCGAACAGGCCACTCGCTTGCTACAGAAATATGCCACATTGGCCAAATTTGGCAATTCACCCAGCAAAGGTGCCAAATTGCAGCCAAAGCCACCACCCATGACACAGTCACAGATGTTGGAGGCGGCGACAGCGGCCGCCGCGCCCACAGCAGCAAGCTCGGGAAGCATGAAAAAGTTTGCCTCGTTGCCGCGTTTCAAGAAAATTGACTTTTCACCACTGAAAATGAGAATTAATAATGTGCTGCAAAGGAATAGTCAACCGACTTCGCCACAGCAGCAGCAACAGTAATTTATTTAGAGTTTAGGTATCATTTATATGAGGCGAGGAGGGAGAGGAAGGTATCTAAAAACCAGAAGGGAGATGTAAGATGAACTGGAGATTACTCTGAAATATGTATACCTGAAGATAAGCCAAGCAACAAATTCATTTAGAAGAGACACATCAACTAGATGCTATTTTAAAGACCTAATGATCTTATCCCCTGACCTTGCAAAAGTCTTTACATGCTGGTTTGCACTTTACCTCCAACTGGATACCAGTATAAGACCAGATAATAACACCTTGAAGATTGCTTTTTAAGGCTTTTGCTTATAGAAAAGACTTGTACTTTTTTCTACAAATGAAACCTTATCGAAAGATCTGAAAATCAGGTCTATAATCCAAAAGTTTAGTAGGAACCAAAGCTTAACTGAATTTGGTAAGGGGGTTCGCCTCAAAGAGTAAATTAAAACCTGTCTTAAAGAAGTTCTTGGCAATGGCATAGCTAACTTGTAGTTAAGGAGAATCAGCTTGACCATTGTATTTGAAATCTAAGCCTCTTTCTGCAGTCTTTAAGATGCATAGCACAAGTCTAAGAACCCCTGACATTAAGGTGACCCATTTGAACATCGTTTGTAGAATTATAAAGTTCAGAAAAGTATTTTAAGGGTCGTTTTCTCATCTTCCAGATAGCTGCTATGTGTCAGATAAGCTACGATTTAACTATGTTATTTGTTAGTTTATGTGAAAGATAGCTGTATGTAGAAGATGTGAAATCGGCCCTAAATCTAGGAATGTCTTAAGATTTTGTACCGCCCGCTTGAACTTCAAACCTCCCCCATTTTAGAAGCATATGGGAGGCTGATCCATGGATCATTAAACAAGTCACTAAGATATCGTAGAATAGGAGTGGGTGGATATCTTTTAATATACCAATTTCGTCATACTTTTTCCAACAATTTGCACACTGAAATCATCTAAGTTTAGACCAACTTCAGATCAGCAAAGTCGCTTTCAGAAATGGTAAAAATTAAAGGTAACCATTTGGATATGGGAGTTAAAGTTTAATGTGCAAGATGTAGTTTAGAATATGGCATTGTGCATTCTAGAAATCTGACCCTTTAACAATCATATTTCACTGCTCAGTTCATCTTAGCATCGATTCCCCTCAACTTAAGATCTTTAGCAAAATATGCCAGTATTCCATTCATTCTTTCTTCCCTCCTACTTCTTGTAAATGTTTCCTAATCCTCTCATAATCATCTTAAAAAAAAAATATCGCTTAAATTGAAATTATGTATGCTCTAAGTTCCCTCTTGTGATTGTTTAATATTAAGTTTTTAAATGTTTTATTTAATTTAATTGTATGTAATACGCTTACCTCTAGCCATATATATATATATGTTTGTATATTGTATTGATTGACAAACCATATCAACTTGTAGTACATCAATTTTTAATGTCTATGCTCAATTATGAAACACACCGAACTAAACGAAACGCTTTTATACAAATTATACAAACGAAAACACCTAACTATATTGTTGACTCATTTAAGACGACATGTTTGTTGAAAAGAAAGAAAGAAGAAAAACCAATTTAGTTAAAGAATTTTTTAAAAAGAATGCTCTATACAAATGAAAAATTTGAAAAACCAAATATGCTTTACCCACAAATATATGTATTTTTTCTCAATGTTCTCAAAATGCCGATAATGTGTAATTTGAGAAAATGCTTTTTGGCTTCGCTTGACATATCAACAAAACTAAATTAGTTGAAAACCTATCAAAATTGCATATTGCAATGGCTTTTAAGTATTTTGGCGCATCGAAAGCTCAATTGTACCGTGACTAAAATGTAAGCTTAATAAAAACGAACAAATATTTGCTGCAAAACGAAATGGAAGTGTAAAGAATGCTGGGAGATCGGTAAGGAAATGTTACTTTGTGGGGGGGTTTTTGGGACTATTTCTTTTTATTCCATTTGCTGCAAAACGAAATGGAAGTGTTAAGAATACTGGGATATCGGTAAGGAATTGTAACTTCGACGGTTTTTGGGACTATTTCTTTTTTTTGTACCAGCGATCAAGAAGAGAGGCTCTCTATAGCTCTCTGACACTCACTGAAGCATTACTTCGGCAAGCATTCGGCACGAATTGCCTAAGGTGCTCGGCCCCTGGGGGCTATGGGTGAACATCGCTGTTTTATATTTAAATTGTCCACATGATTGGAAAGCATAGAAGGAAGCATTTCCGACCACATAAAGCAAATATATTCTTGATCAGCATGACGAGCTGAGTCAATATAGCCATTTCCGTCTGTCCCTCTGTTTCTATGCTATCTCCTCCGTCAGTTTTAAAGCTATCGCTAGCAAATTTTGCACGAAGTCTTCTGGTACAAATAAGCTGCACATTTGTCGGAACCGGCCGGATCGAATGACTCTAACATATAGCTGCCATAGGAACGATCGGTCGAAAAACTAGTTCTAGTGAGAAAAACTCCGTATTTACTAGTTTTCAATGCTTCTTCATCATTCTGCCAAATTTGGGCGAAATCGAACATCTAAATAGTATAGCTGCCATAGAAAAGTAAGGTTAGAAACATAGTATTAGTAAGAAAAACTTGTTTGTTTTCAATGTAAACCTCTTAAAAATTGGCATATATCTATTTTATAAGCGTTCACACAATTCTTCAAAGTTTTGTCAAAATCGGATGACTATATGTTATAGCTGTCATGGTAACGATCGGTCGAAAAACTAATTTTAGTGAGAAAAACTTGTTTGTTTTCAAAGAAAACGCTTTCAAACTTTGTATTTCTCAGTTTTCTATGCTTTTCCACAATTCCACTAAGTTTGGTCGAAATCGGACATCTATATACTTAGTATAGCTGTCATACAAAAGTAGAGTCAGAAAAGTAGTCTTATTGAAAAAAACTTGTTTGTTTTCAGTGTATATGTCCTTTAAATTAGTTAAAAACGTGCTGCAAGGGTACACAATCTTAGTTAACTTTTCTATATTTTTATACTCTGTACCGAGTATTATAAGTTTGTGCAAAAGTATGTAACATCCAGAAGAAAGCATCTCCGACCCCATAAAGTATATATATTCTTGATCAGCATCAACAGCCGAGTCGATATAGCCATGTCCGTCTGTCCGTCCGTCCGTCTGTCTGTCCGTATGAACGCACAGATCTCAGAGATGGTAAGAGATAGAGGTTTGACATGTATGGGACATATGCTTCTTATGTCTGCAGGCAGATCAAGTTTATTTTCAATTTTGGCCACGCCCCCTCCAGCCCCCGCAATTTAGAAAAAACGTCAAATCTCCCACAGTTTTGAATATAGATGGCTTCTTCCATCTGGACATATTTAATTATTAGGATAACTTATCGATCCGCCATAGGAATGAAGAAGATCGGATGAACGGTTTTCGAGTTATGATCATAAGACAAATTTTCTTGGTATAGAGTATGTTATAGTCGGGCTTGACCGACTTTCTTTCTTGTTTATCTTCAAAAAGGCTTGGTAAAGATTTATCCAGGTGATTTTTATGAAAATTATCTTTCAAATGTTGGGCGGGCATAAGAACTTTAAGAATCCAAGGTATTTTTCCGAATAGGACACTAAGGAACATCGAAATATGATTAGTGTCCTCTGTAGAGCATGTGAAATTCTGCAAACTCCATTGACCTAGCAGTTCCAGTTTAAATGTATTCAGTTACCAGGGAAACTTGAATTCGCGTTGGTCATAAACAAGTCTCTGGAAGAGTACGGCATAAATGTGGATTTATTTTGCTATACGTGGCGTGTTCCCGAGCTGACACTACAACCAAATGTTAGCTATTACAGACAGAATAAAATAAATTTTGATGTACAAAGCAAACATAGACTTCTAAATGGAAATGTAGAATATACGTTCAACCCTTCTGTCGACCCCCCCACCCAAAAAACAAATGTATTGATCAACTCTACAATCAAATATAAATATCAGCATACACACCTTATTGACTAAACCAGCTTAAAAGAGGAACTAAAGACCATGGAGGAGGAGGATTCTAGAGTTAAGAAGGCAGAGGAGCAAAGCAAGCCCTTATTGGACGAAGTAATTTATCCGGACATTGAGCCAGGTATCATTAATCGAGCCATGATTGAGGCTTCCTACTTGGAGGAGGTGCGTCGAGGCGAGGAGCGGCGACTGCATCAACTGGAGCCTGTCGTTCTGGACGAAATCAAAACCATCCGCTTGGAATTCAAAAATATTCTTCGCATGGACCATTTGTGGATCCTGCCGAACCTCACCAAGCTCTGCCTGAACTGCAATAAGATTGAAGCGATTGAACATATCGAAATGCTTACAGCGCTTACAGAACTGAATCTCAGTTTTAATTTTATTGAGAAAATTGAAAATCTCGATACTCTGGTTAATCTGGAGATCCTGTCGCTGTTCAGTAATCGCATTGAGATATTGGAAAATCTGGATAAGCTTGAAAAACTTGTGATATTGAGCATTGGAAACAATTTGATAGAATCGGTGGAGGGTATTGAACGCTTCCGCTTTATGGACAACTTAAGGGTGCTCAATCTGGAAGGTAATCCCGTAGCCAAGAACCCAGATTTCTCCTTACCCCTCTATGTAATGGCCTTGCTACCAAAACTGAACTATTACGAGTACACATTTATCAAGAACGAAATGCGCGAGGAGGCTTACACGCAGTTCTATCGCGAGTTACGTGAAATTGAAGATAAGCAGGAAAAGGAAATTCAGGCTAGGGAAACGGAAGAGCGAGAAGAGTCCGAGGCCAAACGGTTGGCTTCTAGTTTTGTGGAGCACTTGGATGGCCATCAGCTGTACGAGTCCTTATGGAGAGAGGACGACGATGGGCGTGTCTTAATGCTTGTAGGTCCGCAGGCTCAAGAGCTGGCCGAGGAATACGATAAGGATATTTTCGAACTTACACAGGAGATTTACAAACTGGGAATTGATCGATTTATGGAGCGAGATGAGGAGATTAAAGACTTTATGAATAACCTGCACGATGGCCAGGAAGAACTGCAAGAAATGGGCCAACTAGAAATCGAGAATTTCCTACAGTTTAAGGAAAAAATATTCGAAGAGGCACGTGCCACAATTCGCCAGTTGGAACTAAGTACAATGCATGGCGACGATGAGGACACACCGGAAAATCTGAAACTCTCCGATACGGTTGATAAGTTGCATGTGCACTTCGAAGACGCCATGAATGACATGTGGCAGGCACTGATGGCTCAGGAACTGCACCTACATGAGGCCATAGAGGAAACTACCACAAACTTTCACCGAAAGATATCGGAGCTAATGTCCAAATTTGTGGAACAGGCTCAAGCATATTTTGTACAGCTGCGTGAAATATCTGTACATTTTTCGGAAAACATGACGGAAATTGTAACACGATTTATATCCACAAAACTGGCACTTCAGGACTTTGAGGATGTGCCCATGGAGCTGCGCATGTGTATGGAAGATCGTGATGCCATACTAAACCTGATAGCAGGCATGAAAGATTCGCATACGTTGCGAATTGATGAACGGGAGGATCGTATGGCGACGCGCAGCAAAGAGTTTATTGATGTCATGATCGAGCAGCTGAACAGCAACGAGATTCAACGACATCGAGCCAAAATATTGGAAATCAATTGCTTTATTGAAATGATGACGGATGCAATGGCATCCCTGCCCAATGATATCCGAGACGAATTGATGGCCGAGGAATACGCTTAAGAATATTTATAACATTAAGATTGATTGTACAAAATTTGAGAGTATTAAACCAACCTGAGATATGCAAAACAATCTCAAAAAACCATCAGTGCTTGGACACATAATAGCGTACGCCGGACTCGGTCAGAGAGCGAGCATTTTTGGCCAGCAGCATGGACACTGACAATGTGGGTGTGGTGAAGCAGCTGCAATAGATTTCAAATATTAGTTTGACATATTTTCATATATATGATTTCCATCTCACTCTATATAGGGTTCCATTTCCTCCAGCGTCCATTTCCTTTTGGTTTTAAATAAAACCTTCAGGCGTTCCATGATCGTTGTGGGCAGCTGTTCCTCGGCCAGCGAGCGTATACACGGCTGGGCTCCTTCTCGATCACAAATACCCAGTCCGCGTAGATACTCCATCTGGCAGGACATGCCCTCGGGTAAAGCCTCCTGCCAGGTGCGCATGAATTCCTCTTGTCGAAAACGCAAGCCAGGCTGCAAAATATTCTGTGCCACAATTTTGGCTACCAGCTCCTCTCGGTACCTGTATTTATCCGGTTGTCCCTGCTCCGTATAAATATCAAACAGTCCCGCCACAATAGCCTCGGGTGCGATGCCCTGTAAGGCTTTTACAGTCTCCTCCCTTTCCACTTCATCCAAGCTCCACGAGTTCTCAGCAATTAGACCCACCATCAGGTTGACAATGCGATACTCGTACTCATACTCCAGCACTCGCAGGTGACCTTCATATTCCATAGCCCGATACTGACTCAAGCCATCCATAAACTGAGCTCGACTACACTGCACTGTGTCCAGCAGCTGTTGGAAATTGAAGAGCAACTTCCTCTCTATGCAGTATTCGTTCTCTGGACCCGAATAGCGAGTAAGCTGCAGCAGCTCGCCCAGCTTGCGATAGCGTGGCCTTATCTCCCGACACTCAAAGTACTCATGGAAAACGGCCAAGACCTGCCGCTGCTCGAGAGTGCGGGGCACTTCCAGTTCATCTTCGGTACTATCATTGAGACTCCTATCCAGCGAGGAGTTGGCATTGCCAGTGCGGGGACTTTTCAAGGGCGACGTACTGGTGGCCGCCGCAAACTTCAGCTCTGGCACCAGTAAAAGACTGTTGGAGATCTCTGCCCCCTTGACAACGTAGGTACGCTCATCCGTGCAGAGGACAATCTTCTCATGCAGACCGCCTTTGAAGTGAAGCTTTTGACCCTCTCGTATTTGCTTTAGCATGTGGTTATCGAGTTCCAGCAGACGCAAGTTGTCCGCCACCACCTCGGCCGAGGGGTAATAAAGTGCCTGAGTCAGTTGAGTCAACTGGCGCTCATCCAATTTGGCATGTTTTACTATGGTCTTGACATCCTCCGGCGTGCGCTTATAGCTGAATATAGGGGAATAGAGGAAAGGTGAGGAAGGGTGGGAAGAGGCTTTGATGGCATTAACTTACAGTTGCGGAGCATTCTCATCCACCTCCATCGGCGAGTCCATGTCAACAAATACAATTTCGAGCGGGAAAACATTGAAGAGCGTTGCCACCTTGTCACACTACAGTGAAAATGGCACAGCTAGTTTTTGTACTTGTAAGCTTGTGCAAAAGTATGAAACAATCAGAAGGACGCTTTTGCGTTTCTATAAAGTAAATATATTCTGTCTATATGGGGCAGTTCAAGTGAATAAAAATACTTTTTGAGCACTATATCTCCTTTCTGTGGAAATGCCCATATAAAGTCATTGGCAAAAAACTACCTATCCAAAAAAGTTCAAAAATTAATTTTTACATAAACGAAGACATGAAATTTTATATAAACTATATAAATAACAAATAAGTTGTGTCCTTTAACCCGATAAACAGCAATGCCTAAGAACTTAGTCCCTTTAATACACATAAAGTTCAATATTTCAACTGCAGCTCTTAACTTTAAAAAGCAGGGACCGTAATTATTGTGAGTTCTATTATAAAAATCAAACTTTAATAATTATTTTTGATTTTCATTTTAAACTCAAACAACTCAAAAAATAATAATTAAATTTGAGTTTTAAAATAAAACTCAGAAATCATTATTATAAATATTACTCAAATGTCGATTACTACAAGTGTACTATAAATTGTGGCAAGATTGATGCATATCCCTAGTAAGTCAATCAAGTCGACCCAGTAGAACCCTATGCCCTAAGTTCCGGGTTTTTAAAAATTAATGATTAATATAGATTTTTATTCATTTTACTCAAAAAAAAAAATTATTAATTGAGCAATAAAATAAAGATCATTATGGAAATAAATAGAATAGCGAAATACAACCGTATTCAATTATGATACGTGTTTTCATGCGGGTACATCAAGTTAATGATTTTTGAGGATGAAAAATCTACAAATAATCATTATTTACGGTCCCTGTTAAAAGGGACTTTTATTTTTGCATTCAGTAAGAGAAGTTTATGGCCACATTAAGCTACGTTAAAATCAAATCATCTAACTGATGTTTCACTGTATCTTAAATCACTGTTATGCGCGCAGCGTTGCCACCCGGCTAAACACGCAACATGTGCAGTTTCTTTGTTGTTTTTCTTATTAGATCAACAGCATCGTGAGCATGGATGAGCAATTGGCTGCTCAAAAAAATTGGACAGATGAGGAGCGCTTGGAGCTGGCTGCCAAGCTGGATGCGGAGCTGGATGCTTTCATCGATGGCCTAGAGAAGAAACGCTACGAGGAAGGCTGGCCCGAAGATCGCTGGCAGGAGGAAATGGACAAGCATCCGTTCTTCATGAAGCAGGCACCACAGCCTGGCGATGAAGTGCATCCCATGTTTGAGGGTCTGCAAAAGCTGAAATACGATCCCGAGGAGAATACACGTGATGAGTTGGCATTGAATTACAAAGAGGATGGCAATTTTTATATGAAACATAAGAAATTCCGCATGGCCGTCTATAGCTTCACCGAGGGCATTAAGAGCAAGAGCGAGAATCCAGATGTGTTGGCCGTGCTGTATAACAACAGGTCGGCTGCGCATTATTTCATTAAGAACTTTCGCTCCGCGTTGAGTGATGCCCAGCGGGCGTTGTTTTACAAGCCAGACTACACCAAGGCGAGATGGAGGGCAGCTCAGTGTGCCCATGAGCTGGACAAGTTCGATGTGTGCACTCAAATGTGTGAGGAGCTACTGGAGGTAGATGTAGATCACAAGGAGGCTAAGGCGCTGCTGCATAAGAATAAAATGAAAAAGGTAGGTGAATTTGGAATCCTCTGGAGAATAGCACTGAGTGGTTAACATTTTTCAGCTGGAAACGGAACGGAATCAGCGTAAAGAGTTGGCCGAAGCCAAGCGTCGTTCGGCTAGGTTTCAAAGATTGCGAGAGGCACTGGAACAGCGCTGCATAAAATTCGATGACCAGCGCCTAAACCAAAAGCTCCAAATAACCGAGGAACTGTTACGGCCCAAATTCCTGCCTTTGGAGGACTATCCAGTACACTTGGATGCAGATGATGGCAATACACTTGTCTGGCCAGCAGCCTTCTCTTATCCCGAGTTTCTGCTCAGCGATTTCCAACAACAACTGCCGGAGACAGCTACGATGGGGGACTGTCTGAAAACACTGTTCGCGGAGCCGCTGCCCTGCGATAAGGATTTAAACTATCGTTTGGGCAATGTACATGTGTACTATGAGAATCGCAAAGCGGGTCGAGTGCATACGGTGCAGCTGGAGAAGAGTCTAAGGGAAATCATCAATGAGCAGGGTTTCTTTGTGTCGGGCGGTGCTCTGCTGTTCTATGTGGTGCCCAAGGACACACGGGTGGAACAGGAGTTTATACATCAGCAGCGAAGGCCACTCGTTTATAGTTAATTGGATTGGATTTAGTGTACATTAAAGCCACAATTTTATTTGAACTAATTTCGAAAGTGAAAATTCCTAATTTCTTTTGCGTTTATTGCGCTGTTTCTTGGCCAATTTCTGATCCTCTATGGCCGCCTTCATGGTTTCCACCGCGCTTTTGTTGTGACTTTGACTCATTTCGGAATTGCCACTTGTGCTGGGATACTTAAAGCTAAAACCTTGAGGAAAAATGGGCTGAGCCAGCAGTGAGTTGAGCTGGGCACGCACCGACTCCACATGCAGGCGATTGCGTCGACGCTCTATGATAAAGGGATCCTCATCCTGGTCACTGCCCCTAGAAATAACACATTGTAAACAGCTCAACTTGAATAATTGGATTCACTTACGATTCATCATTATATCCATCGATAATCATGTCCATCTCCTCGGCATGCTTTTTCATCCAGCCCCTTTCGCTTTGAGTGCGTCTTAGTTTCAGTTCCTCACGGTCCAAATCTCGAGCCAAGCTGACACGCTCACGTACATTGGCCAGAAAGCGTTCCGAGATGGGAAACAGAGGTAAATCCTCGGCTGGAATGATTTGAATAAACCAAAATAAATCAATGATTCGCCTTGATTATGTTGCAGGGCCGACTTACTTCTATCTAGGGTCTTGTACAGCTTCACATAGTTCTTGACCTCTCCCGGTTCCATAAACATTACCGTAATGCCATGTTTATTGGCCCGTGCAGTGCGTCCCGATCGATGCACATAATTTTCACTGGTGCGTGGCACTTGATAGTGTATGACATGCTCCACATTGGGTATATCGAGACCGCGAGCAGCCACATCGGTGGCTATTAGCAAGCCAGTGGGACAGTCCCGGAAACGTTCCAAATTCTTGAGACGTTGTTTTTGTATCATGTTGGCATGCAGAGGCAATGGCTGGCACTCCAGTAGGCCGAAGAGTGTGGCCAGACGTTTTACACAGTCAATGGAATTGCAGAAGACAATTGTACGACCAGGATGACGTTGGATGAAATAATACAGATAATTATCCTTTTGATCAATGGGACACAAGAGACGACTCTCGGTAAGGGTTTGAGCGGTTTCTGTGGAAGAAAACTGAGTTTTAGTCGGGAATAGTTTATGGTTTCTGCTGCTACTTACGCTGGCTGTTGGTTATGTCCACAATCTTGGGCTGTGATATACCCAGCTCTTCGATGAGGCTCTCAATCTTTTGGTCTACCGTTTGTTTTACAAATTTCGAACGTTTTCCCAAATTACGTTCTGGAAAGATTTTAGAAAAAGATTAGTTGGAGGTCAGAGCATCACTTCTAGGCACTTACTTTGCATATGATCGGGCAGATCATGCACCAACGTCAAGGTGGCCGAGTACACAAAGTTCTGACGTAGTTGCTTTTTCTGCTCATCCGCATTGAGCACTTTGAGCAACATTCTCAGCTCCTCGAAGTGTCCCTTTTCCACCATGCGATCGGTCTCGTCTATGACCAGAAAACTGACATTTTCCAGCTTATTTAGATGCTGATTACCCTGACCATACAGCTCCCAGAGACGACCTGGTGTGGCCACCACAATTTCCGGACACTGGCGCAAGACACGCTCCTGCTTGGCCACGGCCATGCCACCAAATATTGCAGCCACACGCAGGCCGGTGTATTTGGCTGCAGCCACTAAATGATTCTTGACCTGAACGGCCAGTTCGCGAGTGGGTGTCAGCACTAGAGCATACAGGGCACGTTGCCTGGACTGGGCAGAGGATTCGTAGTCACTGTCCTCCTCATCGCTGGCCCCCGACACATGGTCCAGCTCTTCGGGTGGTGGAGTTAACTCATGATCATCCTTTCGTGGTGGTGGCTCTTCACCTTTTACTTTGGGTTTGTGGCGTATGCCGGAAGTGACATTACGCTGTTTCAACTCCATGATGCCTGCCAGCAGGGGTATGCCAAAGGCCAAAGTCTTGCCGCTTCCCGTTTCAGCGGCTCCCAATATGTCCTTTTTGCCGTGAATAGCTGCGGGCAGAGTCAGTGCCTGGATTTGTGTGGGCTCTCGAAAGCCCTGCTCGGCCAGAGCACGCAGAATTGTGGATGGTACACCCAAACCCTGCCAGGCGGACAAAGATAAGTCCTCTGTGTCTATGGTTGTGGGCACCAGTTGAGGAACTTCATCTTCACTGGGCACTTCATCCTCTTCCGATGAGACGGCTGGTGGTCTTAGTAGGGCAAATCGATCCGAAGCATAGTCATCACTATCAGTCTCCTGATCCTGCTCCGCTTCCTCTGCAGGTTCCTCCGCCACCTTGCCTGTCTTCTGCTGCTTCCTCGCTTCCTTACGTCTCTCACGCTTCTCGCGTTGCTTTAGCATGCGCTGCAAGTGCCTTTCTGCCAGTCGTGCCTTCTTGCTGCTTACCTCTGTATCGCTCTCCGTATCAGAGTCTTCCTCATCCTCGCTGGACTCCACGCGTGGTTTTCTCTTCTTGCCCTTGCCTTTGGTTTCTCTTATGTCCTGCTCTCGGCTCTTCAGCAGCTTCTGTGTGGACTTGACCAGCTTGGGATTGTATTCTTTGAGAACTTCCAGTCCTATGAGACCTTCAAAGCCACCACCATCGTCGGATATCACTTGGCCTTTGATTTTTACCTTTTGCCAGCTTTCCTTTTTGCTGGGTGCACCATTTGGAGTTTTTGAGGGGGGTTTTTGAGAGGGTTTGCTTTTAGCTACCATTATTTATTAACAAAATGTATGTAAAACTGAAAGTTAAGTTAACCGCGTGCGAAACAGCTGCTTAGTGTGACCATAGACACAAAGCAAGGAAATCCAGAATGTGCCGTTGGCAATCAAAAGTGCCAAAAGTAGATTTGCTGAGTGGCAGGGATTTGGTAAAGTGGGAAAATTGGATAACCCCTCTTATTTTGTTGAAAACTGACTACGTTCGTTAGTTGCATGTGTGTCGTGTGTGGATTGCACATCACCAGCCTGAGGATGACATTTCAACATTCTATAACATAGAAGGGAAACTCATTCAACGACTCTTAAACATTTGCCTCTTGCCTCACCGTGCTATTACCACATGCTTGCGGTCATACTGACCTTCGGTATTTTCAGCTGCAACGGTCACACTAACTGCAAGCGTCAGCGTCGATTTTTTTTTGTTGTACTAAAAGTTTTAACCTTTGTTTAATTAGACTTTAACAATGTTTTAAGTGTTTATGCCCAACTCACAGCAGACTTAAGTTGACTTTAATCAAAAATGTCCACCGTTGATAGTGTGCGGATGTTACTCCAGTCTCTGCCGGCAGCTCAAGAGCAACTCCAGCCGGCCGGAACCAAAGCAATATTGGGCATAACAACAGCAACAACAACAACTTCAGGAACAACAACACCTTTGCGCGCCAGAAATCCCCCCCAGCAGCAGCAGCAACAACAACAACAACAACTGCAGCAGCAGCTGGCTCTGCAATGTACGCCCGAGAAGTCCAAACCGGGCAAAGCAGCTCCCGAAGAATTCTGGCGGGATCTCCACCAATTCCATGAGCGGCGCGGGTGAGTCTCCGCTCTCCCAGCTAAATCTGCATTTCTAACACTTGCTTTCTGCAGCACTCCTATGATTCAGGCAGCCAAGATCAGTGGCCAGCATGTGGATTTGTATAAGCTGTACCAGGAGGTTACGGAACGTGGCGGCTTCAACAAGGTCAACATGCGCGACGAATGGGATGAAGTCTACAGTGCCTTGGAGACGCTCAGGGAGCGCTGCGTCAATGGCACTGCCGGGATTAAGCATATCTATCGACGCTATTTGGATAAATTTGAGAAATTGAATTTCTTTGGCGAGGATCCCGACAAAATGGAGGCCTTGGAGGCAGCCATTGAGAGTGTGGATATGGGCGGCGGAAGTCGCCATCGCGCGAGGGTCTTGGCTGGCGGTGGAACGAGCGGCGGCTTTAGCAGTATTTTTGGTTCTATACACGGCTCCAGCTTGCCCGCCGTGCCCATGGCCTATAATCAGCGTCAACATATTGTGAATCTGGAGCGCAGGCGGCATCAGAAGATGTCCACCCAGCTGCATAGGCACAGCAGTTATGAGAAGTTGATGTTGTCGCTCATCTCGCCTCTGCCCAACGAGCAGGACTTTGCCATTAATGTGTGCACTCTGATGGCCCATGAGGTGAGGCACACCCTCCAGCTGGTGGAGTGTCCGAAATTGCTGGATGTGCTGTTGGCCCATTTGGGTGTGTATGCGGACTACACGATAAGGAAACTGTTCCAGCATAGCTACGAGCAAGTGCGTCACCATTCGCAATGGAATTTCTGGCGGGATTTGCTTAATGATAAGCCGCAAATATTGGAACTCTATACGGATGAGCAGGCGTGGTTGGACAATGGCTTGATTAGCAGGGAAGAGGATCCAAAACAGAGGAAGGAGGAAGATCCATTTGAAGAGCTGGACTTTTTGAATCTGAAGCGCGGTCAGGGTACGGATGAGCGCATGGGTCAGCGGGTGTTGCAGGTCGTGCAAATACTGCGTAGCTTGAGTTTCCATCCAGAGAATCTGCAATTGTTATCCTCGAATCGCACGCTATGGCGGTATCTGGTCATGGGAGCCAATGTGCGTTGGAGTAAGTGCTTTAGAATGGTCCCTCCTATCAAGATCTCACTCACATTCTTTCTTTGTCTGGCAGGCAACATTCATATTCAGGCTCTGGAAACGGCGGGCAATCTGGCCCAACAATTCGAACTGCAGGATCCCACCACGGATGTGGTATCACGCAATCTGCTGGCCACTCTCTGCGAGGGCGTCGACTCCAATGATCGGGCTGTGATCATCTGCTGCCTGGAGATAATCTACAAGCTTTGCTCCAAGGAGGGCAACGGCCAGCATATTAATCGCTGTTTGAGCCTGGATTTCTATCAGCGTTGCATGTTGCTGTTGTCCCTGTCGGATGTCATGTTGCTGATCTTCACACTGGAGGCCATTTATGCGCTGAGCTCACTGGGGGCACGTCCCTGTTCCATGCTGATGCAGGTGAGAGGCTTGGTGGATCAGCTGGTGGCCTTGATAACTGTGGAGGCGGGCACCTATGGTGTGGCTGGTTGCATACTTATGCGAGTGGTGGAGGTGGTGCCCGGGCATATGTTGCCTGGGTCTCAAAATACGACCACAACAGCAGCCACTACGCAGGCAACACCACTAAAGTCACTGCCCACCACAACGGCTCCAGTGCCTCCACCTACAGCGGCCCAAACGCAGGTCTTACCACCTCAGGGAGAAGCGGCAGTGGCTTTGCCCATGCCCAGTCTGCCGCAGGTGCAGCTGCCCGTGCCTAGTTTGCCGCAGGTGCAACTGCCACCTGCTGCTACAGCTACTCCAGCAGCAGTTCCATCTATACCCAATCCACCCTCGACTCCTCAAAGCTTCACACACGATGATGAGCAATACGCCCTGGCCTGGTTGGGTGCCACATACGAGCGTGCTGGCCTGGGTCATGAATGTCGTGTGGAGCAGCAGGAGCTTTATCGCATCTATCTGTCCCACTGCCAGAAGGCAGGCAAGCACTCAGTGGTCAATCACATTCAATTCCCTCGCCTGGTGAGGCTCATCTTCAATGCGACCGTGGGTCCGGTACTGGTGCGTCAATTGGATGGCACCGAGCTGCCTGGAAATCATTACGTGGGCATTCGGATGCGCGCGCAACCTTTGCTGTTGCAACAGAAACTGAAAACGAAAGAAGCAATCAAACCATTGGAGGCCACACCTACACAAGTGGCCGAAGCCTCACCAACTCCAGCTGCGGTCGAAGAGACCGCCGCAGCGCCCAGCTCCTCGCTGATCAAGAGTCTGCTGGCCAACAAGGTCACCGAGCGCCAGCAAAAGCAGAAAGCTCAAAGCCAGCCACCGGCCTTGGTGCCCACCACATCCACCGCCTCTTCCTCTCCCACTCAACCCATCAAGGTGACCTCAACGGCCATTAGTGCCTTCGTTAACAATCCCCTAATGCAGCATACTCCCGTCAAAGTGGGCCAGACCACCATCAAGCCACTGCATCCGCAACAACTCAGCATGGACAAGAAGCCCACGCTCATTGACTCGGCTCCACCGCCTTTGGCTCCTCTGAGCGGGGCTAATGTGATGACTAAGGATGCCAGCGGACGTACTTTGATCATCAAGCGGAAATTGACCACTGACGAGGAGCAGAACAAGCGACTGGCCTTGGACAGTGCTGCTGTGGCCGCCAAAGAGGAATCAGTGGTGACGCCTTCCAAAAATGCAGCCAATCTTTATGCGGACTTGGCTGCTTCTATACTAGAAGATGAAGATTTGGATGATGTGCCGCCCCTAGCCACAGCCAGCAACCAGGACCAGCAACAACAACAGCAACAACAACAGCAGCAGCAACAACAACAACAACTGCAACTAATTCAGGCAAAAGCTGCTCCCAGACAGTTGCTGTTTCCCTCGGCTGGGCCCAACTCTCCACAGCTCAAGCTGGCCACCACAGCCACCATTAAGACGGATCAGGGACTGCAGACAGTTCCAGTTATACTGCAACCCAAATCCTCACTAGAATCCGCACCAGCAACTGCCCAAACGCAATATGTGTTGGCCACCAATCAACAGGGACAAACCTATCTGGTGGCTCAGCAGACCCAATCGACGTCATCAGCTGCCACTCCTCTGCTGGTCACCCAATCGCAACCCCAACAGCAGACCAAAACCATTATCATACTCCAGCAGCCGGGAGGAGGAGTCACCGGAGTGGCGGGTGTATCGGCCACAGTAGCCTCGGTGGCGGGAACTCAAAAAATGATTATGACCACGGCGCAGGGTCAGCAGGTACTGGTGACCACCACCACAGCGACGCCTTCGCCACATCCTCGTCCCGCGGGGCCGCAACAGCAAATCTTCATTACACCCGCACAGCCACGTCCGGTGCCCACGCTAGCTGGTGCAGGACAAATGTCACCATCCCTGCTGTCGCAACTTAATCAGATACCGGCCACCATTAAGCTGCATCAGCCACAGCCACAGAATGCAAATGCAACTGTTGGCCAGCCGCGTCTGGTCAAACCCTCAAGTCCAGCTTTACCCATACCCCAGCTGCAGCAGCATCAGTCCATTATACAGCAGCATATCATTTCGGGTCCAGCCACATCCGCAGCGGTGGCTGGTGAGAAACGACAACTGTTGTTGGGTGGCGGCATCAAGGAAACCACATTGATTACCCAAACACCAGCCACGACGGCACCCTTGCAGCAGAGTCAACTCAACTCTCAGACGATTATCACCACACAGCCGCCGCCGTGCGCAACAGTGGGCGTGGCACTGCAACAGCAACAGCAGCATATAAGAAGCGTTCTGGAGCAACAGCAGCAGCATCATCCATCAATCATTCAACAGAAGATCAGCATGCCAGCAGTGAGTAAAGTTAGACATTTGGTTGCCACTTAAGTCTAAATCTGTTTTTTTTTTAAGATCGCGGAAACGGCTAAGCCCAAGACGTTGACCACCAGCATGCCTATAACTCAAGCCAAGAAGCCAGCGCCGTCACCGGCTATGCCAGCTTTAAAAGCAGCCACCACAGTGACCACCTCCATCGGCAGCATTAGCAGCAGTGACTCTACGCCAGTGTCGGTGGAAGCCAAGCCGGCAGAGCAGCAATTAACCACAGTGTCAGCTGCTGCTGCTGCTGCTGCTTCGACAACCACAACTGTGTCTGCTCCTGCTTCTACTCTCACACCACCTCCTCCTCCTCCTCAGACTTCGGCAATGGCTGCAACTTCTGCTGTTCCCGTGGACGTCAACTGGCTGTTCATATGCGACTGGCGCAATTGTCCCAGACGCAAATTCAAATCTCTGTCCGAGCTGCAGCATCATGTGTGCAACATCCATTGTCCAGATCATTTGGATGCCGGTGCCGAAATCTATTGCCAATGGGGCACGGGTCCCGGCTTCTGCGATAATATAGCACGTAAGCGTTATTCCCTTATGACGCATCTGATAGATCGCCATTTGACGGTGGATGATCTGAAGACCAGTATGCAACGTCGTCTAACTACGGGCATACACAATGTGGCACCTGCTCAGCATCCTGTAACCATAGTACGCAATGTGACGGGCAATGGTCAAGCCAACACGACACCAGCAGCGGCCACTGCGGGAGCAACAGCGCCTGCTACTGCCGGTGCTGCTACTGCTCCCTCCACAGGCTTAGGCCTGGGCACCGCAGTGGGCACTTCAGCTCTGCAGGCCATCAAACGGTATACGGCCGATTTTGCCAACTCCAAGGAGCTGATGGATGAGAACGAGGGACCTGTGACCAAGAGCATACGTCTAACCGCCGCTTTAATACTACGGAATCTGGTTAGCACCACATCGACAGCCAAACGTAGTCTGAAACGCTTTGAACCGCATCTGGCCAATGTGGCACTCAGTAATGTGGAGGCCAGCGGTGTGCTTTCGCACATTCTGTACGAGCTGAGTCAGTAGATGCACGCTGATCCATTTAGTGGTTAAGTAAACATGTATTTTTATAACTTTCTTTTATCGTAATTATTAATCAAACATTTGACCCTGCACTAACCAACTCAGACCATTAAAATGTAAACGTCGAAACCCCTTAATACTTTCATTACTTAAACCGAGCAGGAAAGGAAGTGGAAAACTATTTGGTTTGTCAAGGGAACGGAAGACCGAACCATTTTAAAGGAATTTCGAAAGAATCTGCGAGGAAAAATACAAAAAAGGTAACAGAAATTGTTCAATTCTTATCTGCAAAATAGTTCATTATTATTTAAATGTTTATAAGATGCGAAGTCGGCCCATAGATGTATTATCCAAGTCGTTTAACCTTTAAGCTGCACAGTAACAGTGTCCTAGACGGGTTTTACACGGTGAAGCAATCTTCAAGATGTTTTTAAAAAAAAGCTCTTGCTTGTAGAAAAGAGGTGTAAAGGTGTCGCTTGCCCCTCTATACCTTTTTCCCACAAACGAAAGCTTTTCCAAGAACTTCTTGAGTCTAAGACTGGATTTACACGGTGGAGCAGACTTCAGGAAGTTCTTGAAAAAGCTTTCTTTTGTAGGAAAGAGGTGTAGAGGGCAAGCTTTACAAGGATGAGCTTTTTACTAAACCGTGCAAATTCTATCTTAGACGGGTTTTACACGCTGAAGCCATCTTCATGAAGTGCTTCAAATAAAGCTTGCTTAAAATTGTAGAAAAGAGGAGAAAGTGACAGTACCACACCGCTTTGCTACAAACGAATGCTTTTCAAAAAACTTCATTAAGTCTGCTTCATCGTGTAAATCTCGTTTTAGTTATAAAGCTACCCAACTGCACGAGGATTCTCTTTGTTTACATCACATTGAAAATGTGTCGGAATTGGAATCCTGATTTTAGTCTTCTAAGAAGCGATTGTGGAAATCGGTAGAAACTTTTTGTCATTGAAAGAGTCGAATGAAACCCACTTTGAATTCGAAGTTGATAGCAAAATTTCATAGCAGGTTTTAGAGCTGATCTTTTTCACAATTCCTGAAAAGGAGAATCGGAAAGGGAAATTAAGAATACTTTTGATTTCAATGATATAGTTCGTTAACTCAGCAGTTATGAACAGCTTCAGACCTTGAAAACATACGAAGCGGTTCACTCTGGGGCTCGAACCTGCAAATTTGGTTGGGGTCGGGCTCAGAAGTCCGCTTAATGGGGGGGTTATGGTATAATGGGGCAAAAAAAAACGCATTTTAAATAAGTTTTATGGCCGAAACTACTTAATATTTTGCAATACTTTAAATGTATCATTGTTTAGTAACGTTTAAAGTATTTTTATGAATTTTCTCACGAAAAAATGTTGCTAAATAACAGAGTTACAGCCACTTCAGGTAGGAATTAATCTTCCTCCGGTGACCTGTATATTTAGGCTTGATATTATCCAAAAAAGATACGAGTTTTTATCCATCATTTGTGTCAATTGGCTCTTCGGCTGAAAAAAAACAATAATTCAAAATCGAAACTTAAAGTTTTTCTTTTTTAAATATGCAAAATTTAAGATAAAATAGTTAAAAAGTCGATCAAGCCCGTCTATAATGTACTCTGCAAGTCCAAAAGTACTGATTACTAAATATGTCCAAAAGATATTTGCAGTTTTTTTCAAATATGGATGCAGGTATGCCAACTGGCTCTAAGCCGAACGGAATCGCTAACTCCAGCTGATAAACCGATCCGGCGTCCCTTTGATTGTGTTGAGCCGAACAAAAAATCGCAAAGGCACAAAAGGGACTTATAAAAATATGTAATTGACATTACAGCCCCAAAGGGCCAAAAGTCGAGCTACTCTCAATCTCTTGGTAAAAGAGAAAGGAAAGGTACCTACAGTTTAACGCGGAATCCGAACCGCAAAGTTTCAAATTGGCTTGCATCCAGGTTCTATATGTGTACAAGCTTAGTCTTGTCATCGCTATCTGAATTAACAAGTTTATACAATGTCAGATGGTCCATTCGCGAGTTGATTTAAGTTAAGTGAGAAACAGGAGCACTAAACGGTTTTGGAAAAGCCCATGATTATCAGCTTAGATGATCCCTAAATGTTCGTATATTATGAGACAGATCTTAAAATTCCATATTAATTTTCTTAGGGATTCGGGAAAATAAAAAAATATTCTATGGCAGACCATAAACCTTGAGCCTTTACCAGCAGGCCTAACTGAAACAGTTCCTAGGTACTTCAGTGGTGATCGGAGATCATAATATTAACTACTTTTACTCGTTGTGATGAGGGAGCTTCACTTAAAAAGATGGACAGCCAGGCAAGTAGATATGTTAAAGCTTTTTTAAAAATTTTACCATTTTCGGTAGGCAGGAAAAAGGAACATACAAAAAAACTTTCTAGAAACAGTTCGTCGAGTAGTATTCTTTCTTTTTCTTATAAAAAATGAATTTTCCACCTTCATTCGATTGACATGATCGCAGATTTCGTCGTAATCCATTTGATCATGTCTACAACTAATATTAAAGACTCTCTGGGAAGTACAAACGCGATTCTAAAAACCTCATGTTCTTCCACTTAAAACAAATTCGAATCATTTAACTTTCAGAAATTCTCTTTTAGTTTTGGTTAAAACAAAACAAAATATAAATATTGTATAATTGCATAATGGAAATTTTTTAACTTATGGATAACGTACCTAAACATTAACATTAGTAATTTTGAGACAGAGTGCTTCACCGGGTTGGGTTGATGCGGAATAATTATCAATTAGAAAGTAACACAATCATTTTTGAATTTTTCAATCAAAATACCAAAAACTATATAGAAAGAGGCGGCAAGCGTCCGTGAATTATTGCACCAAAACCGTATCATGCTCTTGCACTGAATAGAAATCCAAGGTCTTGGCATTATTATCCAAGTTCACCACCAGCTCCGGGTGTTTGCCATCAATGTAACTGAGCTGGGGCACTTGTCCCGTCAAATGAAAACGTTTCATCACCAATCCCTGCAATGTTTGCACTGTTATCATGCGGGGAATTTTCTTTTCCCAAATGCCGCCTGAAGCTGGATGCTGAATGAAGACTTTGATGAGGTTTGATTGCTTGGCTTGCACTAGTGGCACAAAATCTGCCGGTGAGCCGTACTCTAAAATGAAACGAGACAAAAGAGTGAGACTTGAAATGACATTTAAAAGCCATTAGCTACTTACTCTTGACCAGCAATGGATAAGTGCGATGCTTGCGGCAAAACTCTCGCATGGCTTCAGCTCCTTGTTGCGTCACCTGCATCCAATCCAAGGCATACTTCTTCCATATATCGTACTCCGCGCCGCGCCGTTCCTCCGCTTTCACTTCCGCCCGGTTGATGTATTGTAAGCCAGCTATACTGGCCACTGCCTTGGATACCATTTCATCGAAATTAGATTTCAAGTGCGGCGTCTTACTCAATCGCTTAAGCCCCGGTAGTTTGTCCAGTTCATTGAAAGCATCCGCCTCATTCCAGATGGGATTATGCATCAGATTAAGGCGTTCCAGTTTGCAAAACATGTTAAGCTTAGCCTGCGGCTCACAATCTGGTAGCTTAATCTCCTCTATGCCGTTCTCCATTAGATTTAGCTCACGCAATGTCCTTAAATTGCCCAATTTGCAAACCTGATCAAAGTCCCTTATGTTTGTACGATGCAAGTCCAGCTCTTGGAGCTGCCGAAAAATGCTTTTAGCGTCCACCACAGCCAGCTGACTTAGAGGATTCTCCTGCAGGCCCAACGACACAATGTCGGGCCACAACAATGCCGTCTGCATCACATCCTGCCAGTCCTTAAAACCACAATTACGCAAATTAAGATGCTTCAATTGACGAAAAGCCGGCTCTAAGGCGGTGATTTCTGTTGATGTGGGCACGACCAAGCGATTCGAGCTGTAGTATGCAGTGAAATGATTACTTATAAGTTTATTTTAAGTTAATTTGTCTTCTCACCCCAAATTCAGGTTGGTCAAGGCGGGCAACTGACGAGTAATGCTGGCCACAATGTCCCAGTTCCATATCAGGGTATGACTCACATTTAATGTGGTCAGCTGCATAAGGTCCATTAGGTATCCAGCTGCATTCACAGGTGTCTCATCAACACTGACCTCCGACAGTTCCTCAAATTTGCTTTGTTTCCGTGCTATCTTATCCATGCCCACCACCTCAAAGAGGGAGGCCTGGAGACTAGCCTGAGCTTCACGTATGAGGGCAGCATCCACGTTACTCGAATCATAGTTCATATAACGTTCCCTGGCCGCATCCTCCAAGGTGGCAAAGGGACTCAGCTTGCCCGGCCTTATAAAACTGCCCGAGGTGGGCAATTCCGTTTGAAAGTAACGTTTGCCATCAACAATACCGTTGTGCTTCCCACGCATGCCATCATCCCACTCAATGCCCAGCCAGGTGCCCAGGTGACCGCTGACCTAAGGAATTGGAATGAAAGGTTGAACTTGCTGGATACAGCTTTCTTTCTACATCTTACCTCTCCCACATATTTCACTGTGCCATAATTATTGGCTATTTTGATGCGTGTACCCACTGAATAGAACAGCTGCGCCTCATCAATAACTCCAACCATTGTTGTTGTATCGATGTAAACGCACCCCACACACCCACACAGACGCAAGGGTCTTTGTTTTGGTTTTGGTCTACTTAAGACTGTTGCCAAAAAAAAAACTGGCTATGCTTTGAGCTGCTTAAGCTGATAATTAGATGCCACTTGGATTTTGATATTTAGTTTATTAATTAATGTTTTTCAAGCAATTTATTGTATTGTTGCTTGCTTCTGTGTGTTACTCATAGACAGTGTGACCATAGCGGTGGAGTAAGAGAGTTAGGGCTGGGAGAAATGTACGCTAGAGATGTGAGTGTATTTTTCAATTTCACGATGCACGAATAAACGGGGGATTGGTATTATGGTCGTTAGACGGTGTAGTTGCAATATGGAAGCTATTCGCAACAATTATCAACTTGTCTATTTCTGCGGAACATACTAACTCAAGTAATACGAAGGAATCGGTGGCCTACAAACCGTAAATCTTACTTCTTCTAAACCTAATTTCTGCCCAGAACTTTTGAACTGAATAATGGTGGTTACAACTTTTTAAGATGTAATCGATGTTTATTTTACGTATGGTAGGAAATTCGAATTTCTTGGTTGTTCTTTAAAATGTAGTTTGTGTGTGGATTTTTTTTTTACTTGGTAAGGTAGAGGCAATATGTATGTAATACATGTACCTATAGGCATGGTAAAAGAAGTACTGCTCAAAGTTAAAATCTCCAATTCATAACATAAATTGTTCACTTTAAATAAATAATCTAAAGTCAATCTTTTATTAAAGAAATATTTTATTTTGCCTTAATCTGTAGCCTATTATGTTTTCTAGCAACATAAATGGATAGCCACATAAGTTCGAGTTTTTCAATTCAATTTGTGACAATTATAACGTCAATATAAAAATTCGGTTTTAAAATTAAAAAAAAAAACATTTTTAAAATTGTTTGTAGTTTTTTTGATTATACAACATTTGGAAGTGTTGTGTCAAAATTTTAACTTAATCGGAGCAAAACTAACGAAGATACATCCTTTCAATCGACCTGAACTGAACTCTTTTTCTTAACTTTTGAATTTGAATGTAACCGGTTTTTGTAACAGCTATTAAAGGGTCATCCTGGAAGTAGGCAACATTATTTAGCGGTTCTAGTCCAGACTAACATCCGGCACCCCCAGCCTTTATAAAGTCAATAGTTTCGCTTATAGCTCCGGTGATTTTTGTCCGATCTGATTGTACTTTTCAGAATAGATAGATATTGGTCTTTGCTTGATCTATACGTTCAATACCGTAGCGGGGTTCAGACATTCTTTTTCTCGCTATTTTGGAAAACATCTATGTAAATTAATGGAAAATTAAACAGTTTTTTTAAAGAGCTTGGAGAAATTTCTTTGAATATTATAATTGAGTTTAGTTTAAGTTAATCATTAAAATGGATTCCAGTAATTATTCATCAATACTGGCTGTTTGGCTAGATAAACCCAACTTAAGAGAAGAAAAATTAAGCTCGACTGATACGAGTGTTGCAGCAACAGCTAATATAACAAATGCAACATTTTGAAGTTCTTCCCAATGATAGTTTTCGCAATTCGAAATCGATTACCGGTTTTATATTTGTCACTTTTAATACCCTTGCAAAAGGTATATTAAAATTGTCCAGATGTTTATAACGCATAGAAGGAAGCATTTCCGACCACATAAAGCACTTATATTCTTGATCAGCATGAGGAGTTGAGTCGATATAGCCATGTCTGTCTGTCCGCCTGTTTGTATGCTATCTCCTCCGTCAGTTTTAAAGCTATCTCCACCAAACTTTGCACGAATTCTTTTCGCACAAATACGCTGCACATTTGTCGGAACCGGCCGGTTCGGATGACTATAACATAGAGCTGCCATAGAAACAATCGGTCGAAAAACTAGTTCTGGTAAGAAAAACCTTTTTGTTTTTAATGTAAACGTTTTCAAACTCCGTATTTACTAGTTTTCAATGCTTCTCCATAATTCTGCTAAACTTGGGCGAAATCGAACATCTATATAGTAGAGCTGCCATTGAAAAGGAAGGTTAGAAAAATTGTCTTAGTATGAAAACTTTTTTGTTTTCAATGCAAACCTTTTTAAAATTTGCATGTTTTTATTTTATAAGCTTTCACACAATTTTTTAAAGTTTTGTCAAAATCGGATGACTATAGATTATAGCTGCCATATGAACGATCGGTCGAGAAACTAGTTTTAGTGAGAAAAACTTTTTTGTTTTCAAAGAAAGCGCCTCCAAAATTTGTAATACTTAGTTTGCTATGCATTCCCATGATTCCATCAAGTTTTTTCGAAATCGGACATCTATATATTATAGCTGTCATACAAAAGTAGAGTCAGAAAAGTAGTCTGTTTGAGAAAAACTTGTTTGTTTTCAGAGGATATTTCCTTCAAATAGGTTAAAAACCGTGTTGCAAGGGTATGCAAACTTCGGCTGAGCTGAAGTTAACGTTTCTCTTGTATTTTTTTTTTATATTAGCTCCTTAGCCATTCCATTTCATCTTCATCAGAAGATGAACATGGTGAAGAATCATTTATGCTTTCGTCCATTAATTCCTTTAGACGATTATACAATTCTGCTAAGTGTTTCTTTGCAAGCAGTTTTGGTTCTAAGATCAGAAATATTTGGTTTCTAGGATCCAAAAAGCAGATGTTAGAATTGGGACTGAATTTAAAATGTTGGAAAAACCCAAACACTTTCATAAAATATTACTAATAATAATAATATTGTGTGTCCCAAGCTGTGTTGAAATCGCTAGCAAGAATGTGAAAGAAATATTTTTTTGAGCCGAACCTTTTTTAACATTTTCCGGTTCAGGCAGGGAAAAATTTGTTTGCTACTGTTCGGATTCGGTTCCAGGAGTCTCCGACTCCGAGCCGGTTCCTGATTAACAACGACTTTAGTTTTCACAATTCAAAGTCAAAACGTTACAGTTTATGTCTAAATTGGCTTTGCCTGATCAGTCTTTTTCAGTGTTCTACAATGGCCTGGAAACAGTATCTTGCCTGTATAATTGCTTCTTTTGGTGCTTTTTGTGTGGGCACATCGATGGGTTGGACACTACCATTGGAATTATTAATTAATGTTTACTACAAAGAGTTTTACTGGATCTGTGCGAGTTTAACCTTGGGCTGTGCTATTATGGCTCTGCCGGCTAGCCTCTTTATCTCCCACTTTGGACGTAAACCAGCCATGGTCGGCGTCATCTTGCCATATATCGTAAGCTGGATAATGCTCGCTACTTGTAGACGGTATGCAACGGTCCTAATTGTGGCGCGGTTTCTTATGGGTCTCTGTGCTGGCGTGTATTTTGTCGTCATACCCATCTACTGTTCGGAAATCGCCAATTTGGAGGTTCGTGGCAAAATGACGGCACTCTTTGAGCTATATTTTGTGCTGGGAGTGTTGTATTCATTCGTTATGGGTACATCCCGCAACTATCTGGCGCTATGTATTACCAGCGCCATCTTGCCTTTGATATTCCTGCTCGTTTGGATCTTGCCGGAGACACCGAATTTCTATGTGCTGAAAAACAAACCGGAACAAGCCGGAAATTCAATGCTTTGGTTGCGCGGCCAAGATTTTAATGTGGAACAGGAACTCACTAAGATGCAGGACCGCCTGGGCAAAGAGGGGACTAAAAAAAGCAAATGGATGGGCATCTTTATTGTTATGGGTCTGATGTTCTTTCAGCATTTCACGGGCTTCTTGTTTGTCCTAATCTGCTCCTTGGATATTTTTGAAGAATCTGGCTTGAAAATTGAGTCGGGCTTCTTTTTCCTGCCATTGGTCTTCATTCTGTTCATGGCTATTGCACTTGTGGATGGAACTATAGAGCTGACTGGACGACGGAATCTATTGATTCTATCAGCCGTTTTGAGCCTTCTCCAATTGGTACTGCTGTGTCTTTACTACACGCTCCGGGCACAAGGGCTTGGAAATTTGCATATGGTGCGATGGACGCCCTTCTTTTCCATGTGTTTGTTTGTCTACTTCTATGGTATGGGTTTAGCATCAATTCCGAATGTTTTAATGGTAGAGCTATTCACGGAGGAGTTTAAAGTGACTGGCGTGGGCATTGCGTGTACATTTAGTGCTCTGTTTGCCTTCCTGAGCGAAATACTATCGTTATATTTAAGAATCTATTTGGGTATGGCCGTTGGTTTCGCCTGCTTTGCCATATTGTGTGTATTGGCGGTGATCTTCATCTGGTTGGTAGTGCCAGAGACGAAGGGCAGGACACTAGGCGAGATCCAGCAATCATTACAGGAGTTTCAGATACAAAATAAAAGGCCGCGGAGTGGCTTAAGGCACTCTGAAATATAAAATTGTTATATGATTAATATATTCTGTGTACTCATGTGTGAAGAATAATTTAAATATTTATTTTGGCTAATGTAAAAATACTTTAAATTGCAAAAGTACGTAACAGCCAGAAGGTGGCATCTCCGACCACATAAAGTATGTATATTCTTGATCAGCATGAACAGTCGAGTCGATATAGTCATGTCTGTCGGTCCTTATGAACACACAGATCTCTGAGATGGTAAGCGATAGAGGTTTGACATGTATGGGACATATCAAGTTTGTTTTCCGATTTGACACGCCCGATAGTTTTAAATATAGATGGTTCATACCTTCTAGAAATATTTAATCATAATTATCAGGATAACCTTTCGATCCGCCAAAGGAATGGTGATGATCGGATGAACGGTTGTCGAGTTATGATCAAAAGACTGTTCGCTGCTGCGGCGCAGTAGCAGCGCTGCTTGTATTAATAACAGTTTCTGAAAAAGTTATATTATAAAGTGAATTGTTAAGATAAATTGAAGACTTTTGTTTTAAAACTTAGTAAAGAAAAGTAATCGAAGGACTTTAATTATAAAATTCTGTAAATAAAAATCAGTCGGAGTTCTTAGGTTTGGAAACCCATAATAGACTTCAATAATTATTATATATTCGCATTTTAAGAAAAGAAAGTTAAGAAACTGTTATTATAAAACTATGTCAAAAACATTAATTATACCCGTTACTCGAAGAGTAAAAAAGGGTATACATAAGTCGTGCAAATGTATGTAACAGGCAGAAGGAAGCATCACCGAACCCATAAAGTATATATATTCTTGATCAGCATCAACAGTCGAGTTGATATAGCCATGTCCGTCTGTCTGTATGAACACCTAGATCTCAGAGACTAGAAGAGCTAGATCCACCAAAATTTTCAATGTAGACTAGTATTGTCTGTACGCAGATCAAGTTTAGTTCATATTTTGTCCACGCCTCCTCCCGCCCCTGCAATTAAAATATATGTAGAATATCTGCTAAATTTTTTAAGATTTTGCAGTGTTGTATATGTGGCCAATATTTGCAATCTCACAAACTTTCATAAAAATCGGATAATAAATGGCAGAGTTACAAAATGTTGCATACTTATTTGATCCACATGAGGTTATTAAACACTAATTTCCCCGAGTAAAGGGTATTTTGAAGTCGGGTAGGGCCGACTTTAACTTACGCTCTCATTTTTGAGTAATAATATTACAGTCTTTAACAGCTGTTAATCTCTGAGTAAAAAAATTAAAAGTCTTTTATAATATATTATATTTACTGAGTAATCAAATAATGAGAAAGCTAAGCAAACTTCGTCTGTGCCGAAGTTTTTATACCCTTGCAAGTGCTCGCTTAAATATATTCAAAAAATACCACTTTTCCCATTTTCCGACCGATCGTTCGTATGGGAGCTATACGATATAGTCATCCGACTTGGCCAAAAATTTGTAAAATTATGTGAAACTAACAAATACAAAATTGCAGGATGCTACCATTAAAAACAAAAAAGTTTTTCTAACTAAAACTGTTTTTCAGACCTATCTTTTGTATGGCAGCTATATCTTATAGTTGTCCGATTTTAATAAAACTTGGTAGAATTATAAAAAAACATAGTTAACCTACGATTGCAAAGTGTGGGGACGTTTCTGTTGAAAAGCAACAAGTTTTTCTCACTAAAACTAGTTTTCCGACCGATTATTCCTACCGATTATTCCTATATAGTCATCCGATCCGGTCGGCTCTGACATATTAGTTAGTGTGCAGCAAAAAGAAGACTCTGTGCAAAGTTTCTGCTCGAAAGCTTCAAAACTGAGAGACTAGTTCGCGTAGAAACAGACAGACAGACGGACAGATGAACGGACAAAGCTCAATCGACTCAGCTCGTCGCCCTGATCAAGAATATTTATAGTTTATGGGGTCGGAAATGAATATTTCTATGCGTTGCAAAATTATAATACCCTTCGCAAGGGTATAAAAATATCTAATATCTGTTAATTTTGACCATTACAATAAAACTCCGCCAATAAATGTTTATTGTGAATATCCCTTACCAGTTTTTTATGTGACATCTGATTATGCTGAAGCAAGTTTTAATAACAAAACCAGAAAGTTTTTCCCATAAAAACTAGATTTTCGACCAATCGTTCCAATGGCAGCCATTGGCTAGAGTCATCCGAGTTTTAAAGATACTAATACTAATTTTTAGCAGATACAATCGAGTTGAGTCCAAGGTCCCTCCGACGTTTAGGTGTGTGATTTCGTCTCCCTTAAAACCGGGCCAAGTCTTTCAAAGAAAATCTATAATTGGAGTCGAGACCTTTTATTCTTGTAACCCAGAAGATCTGTTCTTGAAAATGAGAATTATTATACTTGCAACCAAAATGATCTTTTCTTGGATCCAAGACCATTTATTCATGATATAGAGCATACTTAATTTAAAACCAAGAATGGTCGTTTCGAAAACTATGATATATTGCAGTATTCTTTGCTTGGATCCAAGCTTATTCCGTCTAACCATACTTTTGACATCAGATCTGTTTGATATCAAGTTTTTCTGAGTGTAGATTAACTGATTTAAAAAATGGAGTAAAATGTGTGCACACTATTTCCCCCAGTGTAAGTCAGCTCTATGCCATAGTCTTCCAATTCGCACGGTTCCGACACATGTAAAGAGTATTCAGTTTGGTTCAGTGTATCTCTTTTATGAAGCGCTATTTTCGTTTCCAAATTTCCGAATATTTTCATTATTGAGAACACCGACCCATAGAGGAAAGGAATTCACACAAATCAGTTGCTAATTTCCAAGTAGCAATGCAGTCTGATAAGAAGAACGATGGACTATTACAGCAGATATGTGGGATCATATGTATTAAGGAAAATGACAAACCATCTTGGAATCTTAATTTAAGCGAAAGACTGCAGGAATGTCGTATTATTCGTAGCATAAAGAATCGATCAGATATCCGAAACTAATCGGTTGAGTGGTTTAAACCTACATGGACTAGAGGTCCTAAAACTCATCATTGAAGTGAACCGAACCATTTTCCTTTTTGGTTGTAAGTTTGGAATGCGGTTTGCTCTTCGGTTCTCAGTTGGAATAAGCGGTTTGGTTTTGTATTGGTTCGGTTCGATTCACCGGGTTCCGATGATTATACCAAAGAGATTCAGTTCGTGCCTCACAAACTGTTGCCATTCGAACTGGTTTTGAAGAGCTCTGTTCCGGAATGGTTTGTATCCCAAATCTTTACACATTTCTGATTCTTAATTCTTTGAATTAACTGATACAACAATTAATATTAATACATTAAGTGTTAACATTTACGGGTATCTGATTTATCTGCAGTGTTGTTGCCAAAGCGAATCAATGGCTTATCAGACATCATTTGCTCTCGTTCCTTTTTAAGTTCTCTCTGTAAATATTGAAACAAGTTATTAGTTGATTTCTCCCCCTATTTTGTCCGATTTTGTTGCTGTTCTTACTCCATTAATATCGTTCTCCAAATCCAAATCATCTAGCTCTTCTTTCAATTCTGCACCTGGTAAATATTCAATAAAGTCATCCTTTGATTCTCCGATATCATCTAGTGCCCCATTGACGTTGTCTAATTCAGCTAGTTCATCTTCCAACTGTTGACAATCAACCAAATCTTCCTCAATATCTACTACTGGAGACATTAATTGTTCCATCCATTTAGTATAAGTCTGCTGAAAGTAGGCGCTCCCTTTCTCAATATGCGTGTCCATCCACTCCAATGTTGGTTTAAGCCACTCAAATATAGCCACACTGCTCTTCGGAGTGGTGGCCCAAATGCAGCCGGCCACAAATAGCTTAAGAAACATGTAGATAGGCATCCCGTCGAAAAATATATTGAGAATATAGTTTGGCAACTGGACAATCCCATACAAAAACCAATATTTTAGCCATTGACTCACGAAGTGACTCTGTCCCAGCTGCATGGAGCGACAAGAGGCCCAGGCTGGACGCAGGCAACCATAATACATATACACCAAATGGATAAGTTGTACCAAAAATATACCAGATAAATCCATTTCTTTTAAAAAATATATCGAAATGTTTATCAAATTTACGATACGATGGAGAATAGAGTAGTTGAGATTTGCTTTTGGAAATGTGATACTGGGGAATGAATGTGACAGATTGAGAAATACAGAGAGACTTAAATCAAGGCAAAGATGATGTGTGGCATTAGTCGGTAGATTATATATGTATCAGGGTTCGGAATTGATCTGTGCTCGCAGCTCTCGAGAGCCAGCTCTTGCTCTCAGCTCTCAGCTCATGGCACTCGGCTCTTGGCTCTGAGCCCTACGTCGAGAGCCATCAACCGGCCACAGCACACAGCTCTGAGTTATGAGCCACTGCTCAGGCCGTGAGCCCTCAACCGACTCTCGGCTCGTGTGCTACAGCCCACTGCTCTGAGCTTGAAGCGACAGCTCGGGAGCCGTGAGCCATCAACCAGCTCAAGAGCCGAGAGCTAAGGCTCACGAGCCGAGAGCTATGGCTCACAAGCCGAGAACTATGGCTCACAGCTCAGAGCCGATAGCTATGACTATCGTGCCGAGAGCCGGTTGATGGCTCACGGCTCCCGAGTTGAGTCATAGCTATCGGGTCTGAGCTGAGAGCCGCAACTCGGGAGCCGTGAGCCATCAACCAGCTCAAGAGCCGAGAGCTAAGGCTCACGAGCCGAGAGCTATGGCTCACAAGCCGAGAACTATGGCTCACAGCTCAGAGCCGATAGCTATGACTATCGTGCCGAGAGCCGGTTGATGGCTCACGGCTCCCGAGTTGCGGCTCTCAGCTCAGACCCGATAGCTATGACTCACGAGCCGAGAGCTATGGCTCACAAGCCGAGAACTATGGCTCACAGCTCAGAGCCGATTGCTATGACTAACGTGCCGAGAGCCGGTTGATGGCTCACGGCTCCCGAGTTGCGGCTCTCAGCTCAGACCCGATAGCTATGACTCACGAGCCGAGAGCAGGTTGATGGCTCACAGCTCCCGAGTTGCGGCTCTCAGCTCTGAGTCAGAAGCAGTGAGACGTTTAGTGCTCCCAGCTCTCGAACAGCAGCTCTCGGCTCTGAGCGAGAGACGAAAAAAAACAGAGCGCGCGGCTCGCTAGTGAGCAATTCTACACCCTGATATGTATATAGTAACGAAAAGTAGCCCATCTTTTGCTAAGCTTAAGGATCAATCAACGACACCTAACCTTACAATTTGTAAACAAGATCGACCTTTAAGAAAACATCAGTTCCAGCGATTTGTAGATGACGAGAATTCTGTTGCATTCCACAGGTATTGACAGGTCTTTTAGTTTTGTTTAACGTGTCACTTTGTCATGGAACAATATAATCGATTTATTGATTAGTTACACTTATCTGGTCCCCCACCCAATGTCCAGAAGGTACATTCGTTTTATGTATGCAAGTATGCCTATATGCTTATCAAGGTCACATCCGGCATAGATTTTTATAACCCTCAAGTGTGTGTAAATGTTTAATGATAATTTCCCTAATCAAATAAATTCTGGCATACGTAGACCCTAATGCAATTTGCATTGAATGGAGACCTCTCTTCATACCCATTTGTATGGCTGGTATCGTTTTTTTTTTGGTTCCACCCGAGTTTGTTTATTGTCGTGCGACTGTATCGGTGTAGCATCGTCTGTTGTTTCTTCTGGCCATTTACGGCTAATTACAGTTACGTGAGGTCACTTGTCGGCAACGGTAATGTGTCGCGTGTTCTCGGTTAGTCACTGAGCTTAGCTTACATAGTCGCATATATTAAATTGCCAGCGATTTGCTAATTTTAGGTGGGTTAATTTCGAAATCCGTTGAACTGTGAGGTCAAAATGAGATTGAATTGTGGAACAATTGGATTAAATTCCCTGGGCGTCGATTTTGGCAAATTGGATACAAGTTTTACATAAATGATAAATAAGTCGAACATTTCTGATGCACAGCACTAACTTAGCTTTGTGGTACACAATAAATAATAATAATTCAATTAGTTTTGAAAGAAGTTGAAGTTTTTTGATAAAACCATTGAGCTAGTATCTCTCACGTAACAGTCGTACATGTATTATGTTATTGTTTATACTTACTGGGCTATCAGTAGACGTTACCTTTAAAATAGAAAGTATATAAAAGTATTTACATTTACCATAATAAATTAACTGTGCCTAAGGTATCGGTTTTTTGCACTTTATCGCCTTGAAATTCCCAAATAGTTATAGCAATGCCGTAAGGCGGTGTCAGCTGCTGATTTGGAAACGATGTACAAGTACAGCTGCCAATTTCTTGGTGATATTTAAGTTCAATTGTTGTCAGGGTACTAAGAAATTGTAAGCCTTACGGTGATAGTAGCTTTTCTACAAAATATTGGTAAAATACAAGTATTCAAGGTGATACTAAAGAGTGATTTCTTAACATCTTCAGGATTTGACAAAAAATAAATAAATAGATGAAAGTTAAGTTCAACTCGGCCAAAGTTTGAATACCCTTGCAGCAACGTTTTTTTAACTAAGACAACTTTTTGGACCTTACTTTTCAATGGGAGCTATAATATATAGATGTCCGACTTCAAACAAACTTAGTGGAATCGTGCAAAAGCTTAACAAATTTACATGTAAGAAATTGGAAGTTGATTCCATTTAAAACAAAACTGTTTTTCTCAATAGAACTTCTTCGTAATGCAGCTATATGCTATAGTCATTCCTATAGATTCCTACAAAACTAAGTAGAATTGTGTGAAAGTATATAAAATAAATAATTACCATTTTTAAGGAGATTTCCATTATAAACAAAAAAGTTTTTCTCACTAAGACTACCTTTCAGACTCTACTTTTCTTTGACAGCTATACTATATAGATGTCCGATTTCGACCAAACTTAGTTGAATCATGGAAAAGCATAGCAAACTAAGAAATACAAAGATTGGAGGCGTTTTCTTTGGAAACAAAAAAAGTTTTCTTACTAAAACAAGTTTTTCGACCGACCATTCCTATGGCAGCTATCACCTATAGTCATCCGATTTTGACAAAACTTTTAAGAATTGTGTGAAAGCTTATAAAATATATATTTGCCAATTTTAAAGAGGCTCACATTGAAAACAAAAAAGTTTTTCTCACTAAGACTATTTTTCTAACCTTACTTTGCTATTGCTGCTGTACTATATAGATGTCCGATTTAGACCAAACTTTGCAGAACTATGGAAAGGCATAGAAAACAAGTAAATACGAAGTTTGGAGACTTTTGCATTGAAAACAAAAAAGTTTTTCTCACTAGAACAAGTTTTGTGACCGATCGTTCCTATGACAGTTATATGCTATAGTCATCCGATCCGGCCGCTTTCGACAAATGTGCAGCGGGTTTGTACCAGAAGACTTCTTGCAAAGTTTGGTGAACATAGCTTTAAAACTGGCGGAGCAGGTATCAAGGAAACAGTCGGGCGGACATGGCTAAATCAACTCAGCTCGTCGTGCTAATCAAGAATGTTTATACTTTATGTGGTAGAAGATGTTTCCTTCTATGCGTTACCAACTTCGGGACAATTTTATAATGGTAATAAAAATACACAAAATTCAGAAAAATGTATGAAATCTTTATTTGAGTCGCTAGAACGATTCTATATTATTTGATGTTTAAGGATGGAACCGAATTTTGATTTTTTAAAACCACTTTTAAGCCCCTATCTCTTCATTTAAGGGAGTTATGGGCGTTTAAAGATTTGGGAGGTTTAAATTACTGTAAACAAATTTTTTAATAACGTTTTTACACAATTTTGAACAGCAGAAAAATATTTAAGCCGGTTTGGAACCGAATTCCGAAATATTCTTTGAGAATTTTACAAAAATTGGCTATTGGCTTTCCGTTAAAAGACTGGTTTCCAGATGGGCTTAAAAACGCGAACAGAACTTAAAATCATTCCAAAAGTGTGTATATTATTCTTTGTTGCGATCTGGAATCCAGAATACAATTGAGACTCTACTTTTCTTTGGGAGCTGGACCATATAGTTGTCCGATTTCGACCAAACTTTGTGGAATTATGGGAAAGCATAGCAAACTAAGAAATACATAGTTTGGAGGCGTTTCCATTGACTAACTAAAACTACTTTTTAGACTCTACTTTTCTATGACAGCTATACTACATAGATGACCGATTTCGACCAAACTGGGTGGAATCATGTAAAAGCATAGCAAACTAAGAAATACAAAGTTAAGAGGCGTTACCATTGAAAACAAAAAAGTTTTTCTCACTAAGACTACTTTGCAGACCACTTTTCAATGGAACGAAAAGTGTAAATAGTGGAGGCTTAAGATACCGACAAAAAAATATTATAATAATAATTAATTTAATTATAATTTGATATTTTTTTGATCAAAAATTGGAATATGAAAATTTTGATTTTTTAAAATCACTTTTAAGCCCCTATCTCTTCATTTAAGGGAGTTATGGGCGTTTAAAGATTTGGGAGGAAATTACTGTAAAAAATTTTTTTAATAACTTTTTTACACAATTTTGAACAGCAGAAAAATTCCGAAATAGAGGCTTAAGATACAAAAAAATATTATAATAATAATTAATTTAATTATAATTTAATATTTTTTTGATCAAAAATTGGAATATGAAAATTTTGATTTTTTAAAACCACTTTTAAGCCCCTATCTCTTCATTTAAGGGAGTTATGGGCGTTTAAAGATTTGGGAGGTTTAAATTACTGTAAAAAATTTTTTTAATAACGTTTTTACACAATTTTGAACAGCAGAAAAATATTTAAACCGGTTTGGAACCGAATTCCGAAATATTCCTTGAGAATTTTACAAAAATTGGCTATTGGCTTTCCGTTGAAAGACTGGTTTCCAGATGGGCTTAAAAACGCGAACAGAACTTAAAATCATTCCAAAAGTGTGTATATTATTCTTTGTTGCGATCTGGAATCCAGAATACAATTGAGACTCTACTTTTCTATGGGAGCTAGACCATATAGTTGTCCGATTTCGACCAAACTTTGTGGAATTATGGGAAAGCATAGCAAACTAAGAAATACAAAGTTAAGAGGCGTTACCATTGAAAACAAAAAAGTTTTTCTCACTAAGACTACTTTGCAGACCACTTTTCAATGGAACGAAAAGTGTAAATAGTGGAGGCTTAAGATACCGACAAAAAAATATTATAATAATGATTAATTTAATTATAATTTAATATTTTTTTGATCAAAAATTGGAATATAAAAATTTTGATTTTTTAAAACCACTTTTAAGCCCCTATCTCTTCATTTAAGGGAGTTATGGGCGTTTAAAGATTTGGGAGGTTTAAATTACTGTAAAAAATTTTTTTAATAACTTTTTTACACAATTTTGAACAGCAGAAAAATATTTAAGCCGGTTTGGAACCGAATTCCGAAATAGAGGCTTAAGATACAAAAAAATATTATAATAATAATTAATTTAATATTTTTTTGATCAAAAATTGGAATATGAAAATTTTGATTTTTTAAAACCACTTTTAAGCCCCTATCTCTTCATTTAAGGGAGTTATGGGCGTTTAAAGATTTGGGAGGTTTAAATTACTGTAAAAAATTTTTTTAATAAATTTTTTACACAATTTTGGACAGCAGAAAAATATTTAAACCGGTTTGGAACCGAATTCCGAAATATTCTTTGAGAATTTTACAAAAATTGGCTATTGGCTTTCCGTTAAAAGACTGGTTTCCAGATGGGCTTAAAAACGCGAACAGAACTTAAAATCATTCCAAAAGTGTGTATATTATTCTTTGTTGCGATCTGGAATCCAGAATACAATTGAGACTCTACTTTTCTATGGGAGCTAGACCATATAGTTGTCCGATTTCGACCAAACTTTGTGGAATTATGGGAAAGCATAGCAAACTAAGAAATACATAGTTTGGAGGCGTTTCCATTGAAAACAAAAAAGTTTTTCTAACTAAAACTACTCTTTAGACTCTACTTTTCTATGACAGCTATACTACATAGATGACCGATTTCGACCAAACTGGGTGGAATCATGTAAAAGCATAGCAAACTAAGAAATACAAAGTTAAGAGGCGTTACCATTGAAAACAAAAAAGTTTTTCTCACTAAGACTACTTTGCAGACCACTTTTCAATGGAACGAAAAGTGTAAATAGTGGAGGCTTAAGATACCGACAAAAAAATATTATAATAATAATTAATTTAATTATAATTTAATATTTTTTTGATCAAAAATTGGAATATGAAAATTTTGATTTTTTAAAACCACTTTTAAGCCCCTATCTCTTCATTTAAGGGAGTTATGGGCGTTTAAAGATTTGGGAGGTTTAAATTACTGTAAACAATTTTTTTAATAACTTTTTTACACAAAGAATATTATAATAATAATTAATTTAATTATAATTTAATATTTTTTTGATCAAAAATTGGAATATGAAAATTTTGATTTTTTAAAACCACTTTTAAGCCCCTATCTCTTCATTTAAGGGAGTTATGGGCGTTTAAAGATTTAAGAGGTTTAAATTACTGTAAAAAATTTTTTTAATAACTTTTTTACACAAAAAATATTGCAATAATAATTAATTTAATTATAATTTAATATTTTTTTGATCAAAAATTGGAATATGAAAATTTTGATTTTTTAAAACCACTTTTAAGCCCCTATCTCTTCATTTAAGGGAGTTATGGGCGTTTAAAGATTTGGGAGGTTTAAATTACTGTAAAAAATTTTTTTAATAAATTTTTTACACAATTTTGGACAGCAGAAAAATATTTAAACCGGTTTGGAACCGAATTCCGAAATATTCTTTGAGAATTTTACAAAAATTGGCTATTGGCTTTCCGTTAAAAGACTGGTTTCCAGATGGGCTTAAAAACGCGAACAGAACTTAAAATCATTCCAAAAGTGTGTATATTATTCTTTGTTGCGATCTGGAATCCAGAATACAATTGAGACTCTACTTTTCTATGGGAGCTAGACCATATAGTTGTCCGATTTCGACCAAACTTTGTGGAATTATGGGAAAGCATAGCAAACTAAGAAATACATAGTTTGGAGGCGTTTCCATTGAAAACAAAAAAGTTTTTCTAACTAAAACTACTCTTTAGACTCTACTTTTCTATGACAGCTATACTACATAGATGACCGATTTCGACCAAACTGGGTGGAATCATGTAAAAGCATAGCAAACTAAGAAATACAAAGTTAAGAGGCGTTACCATTGAAAACAAAAAAGTTTTTCTCACTAAGACTACTTTGCAGACCACTTTTCAATGGAACGAAAAGTGTAAATAGTGGAGGCTTAAGATACCGACAAAAAAATATTATAATAATGATTAATTTAATTATAATTTAATATTTTTTTGATCAAAAATTGGAATATAAAAATTTTGATTTTTTAAAACCACTTTTAAGCCCCTATCTCTTCATTTAAGGGAGTTATGGGCGTTTAAAGATTTGGGAGGTTTAAATTACTGTAAAAAATTTTTTTAATAACTTTTTTACACAATTTTGAACAGCAGAAAAATATTTAAGCCGGTTTGGAACCGAATTCCGAAATAGAGGCTTAAGATACAAAAAAATATTATAATAATAATTAATTTAATATTTTTTTGATCAAAAATTGGAATATGAAAATTTTGATTTTTTAAAACCACTTTTAAGCCCCTATCTCTTCATTTAAGGGAGTTATGGGCGTTTAAAGATTTGGGAGGTTTAAATTACTGTAAAAAATTTTTTTAATAAATTTTTTACACAATTTTGGACAGCAGAAAAATATTTAAACCGGTTTGGAACCGAATTCCGAAATATTCTTTGAGAATTTTACAAAAATTGGCTATTGGCTTTCCGTTAAAAGACTGGTTTCCAGATGGGCTTAAAAACGCGAACAGAACTTAAAATCATTCCAAAAGTGTGTATATTATTCTTTGTTGCGATCTGGAATCCAGAATACAATTGAGACTCTACTTTTCTATGGGAGCTAGACCATATAGTTGTCCGATTTCGACCAAACTTTGTGGAATTATGGGAAAGCATAGCAAACTAAGAAATACATAGTTTGGAGGCGTTTCCATTGAAAACAAAAAAGTTTTTCTAACTAAAACTACTCTTTAGACTCTACTTTTCTATGACAGCTATACTACATAGATGACCGATTTCGACCAAACTGGGTGGAATCATGTAAAAGCATAGCAAACTAAGAAATACAAAGTTAAGAGGCGTTACCATTGAAAACAAAAAAGTTTTTCTCACTAAGACTACTTTGCAGACCACTTTTCAATGGAACGAAAAGTGTAAATAGTGGAGGCTTAAGATACCGACAAAAAAATATTATAATAATAATTAATTTAATTATAATTTAATATTTTTTTGATCAAAAATTGGAATATGAAAATTTTGATTTTTTAAAACCACTTTTAAGCCCCTATCTCTTCATTTAAGGGAGTTATGGGCGTTTAAAGATTTTGGGAGGTTTAAATTACTGTAAAAACTTTTTTTAATAACTTTTTTACACAATTTTAAACAGCAGAAAAATATTTAAACCCGTTTGGAACCGAATTCCGAAATAGAGGCTTAAGATACAAAAAAATATTATAATAATAATTAATTTAATTATAATTTAATATTTTTTTGATCAAAAATTGGAATATGAAAATTTTGGTTTTTTAAAACCACTTTTAAGCCCCTATCTCTTCATTTAAGGGAGTTATGGGCGTTTAAAGATTTGGGAGGTTTAAATTACTGTAAACAATTTTTTTAATAACTTTTTTACACAATTTTGAACAGCAGAAAAATATTTAAACCGGTTTGGAACCGAATTCCTAAATAGAGGCTTAAG
>JAWNNM010002397.1:0-12404 GCA_035044965.1 Lordiphosa andalusiaca | reverse complement strand
TTTCTCAATCGACAAAGATCCAGAAAATCTCGATGTGCTCACGCCTGCACACTTTTTCAAAGGCTCCAGCTTCACAAAGTTTCCTGAGCCAGATGTCACCCATCTCAACGCCAACCGTCTCAGTCGTTGGCAGCTGGTGACCCAGATTCAGCTAAACTTCTGGATAAAGTGGAGCACATAGTAATTGTCCTTGTTGAAAGAGAGGGGCAAATGGCGAGCTGAGTCTGCAAACATTTTTATCGGCAATATCGTTCTGGTGAAAGATGACAGCCTGCATCAGCTAAAATGGCAGATTGGTCGCATCGTGAAGGTAATTCCATGGAAGGATGGCATCATCAGAGTCGCTATGATCCGTACATGATCCGTGAAGAGAGCCGTTGCCAAATTAGCTGTTCTGCCCGTCGAATTCTGATCTGGTTGAAAGCATGACTCTTCCAACGGGGGGAGGATGTTCGGAGCAGAAGCGCTAATAATTAGTTATATTAATTTAAATGTAAATGCCTTTTGGCTAATGTTTGTTTTGAATTCTAACGCTTGTAAATAAACCCAAAGTCAAAGCTCACACTATTAATTAATTAATAAATGGTGATATAATCGATATCCTCCTCATCATGGGTGCTGAGAGCAAGATGCGACATGATCTGGCTCAACGGAAATAAGTACAATTTTCAACAAGGCGGAACGAACATTTATGAGCTTTGCAACACCAACGAAATCGAGGACATTCGACACCTTATTGGAAGATGCCCAATTCTATCCGAGTATAGATCGCTTTATCTGGGAAAGCGCTTTTTAGATGAACGAGATATCATAGATTTGCTAAATGATGCGTTTGAAAATAACTGGAAAAACTTAACACTATATCTGCAGCATGCCATTAAATACAGAAAGCAGATCTTAATGGAATACTTTTAGTTTTTAGTTTACTAAACAAAATTTATAATTTTATATGTGCAACTTGGGAGTTGCTCCCATACCCCAACGATTCTGTATCTCGCGACGAGCGGGGAAGCAGTTTGTATTAAGGTTGGGAGTGACAAACATGTTTCACTCTATACTTAAATAGTTCATGTATAAATAAGATTCATCACTTATAAATAATTCTCCGACTGACGACTTCAAAGTCATAGCCGTATTACTGAATTAAAAATCAATACCTCTGTGAAAGCTGTTATGCACTTTAAGCCAATTGTTATTCTTTGATTTTTAATAAAGTACTTATTATTATTATTATTATTATTATTATTAATCGATATCCTCCTCTAAACATATATTGTTTTTCAAACAGTTTCTTATAGTTCTAGAGATTGTTAAGTCTACTTTTAGTACTGTCCTGGCTATGTTGGGTTAATTATGTAGTAGTAGTAGTATAACTTTATTTGGGCTTATTATAGGCATGACAATTTGCCGTTAGCCTAGAGCCGTTTTGATATAAAATAATTACATAGTCTGTTGCACTTAATTATATTAGCATTTATATATTTAACATAATTACATACTATTAATAAGAATTTAAACATTAAAGGCAGCATAAAGGAGTTAAAAAAGCAAAAGAGGCAGACTGTACAAGCGAGATCAATATTTAAAACAATTCATGTATTATTTTATTCCTATATTTTAAAGCGTGGCTTATGTATGATGCTAAATCCATCCAGCTCCTTCCAAGTAGCGTATTGTGGCATTCCTCCTCAGTCAGCCTTGATTTTCCCAGATAGGTTATTCTCAGCTCGTGAAGTATCGGGCTAATTATGTTAATTATGGTTTGAGCTGGTGAGTAGCTGGAGAAAATAAGGTTTTTGGGTGACGTGTGCTTCAGTCAGTAAGTTGTTTACAGGAGTTTTTCTGAATGCTCATAGTGCTATCCTGATTGCGCGATTTATTATTGGTTGTATTTTTTTTGTGTGTGATCTGTGTGCGTTTCCATAAAAGATTGTCCCGTAGTCAATCTTTGAAATGACTATTGATTTAAGTACCGAAATTAGGGTAGCTGTGTTGCAGTTGAATCTTGCTGAAGAGAGGCACTTTATTACATCTGGTCTTTTGTGAAGTGCGGGTATTATTGCTTCTATATGTGTGTTCCATCCATATTTTTGATTTGTTGAAAGGCCTAGAATTTTAATGTTTGGACCTTTGGGTATTGAATGGTTGTTGTTTGTTATTTGGGCGTTGCAATTATGTTTTCTGCAAATGTGGATGTGCGTGCATTTGTTTGGTGAGAGAGCTATTCCAGATTTGAGGCACCAGTCTTCGATGTTTAAGAAGAGGGTGTTTAGGTTAAATGTGCAGTTTTTGTGTTTTTTTTTGTGGCTGATTATGAGATGAAAATCATCTGCGAACTCACAAATGCTTGTTTTTTGAGCTGATATTATTTCTGAGAGTTCGTTGTACGCTATCAAAAAAAGAATCACTGAGATAGATCATAATAATAAAAAACGCAATCAGAATGACACGGGTAGCATTTCGAACCACTCCTGTAAACAACAACTTACCAACAGAAGCAGACGTCTCACACACAATACATAGACGAAACTTTCTAACCAACAAAATAGCCAAATATCTTATTGTGAAGTGGGTGCGTGTCAGAATTGTGGTTTCCTGTTCTTGTTTTTATTTTCCTGTTGTTTTGTTTTTGCAGTTGGCAGCTCAGAGCTGGGAGGTTCAGTCTTCCGGCTAGGCACTGATCTTTTCGACCCAACTTGTTTGTGTGAGTACTCCCGTTTGCCAGATGATATTGAAGGTATAGCATCTTCATCATCACTGTTTGGGGTGGAAGTCATTCCTTGCCGGTCGTTTCGGGTCTCCATCTCAAATGTGCCCGCCACATCTTTTTCTAAGGAATTGTCATCCATGATTGCTTCGTCGTCAATGTCCTCCGCATCAGTTATTCCATCGATCTGCTCAGGAGGAATTACAGTAGTAACTTCAATATTGTCATCACTGTCGGTTTCTACTAATACATCAAAAATTTCTTTCAAAGAAACTGCTTTACGATCGCGGATTATTGACGACTTGTCCATCACCTGGTTAAGCGATTAATTGTCATATAGACATATAGAGCGCTGATTCAATTTAGCTGCTACCCCCGTTTTTTTTATTACAGACACTTTAACCCATTTTCTGCCGCGGTGCACGAAGCTTTTTTCTTAGGGGCGAAAGTTACTATTCTTGGGTAATTAGAACCCAGTAAACACGAATCCGAAGTCAAAAAAATTCTACCTATGATGGTTCGACAGGTGAGACTGTTAGACTAGTCGAACAAAGGCGGTGGGGCACCATTCAGATAGCATGTATAAATTCAGTTCTAGCACTCAAATGTAGTGTACAAACATATGAGTTTTCTTGTTTAAGTTTATTTTTGGTAGTGTACTCCTAATTATTTATTTAGTTTTATTATATGGTGTATCTTATTCCCACTTGTGTTATGCGGAGAAGCAGGTATCCAGGTGCAAGTGTCATCGCCTGACTTTATTCTCAGGCTGTCTGAAAATTGATTGCTCAGCTGGCTGGCAATGTCCAATTGAAGCTCTGTTAATGGCTCTGGACCATTGATAATATCAGAAGGTAATTTTACCGTATCAGAAACATTTGTCCATTTGGCCATTGGCATTGCTGACTGAGATGTGGAGTTTGCAGTTGGCAGCTCAGAGCTGGGAGGTTCAGTCTTCCGGCTAGGCACTGATCTTTTCGACCCAACTTGTTTGTGTGAGTACTCCCGTTTGCCAGATGATATTGAAGGTATAGCATCTTCATCATCACTGTTTGGGGTGGAAGTCATTCCTTGCCGGTCGTTTCGGGTCTCCATCTCAAATGTGCCCAAAAAATTTCCCAAAAAATTCCTTTCGAAGAAACTGCTTTACGATCGCGGATTATTGACGACTTGTCCATCACCTGGTTAAGCGATTAATTGTCATATAGACATATAGAGCGCTGATTCAATTTAGCTGCTACCCCCGTTTTTTTTATTACAGACACTTTCGCAGGTGTCGTAAAGTCTATTAGTGTTTTTTTCATGGGTTTTCTTGTCCGTCTGTCCGTCTATCTGTCCGTATGAACGCGCAGATCTCAGAGATGGTAAGAGATAGAGGTTTGACATGTATGGGTCATAAGCATATTATATCTGCAGGCAGATCAATTTTATTTTCAATTTTGGCCACGCCCCCTGCAGCCCCCGGAAGTCAGAAAAATGTCATATCTGCTACAGTTTGGTTTCCTACAGGTGCACAGTGGACGCCCCCATAGGCCAAAAATAAAAAAACAAAAGATAGTATTACTGTTTAAAACGTGTCAGCACTGTCTCATAACACTTCAAAATTTTTTACTCTGCTGTCATTTTTGTTTTGCTCCATCTGTCCTCTTCAAGAATAACTGTAAAACATAGAGCAAAACATTTAAAAAAAAAAGATTTGATGAACAATGGAAGTATTTTATATTTTAAATACAGGTATTTACTATTATTTTTCATTATATTCATGTACTAAGATTGTTGTGTCTATTTTTAATAATTAAGGTAATATTTGTCCACTTTTATATCAAATTTGTATGTAAGTTAAAGTTTCACTTAGACTTTTAGTTGTGAAGTTAATCGAAGTTAAGTTAGTGGACAAAGAACACTAATTGGAAAAGTCAACTCTACTAGAGTCAACTCTTTCGTTACTTGATGAAACCATTTAAATATTATATAATTTTGTATTATTGTTCGTTTTGTTTGTAATAACTTTTTGGGAAGATGGGCGTGGGGAGTGGAGTAAGTAATCACTCTCACACTTTTATATTACAGGTCCAAGTTTGTAAATAACTTACAATAAAAAGTTCAGCCTGTTATGATTACAAGAAATGAATTTATGACCACTGAAACAATCGTTCCTATGGAAGCTATAGGATATAGTGGTACGATCTGGCCAATTTTTGTAACATATTGTAGCGAGATTTGGTCAATCCAGTTGACTTCGCCTTGGTGGGTTAGCCGAGCGGAACTATGTTGTTTAGGTGATAGGGGCAAAAGTTATCCCGCAGTGGTCCAGGCAAGCCAAGCAAAATGAAAAGAGTAGTCTGCCGATCAGCGAGTTATACTTCAAAGCGTTTATTGTGAGGTATCCAATTGTCTTTATTCCAAAAAAAAAGACTAGAGATCTTATTTGCACGTGGGCCATTCGTTCGCAGGAAAAAATTAGAGAGGGCACTTCATGTGAAAGTGACACGAGATCAGTATTGAGATCAGGATCGTTACATGACCCTTAGCATTGACTGCGGTCATTAGGACTGGGTCGCTACAATATATTTATAATATTTTTATAGATTTTTGGTAAAAGTTTCATAGCGATAGCACATCTAGAAGTATTTATGGCCGCGGCTCCATACAAGCCCGACCACTGTGAGGTGGGTTGTTCCTTCTAGATATATTTAGTAATAAGGATGACTTATCGATCAGCCAAAGGAATGGTGAAGATTGGATGAACGGTTTTCGAGTTATGATCAAAAGACTGTTCGCTGCAGCAGCGCAGAACCAGCGCTGCTTCCAGCTGCTACTGCAGCATCAAAATTTATGCTGAGCGTATAATTTCGTTGGTACAGAGTATGCTATAGTCGGGCTTGACCGACTTTCTTTCTTGTTTATTTGAAAGCCAATGAAATCTACTATACTGTAGTGCAATTGCTTAAACAATTGGTTATGCTAGAGACATTTTTTTCTAAATAGCCAATTTTGCTGTTTGACTAGTCGAACAGCGGCAGAAAATGGGTTAAGGCAAAACTCTACAAATTGTAGCTCACGTGTCCAATAAATTGTATTCTCAACTAGACAATTTACTTGATTTACTTACAATTGTTTTTAATGCACTTCTATCTGTTGCTAAAAAGCTTTGCCAAGTGAACCTTCATAATACTAAACTTGCATACAAAACAAAAGTAGCGACCACCACGGACGAAAATTAATTGTGTTCCATTTTCTATAGGAAACAATTATCAGTAAAGTACAAATTGATTTAAAGATAAGGACGCGAAGCACATAACGATTTCAGTTGGGGACTTAGTGATAGGTTTGTTAATCTACACCACTTTTAGTGACTGACGAATCATTAAAAAGTGAAAAACAGCTTATGATTATAAACATGGTAATAATGCAAAAAAACCGTGACTGAACCATCATTAAATTGCATAAGTACCCACTAAGATACAAAAGAAATATTAACGCAATAAAACCTTTTACTTAACAATGGCAAAGAGTATACAAATTATCATTAAAATGGTTTCAACCAATTTCTGAGACTGACAAACTTGTAAAAATTCAAGGACACTGACATTCGGTTCCCCCTTTTCGCTTGTTACTAAATATAGAAAGCCTGCTTGATACATTAAATAAAAGTATTTTGCATAGTTTTGAACCAGGCTTTGAGAAGCAGTTTATACCAATAAACTGTTTCGAGAACATTGTTTATGGCAGGTTTTTACCATTTCCCGCCTGCAATAGGATCATTTCATTTAATTCATCACATTCCGGCGGAACTGGAAGTTGTCAATCAGTCATAAACCGAATAGGTCCAAAGAATCAGTGAAATGAATTTTTGATAAGCCTTAATTTCAATAATTTTTTTAAGATAAATCTTTGATAAAACTTGGTATGTTATTTCCTTTTTGGTGTCGTATTTTCTAAAGACGATCGATTTTCTTGTATCAACATGTTCATTATATCTTTGTTTTATAATTTATTTTAAAAAAAATGCAAATATAAAAACATATTTAAAAATTTGTTTTTAGGTGTTTCTGATATTATAAAATATCACCCCAAATTTGTTGCCTTATTTCGTTATTATTTAATATTTTAATTAGGGATATTATTTCATTATGAAATCACACCCCTTTGGGGTCTTATTACATTGGGTACTTGTTTCCTACAGCCTTATTGCATAACGTAAGCATAATATGTTATGCATGAAGATGTCCTAGATCGAACTTTATGATATTAATTTGGTAAAATTTTGGCATTAAATATTGCTGTTAAATAAAATACTGCTGTTAAATAAGCGATAGCATACCAGATTCAATGCCTTAATTCTGCTTTGGTTCGCAAACCGCTAACTAGAAATATCAAAAAAGCAATAATTAGTATTGATTATTGTTCTGATAATTCACGTTGGAATCGCAACCGAATCTAACATTTATTTCAAGATTTATGTCAAAACCAGGGCTGCAAACAAAAACATTCTTTCGAATCTCCGGTTCGATCATTTCAATTTTGTGTTTTTGGGCGGTGGTTTTGGTTTTGGTTGGTACCTTTATTCAGCCCATTTATTAAAAAAAAAACGACACTAAATTTAAGCAGTACTTATCTTATATTACAATACCAGTCGGGTCTTTTTGGGCTGTAAGCGGTTTGAAGAATACATGGGAATATTCAAATATTCTTTACCAATATTCTTTACCAATGTTACCAACTCTTGCTATTGTGAATCATCGAAATAGTTTAGGAGTCAAGGATCTTTAAAACAGAGGCTATTATAGGATTGGATCTCATAAGTAGTTCTTAATCTTATTCTAGGTTTTTAATTACAATTTTCTGGGCATTTCGCTTAAAACTTACCAGATAACAGAATAAGTCTTTAGGTAGAAGGCATTTTCTGATGTCCATCAAATGGCTGAACCCAATCAAATTTGGTATCGATACAGTTTCGGGCTCAGCATTTATTTCTAAAGATGTTAAGTTCAAGGTTCGGCTCACAGCACAATCGAACCGGTTCTGTTAAAAACCGCTTTGTAGCCCTGGTCAAAACACATTTCTATCTCTGGATATTGACTGAACTTCTAGAAAAAAACTTTCTGCTGAGGGTCTTTTACTTTGGTGAAAATATCTCCCCTGAAGTATTTCAATGAGCTTACCAAGATTGAATGGCATGTAAAACCACATTCGGCTATCAGGAGTAGGTATATTACTATGTTCTTACTATTTTCCCAGTGAATTAGAAATCAATATTAAACGAATAAATACTAGAGCTTTATACAACTTTTTTTCCCACCAAATTTGCAAAGTTTGCTGCTTTTTTGCTTGATGTACTTCGTCTGCCAGTAGTTTGGCCCCCAGTGCCATGTTTGTAGTGGCTGTTAAACTCTGTGCTATTAAAGGCTAAGGCCGACTTTTTGTCAGCCATTATGGTGCATACACCTCTGTGTTGTTGTTGCTATTGTTGCAGGTTCTAAGTTTGCAGTAGTTTTCTAGGGAAACCCTTACGCACACAATTGCAGTCTCGCTCACTCACTCTCTCACTCACTACTAATAGGTACGAGCCATCTATTTTTAAAACTGTGGGATATATAGTATGACTTTTTTCCAAATTGCGGGAGGGGCGTGGCCAAAAATTAAAAATAAACTTGATGTGCCTGCAGATAAAATAAGTTTTTGTCCCATACACATCAAACCACTATATTTTACCATCTCGGAGATGCGTGCTTTCATACGGGCAGACAGATGGACAGACAGACAGACGAACTGACGGACAGACGTACATGGCTATATCGAATCGGCTGTTGATGATGATCAAGAACATACATATTTTATGTGTCGCAGATGCTTCCTTCTGGCTGTTTCATTCTGTCTGTCTTATAATGCACTATGTTCCTACGGTACAGAGTATAAAAATGATTATAATATATTATATGTTTAAAGGACAAAATAATACACATTAATTGTAATCTTACGCTACAGGAAAACCCAGAATCCGGGTAAAAACCTGCATTTTAATAAACTTTTCTGGTTTTTTAATTAAAACTATGAAAACGACCCACAAACCTATAAAACAGAAAGAGAAAGAAATATAGAGAAAGGGTGGTATATACAAGGGAAGGAAGAGACGGGTAAGTTTAGCCAACACATATGGGGGCCAAAATTTGATATTGTCTTATATTAAAGACTAACTCATTCGGATCTAGGGTCAATCGATTTCTATAATAGAAGATGAGATTGCCCTCCGAATCGTGAATAATTCCTACTTTTTAATTGATATCTATATGATTGATCGTCAGATGGTGGACAGAGTACAGGTCTGGCTGCCTTCTCTGTGCCACAGCATCTGCTATTAGCTGGTTTGGGCTATTGCTATTGTTTCGTATGAACTTTTATATTATTTGATATACTAGAGTATCTACACGTTTGGTGCTCGTATTAGCCTACAGATCCCTATTTAAGATGTAGTGGAGCGTGAGAGGGTTTCTAGCTGCATTGCCCAGGGCTCGACGGATGATCCGCCTCTCAAAGAGACATAGATCTTCCATCTGCCTTGATTTTATATTAAACCATGCTATGTGCCCATGAGCCAGTATTGGTTGGAACAGTTTCTTGTACACACACTCGAAAAAAAACAGCCAAAATCGACCTAAAATTTTGAAATTCGCCTTTAAAAAGGGGTCAAAGGCGATTCGCCATATATTTTAGAAAAATAATTTCTAAAAACAAGACAAAGACTTTCTGAAATTAAGAAAATATAGTTACTATATGCTAGAAAATACTTTCTTAATTGTGGAAAAGCATTTTCTAGATTTTAAAAAAACTTTTCTAGATTTTAGAAAAAAACAAGTACGGGCGCTGCAGTCGAGTTTCCTGACCACAAAATACCCTGTTCATTTGTTTTCATTTATTTGTTTTTGTAACAAAATTTTCAACCTAAATGTAGGCAACACTTTTTTCTAGTCCTGACCATAAACTGGGGGGGGGGGGGGGAGTGCTCTTATCAGCTCAACTGTTTCGCTTATAACTCCGGTGTTTTTCCGATTGATTTGATTGTACTTTTCAGAATAGACAGATATTGGGCCTAGCTTGATGTATACTAAACCACGAGGCTCTAACTTGAAAATTGTGGATCTGACGGCTATTTAGGTCTAGGATTTCTAGAGGAGGTCTTGGTTTTTTGGCGATAAAAGGGGGACGGGGTGGAATTTTTCAAATCTGAAACAAACTTGATCTGCGTACAGCATAAATCTACCTTCGGGCAAAAATTTGTGGCTCTATCTCTTATAGTCTCTGAGATCGACGCGTTCATACAGACAGACGGACAGACGGACGGACGGACGGACAGACGGACAGACAGACATGGCTATATCGACTCGGCTGTTCATGCTGATCAAGAATATATATACTTTATGGGGTCGGAAAATTTTCCTTCTCCCTGTTACATACATTCGCACAACTTCATGATCCCCCTTTTCCTATTTTCAATGGGAACAGGGTATAAAAAAAACATGTGCAACTATTATAGACAGGAAAGGGAGTGGGGACTGGAGACAGAACAGGAAGAAGACTACTACATACTAAGAAGCGTTTAACCCCTTATATATTATTTTTATAGGATTGTAATTAGTAATCAATATTTTAATTTCTAACTTTACCTTGCCTGGGACTTGAACTCGGAACCTCCGGGAAACTTCAACACGAAAGGCATTTTATCGCACTCGACTACCAAACACTCGCGTGAGTCACAGTAAAAAACGCAGTCAAATGATAAGCACTCAGCTGCCTCTTTTATATTCCGAAAGCAGGGAATTCGAACTTGAGAATTACATGCGGTGTCTTTTTCTTTTTTTCTAAATTTTAGGACGTTTTTTTAGATTATTTTTCTATATTTTAGGGCGGTTTCTCAGCATGCCGAAAATAAGTTTCCGCTTTTATATTCCGAATTCCGGTTGTCTTTTTAATATTTTTATATTTTTTAGGGCGTTTTTCTAGACTTTTTCCCATTTTCCATGGGAACAGGGGGATCATGAAGTTGTGCGAATGTATGTAACAGGGAGAAGGAAACATTTCCGTCCCCATAAAGTATATATTATATATTCTTGATTAGCATGAACAGCCGAGTCGATATAGCCACGTCCGTCTGTGCGTCTGTCTGTCTGTATGAACGCGTCGATCTCATAGACTATAAGAGATAGAGCCACAAATTTTTGCACGAAGGTAGATTTATGCTGTACGCAGATCAAATTTGTTTCAGATTTGGAAAATTCCACCCCGTCCCCTTTTTATCCCAAAAAAACCAAGACCTCCTCTAGCCATTCTAGACCTAAAAAACCGTCAGATCCACAATTTTTAAGTTAGAGGCTCTAAATACTACGTGGTTTAGTATACATCAAGCTAGGCCCAATATCTATCTATTATGAAAAGTACAATCAGGTCGGACAAAAAAACACCGGAGTTATAAGCGAAACAGTTGAGCTGATAAGAGAAAGTATCCTGATTCCTTTTATTTTTATGTTGGGACTTGGGCGAGGTATGATTCTGGCTCCCATACCATTGCATTTCCCAAAACGTCAGCAAAAATTTTTAGAGACAGTCGCAGCGGCTGGGCCGGTATCGGACCCTCCGTTTCAAGCGTGGGATTGTCAAGTGCAAATCCGCTGCAGCTGCGCTGTCAGCGCTCAACTCTTTGGTGACCCTCGGAGGGCAACTTCTAAACACCCGAGAGTTAGTCAAGTTTAGAAACGATCACCGAACCGTTGAGAAGCGCTCCGCAAGGGGTGCTCCGCATAATCGTTGTTCGCTAGTCCAGTGCAAACACAAAAATACTACAAACCAAATGCTCCGGATCTTTGTGTTCTTCCACAAGTGATTTTTTTTAACACAAAATACTACAACCCATATTGCAAGCCCAAAATAAGCCCAAGACAGGTCCAGTGTGGGCTCCCTGAAAAGGTCTAGAGCGATCCACACCCCCAAGCGCAAGCCAGTGCAATCCCAAAACATCAACAGTGCAAGCCCAAAGCAACCAAAGCAACCAGCCTAAAATAACCAGCGCCCCGTTTCTTTTCTAGGATTAGTTTTTTTTACTTGAATTTTTGCTTTAGTTTTAACTTTTATTTCATGTTTGTGTAGTAATAGTTTTTTTTGTTTGTTCTTCTTTGTTTAAGTAACCTTGCTCTAATGGGAGGGAAGGAGAGCAAGGCTTCAGACAACACGGCCAACGTCGTGAATAGTGTTCAAGTGGTAGATCATACAGGACACTTAGAGGACCTTACCTTTTGGGTAATCGTCTTGGTATTAATAACAGGGGTACAATTTGCGTTGAAGTTATACTTGTTAAACAAGCACTCCTTAAAGAGGAGGTATATCAACACCGCAGATTTAGAAAGGGTTTTGACAGTCTCAGGGTCAACCGTTCGTCCGTAAAGATTTCTTTCATCCATATTTTTTTTGTTTTGAAACTTTTTTTGTGATTGATTTGATTTGTGTTTGGTTAAAGTAAAATTTGTTGTTTGTTTATTTTCTCTTTTTTTTTGATTGTGTTTTGTGTGTGTGTGAATATATACATGTATATTAACCCGCCTATTTAAACCAACGCCGACGAGGAAGCGCTTTCATCGAAGGAAAAGGGGTAAGTGACCTGCTAGTCCGGGATTTATTTTTGATGATTTATATATATATAATAAAA